>JANFOE010001219.1:0-539017 GCA_025667525.1 Glebionis coronaria
AAAGGATATCAAGGATTATGTCTACATCAAGTCCATGTTTGAAAACATTGGATTTTATTGTTTGTTGAACATTAAGAAAGACATCTATCCTCGATTCCTATTGGAGTTCTTTAGCACATACTCCGTCATTGAAAACAACGATGGAATATTTGTTAGGTTCATCTTGAAAGATCAACTCATTCAATACTCTCTCGAAGTTTTTGGTCAAATTCTTGATGTCCCATTTGTAGGCACTTGTCGCTTCACGGATAAATGGAACCTTAGTGCTCTCCTTGAATCCTACAATTGTCCTCCAAATGATCATGAGGAAATTGATCTTCTCTTCATTGTCGACATTGTCTCCAAAAAGCGTAATCGACCCGTTAAGAGAAGCCTTCATACTAAGGTACGTTCGGTGAAACGTCATGAGGTTCTCTTAAGCGACCTTAATGATAATATGGTCCAATGGACCAATATCCTTAGGGAAAATGTGTTTTGTCTTGGTGGAAACCGGGATCATGTTCCGGCGTGTTTAGTGCATATGTTATATTGCATCTTTACCAACACCAATTACAATTTGGCATATTTTATCGCTCAACGGATCAATTATTCTATTCACAAGCCTAAAACAAACCTCCCTTACGCAATGCTTCTCACTCGCCTTTTTAAAAGGGTTGGCCGTGATTTTCCAAATCTTGATCTTTCTCAGTTTCAACCGGTCAAACGGGTCATGCTACCTATTCAAGAGGTATATAAGAGAAAGACAAGATGTGATCGTAAATCCGACCAACAAGAGTCCAATGATGAGGACATGGACATGCCAACAAGTGATGGTGATTACATTGGCACAAGTGCTCCCATTGATTCTTCGAGTACTTCTCACCACTCCACAAACTCATTCGTGGATGGTTTAGATGACATTGTTTCCCCTCCTCATCATTTCACTAGTGAAGTTCCTAATAATCTCAATTTGGAGGAACTTTACCGTCAAAATCTTCGAATCCAAGGTGATTTGCATGAACACCGGATTGAGTCAAGAAAGGGAATCAAGTACTTAGGAAACATGATCAAGGGATTGGGAAAGTAGAGAAGATGAATACTTTGAGTTTTTTCAAAGTGTACATGTTGGTAAACATGTAATGTGATGTTGAACATTTGCTTCCTCTTATTTTTATCTTGGATGTGTATTAACTATATTCTACTTGTTTGGATTATTTGTTATTTATCCTAAATGTTTGCCATTGTGATTTGCATAGCTTTGTACTTCCTATGTGTTAGTTAGCTTCCTAGATTTTGGTCAGTAGTTAACTTTGGCTTGAAAATCCTTTGGTAAAAATCTGGGCAAACCAAAATTTGAGGAAATACCTTTTTTGAACACCACTGGTCGCGGTTCCTTATAGACCCGCGGTACCTTATTGATAAGGAACCGCCGGCTACTGTGTCCGACAGAATCTTTGCTTTACACTATTTTCCTTAATCTATGTAAACCTTGCTTGATTCTTTGCAAAAACCTGCACATTTCCTAAACTAGGTTAGCTAAATTCATTGTTCACATAAAATGTTTTTAACCCATTACTAGTTTGGATCATCCCTTCACCCTTTTAAACCCACCTTGTTAGCCATGTTGTTCACACATCAAACCATTCTTCCTTAAACCTTAAACCCTTCATTTCAACCATGGTTTCTAGGAGAAGCTCAAACTTATTCAAAACCTCCACCACAAAGAAAAATCTTAAGATTAAGATTAAAATGGCTAAACCTAACTCCTCACCCTTTCACACTCGTAAGAATGAGATTGTCCCAATTCTCATTTCTTTATCAAACTCAGCACCTCTTGCTCCATGCAAGACTTCATCAACCCATGGAACCAACCATTCTCATGGTTCTACCTCCTCTTCATTCCAATCTAGGATGAATGAGCTTTTCTCACCCTTCACTCCAAGTAATCTCTTGGATGTGACCACCCAACCACAACCCATCCAAAGCATTCCCATTGTGAATGACTTTGATGATACCTTGGTGACTTCACCATTCACCCCTCCAAACTCACCTTTTTCACCCTTGGAGAGCTTGCCTCCACACTCGCCCTCATCACCCTTGGAGAACATACCTCCACCACCTCCACCTCACTCACACACTCCAAACTTGGGTGATCCTAGCTTTTATGGGTATTTCATGCACAATGGCACTAATTGCCCTTGTTGCCTCAACAACTTCTATCTCCTTGATATTCTAAGAATGGAGATGATTGGGGTTCACATAGAGTTGTAAAGCTTTTTGTTGAGACTCTTTGCCAATCATCCTCCTAGGAGATAAATGATGATTTTTCCCTAATAAGTCTTTTTCTTTAAACCAAGCCAATGAAGACTTCTAATCAAGACCTAGTTTTTATCTTTCTTTAGTTTAGTTAGTTGTTTTTCTTTATTTCCTTTATGTATCTCTTTCATGAATGTTTTATGAGAATGAATTATGGACTTAACATTGTGTGCTTCTATCTCTATGTGGACATTAATCAACTTTAATTCCAAATTAAAATTGAACCTAAATCTATCACAACCTCTAAAACTTGACTAAAATTGGTTCAAAATGTTATCCAAAACTTTGTCACCCTTTGTCAAGACATTCTTGGTGAATGTGTTGCTTTTATGCAACCCTAGCAAAATTTAGTGCTAATAGAGGTAAAATTCCAAGTTTTGCTATTTTTTGAAAAAGTCTTAGTTTTTCTCAAAACCCTGGAAAATCTAGGTTTCAAGTCCACTGCACGTGGTTCCTTAAAGACGCGCGGTTCCTTAAGTGATAAGGAACCGCCGGTCCCTATAAGGTACCGCGGACAGAAAGCCACTTTATGGCTCGTTTTTTGTCTTTCTTCATCACCCTATTCCCAGTCAAGATTCCATGTTTACTCTATTTGGCTAAACATTCCTTGACACTTTACATTTGATTTTCAAACCTTTGCCTTGTATACTTTCTTCTTATACCCCCACCTTGAGATTTCATTCTCACACCTCAACAATGCCTAACTCTCCCTTTCATAACTTTGACATTTCTTTGTCACAAACCTCCTCACCCAAAGCTTCCTTATCCAAGCTTTACAAGAAACCAAAAATCTCGGTTAAACCTATTTGGATCAAGAAAAATGAACCCTCTTCATCCAAACCACCCAAGAACCCCACCTTCTCTCCAATCAAGTATTGGCATGAGACCTACTCCATTAACCCAATCACCGGAGAAAAGGAGAATCTCCCCCCACCACCAAAACCCTTTGACACCCCTCAACTCAATGATCTTTCAACCTTCCTAAACCTCGCAAGGCATTGTGAAAACTTTACCTACCCACTCCCCTCACCACCACCAAACCCTAGGTGTGATGGCATTCCCCCATCAATCGAATTTGTGTTGCATCATGGATCCTCGTGTGCTTGTTGTCGATTCCAACAAATTGAACTTGCTCATGTGTATGAGAAGTTAAATTTTCTTGAATTCCTCCTCACTCGACTTCCTCTCAAAGTTTTCGTTCCCGTGGACAGAACTTCGAATGATGCATCGTCGTCTTATTTTTCCAACTAAAGGGATACACTCCATTGGAGTCAATAAAACTTTAGTTGTTTTAGAGTCATTTTTTTAAGCAATCTTGGAAAATTGTCACTATTAGACTAACTTATGCTTTGTGGTTTATTTTCCATATCTGTTGCTTTAGATACTCATATTGTGTGTATGACTATCTACCTTGTTTGTCTTTTTCATATTTATGTAATATGAAATCTTTGTGTTGTGCTTGTTTTCTTTATTTGATTATTCTCTCTTTCCTTTTGAGTTGATCGTGGTTAATATTTACAATTATTTATGGGTGATTCCATCAATTCTAAAATTTAACCCCTTGATAAATTTATCATCTTCATTGGTTGGATGTTTCCTTTCTACCTCCATTCCACCAATTGAACCTTGATTTTGTCATTTACCTTTTTGGACATACTTAGCAAATACTTGCTTCTAATTTGAGATTTCTTATCCTTCTCCCTCTTAAGTTACTTAGTAGGTAGTGATCAAATATACATTGGTGTTTCTTTCCTTTCTACTAACCTTTGTGTAGCATGTCACCTTAGCTCATACACTTGGTGCCCCAAGAAAGGGGGAGCAACCACCAAGGGGGAGCTACTAGCAAAGTCTGGATATCCTCAAAGACTTGTGCTTACCTTTTTGCTACGACAAAGGGGGAGAAATGATAGTGATAAACTCGTTAATAATTCGATATTTTGTTTCTAAGTAAATGAGTTTATAGTTTGTCGTAATCAAAAAGGGGTAGATTGTTAATGCAAGTGATGCCTAAAAACATTATTGGTGTTAACTAATCTTTCTTAGTTTTGATCACAACAAACTATACAACACATTTAGTGTAAAACACAAAACGAATTATTTAACTAACACTATCATCAAGGTAATAATCATATCACTAACTTTTCTTAATCATACTTAGTGATCATCAAAGTGATTATCCTTAAAACTCACTTTTGTTAATATGACAACAGATTTTTTAATAAACTTTCTTTTTAAGAAAATGTTTTATTAAAATGGAAAATGTAAATTTTAAAATGGCATATTCCATATGCCATAAGAATATCCGTTGAAGGTTTAAAAAAACCTCAGATATTTCTACCCCACTAAAAGACAAAAAAGGGAGCGGACTCTACTGGGCATTACCTTAAATAGCTAGGCGGTTCCTTATCGATAAGGTACCGCCAGCTAGTAAGGATCCACGCCCAGCTAGCCGTTGGACTTTGTCTTCTATAAATAGTGGAACAAATCTCATTTTCAAACAAGCCTCTTGGACGTTTTTCTCAGCCCCCTTTCTCTTTTCTATAACATAATCATTAGTAAATGATCACTTAAAGTGTTAAGGATGTTTACATATGATTATCATCTTGATCCCCTCATTTACCTTGTCCAATGAGAAGATCACTCACTCACTAGTGTTGTGATAAAGATGAATCCATGAATTAGTCATGTTCATCATGTTAGCCTTTTTATTTTTGTTGATCCATTTGTATTTATGAAATACTTGGACTAGTTGTGTTCATCCAAGCTATTTGTAAATACTTGGATTTGTTGTGTACATTCATTGCATATGTGTTTGCTTGGATTTGTGTTGTGTAGATCCAATATACATGTGTGTACCTGGATATGTGTAGTTGAGTTGTAATAGATTTTTGTAGTAGTTCTCACTAAACTATAAAGTGATGTGGTTGTGTCTTGTGAGTTCTCACTAAACTTGAAAGTGATTAGTATCTGTTTTTTGTGAAGTTCTCACTTAGCTTCAAACTGAAGATTCATGAAGATTGGTTCTAGCTTTGGATTAGAACTCGACATCTAGCCTTGTGTCGTTAAATGGTGAAGTAGGCAACGTCGTGAAGATTGGTTCTACCTTGAGATTAGAACTCGACATCTAGCCTTGTGTCGTTAAATTGTGAAGTAGGCAACTTTGTGTAGATTGGTCCTAGCTAATGATTAGGTCTCGATATTTAGCTTAGTATCGGAAAATAATGTAAGCGACGATGTAAGGCTTTCTCCGCCAAGAAGGGAGCTTGTGGATATAGTGGAAATCTCGAGTAGGTGTACTCGAGGAGTGGAGTAGAAACGAGGATAGAGCCTTGTTGTCGAACCACTATAAATTTTGGTGTCTTGTCACTTGGTTGTCTCTTTCCTTACTCTTTATTTATTTCATTATCATTATACTTACCTATTACCTTTGCTAATGCATTTGAATTGAACCTAATCATTATGCAACTTAGCTTTAAGTAAAAGATAGTTTTGATACACACTTAATTCAAACTAGTTTAAATTAGGTAACTAATTGAAGAGAAACTATTCAACCCCCCCTTCTAGTTTCTACATAAGGGATATAGGGTCTTCAATAAGAAGACAAGCAAGGTGACAGAGAACTTACATGTGGATTTTCTGGAAGATAAGCCTGAAGACATACAAACAGGTCCCAAGTGGTTCTTTGATATTGAAGTACTTTCTAAATCTATGAATTATGTTCTTGTTGTCTTGGAAAATACTAACATTTCAGGTACCAAATAACCAACTGCAATGGAGAGTGCACCTATGAGGTACATGACTGTACCTTCATTATTCCCTGCTGCTGATGCTCCCAATGGAATAGCTGAAGAAGAAGACCGTTCTCAAAAGAATGGACAACCAGTCTTTTCCCCTTCTAAGCCAAGTCCTGAAAGTAGTGGAATGTCTGAAAGCAGTGGAATCAAGGATTCCCCTGCTGGACCCAATGTTTCCCCTGCCGTTGAAGAACCATTTGTGAATGATGTTAATGATGCAGGAAGAGAATCCCCACTCATTTATCCATCTTTACCAATCACTTTATCAAGCAGTGGAAGCAGAATCATCAAGCATAGAGGTCCAAGCTATTCAGAGCTACACATAGCTCACCAACATCCATCTATCAGCCATGTAGTATCATTTAGAAGAAATTTTGAAGAGTTCTTTCCCAACCAAGATAGTCCCATAGAACCTGATTTGGGAAATGATGAAACTGAAGTCCTTATGAATATGTAGCCTACCTACAGAATCAATAAAGATCACCCCTAAACTCAAATAATATGTGATCTTGGTACTCCCAAACAAACAAGGTCTCAAGCAAAGGAACATAGATTCATTACCAACATCACAATGAAATTCAATTATGACAATATGCAATGTTGCCTCTTTTCTGTCTTTTTGTCACAAGAAGAGCCAAAGAAGATATTTCAAGCATTGAATGATATAAGTTGGGTAGAGGCTATGCAAGAAGAGTTACTATAGTTTGATATACAAGAGGTTTGGTTTTTGGTTGACTATCCTAAATAGGAAAGACCCATTAGGACCAAATGGGTGCTCAGAAACAAGAAGGATGAGAGGGGTATCGTGGTCAGAAACAAAGCCAGGCTAGTAGCACAAGGGTACACACAGGAGGAGGGCATTCACTATGATGAGGTCTTTGCACCAGTTGCCAGAATTGAATCCATCAAACTATTTCTAGCATATGCTTCTTTCATGGACTTTACTGTGTACCAGATGGATGTTAAGAGTGCCTTTTAATATGAAACTATTGATGAGGAGGTGTATGTCATGCAGCCTCCAAGTTTTGAAGATCCAAAACATCCAGACAAGGTCTATAAGGTAAAGAAGGCATTGTATGGACTTCATCTAGCTCCTAGGGCCTGGTATGGGACTCTATCCAAGTATCTCTTGGATAATGGCTTCAACAGGGGAAAGATTGATCAGACCATATTTATTAAGAAACAAAAAGGTGACTTTCTATTAGTGCAAGTATATGTAGATGACATCATTTTTGGATCCACAAACTCCATGCTTAGAAAGGAGTTTGGCAAATTGATGCAAGACAAATTACAAATGAGTGCAATGGGAGAACTCAACTTTTTCTTGGGGTTACAAGTTCAGCCGAGGAAAGATGGGATTTTTATTTTCCAAGACAAATATGTTGCTGAGATTGTGAAAAGTTTGGACAATGTGAAGGAAAGAAAGTCTCCATTCCGATGAACCAAGAGCATCCTTGGGGATAAAGGGCCTACGAAAACCTATTGATGTCAGGACATATAGATCTATGATTGGATCTCTCATGTACCTTACTGCTTAAAGAACTGACATTATGTTTTCTATGTGTGTGTGTGCAAGACACCAAGTGACACCAATGGAGTGCCACATGTTTGATGTCAAGAGAATCTTTAGATATCTCAAGTGTCACCCTACTTTAGGCCTCTGGTATCCTAAAGAGTGACCCTTTGAGCTGATAGCCTATTCAGATAGTGACTATAGAGGTGACAACAATGATAGAAAGTCCACAACAGGTGGATGTCAATTTTTGGGGAGCAGGCTAATATTTCGGCAGTGTAAGAAGAAAACTATTCTAGAAACTTCCACTACTGAAGCTGAATATATGGCTGCTGCTGCATGCTGTGGATAAGTCCTTTGGATTCAGAATCAGTTTCTTGATTATGGGTACAATTTTTTTAAAACCAAGATATTTATAGACAATAACAGCACAATGTGCATAATTAAGAATCCTGTTTTCACACTAAAACTAAACATATTGAAATCAGACATCATTTTATTAGAGATTGTTTTGAAAAAGGGTTGATTTTCCCTGAGGCAATTGATATTAAACTTAATGTTGTTGATCTTTTGACAAAAACTTTTGATATAGGGAGATTCCAGTACTTGGTTGCAAGTATTAGGATGGTCCATCACTAAACAGATGTCTGTAGCTTTGTATGTATATTCAGGATTGTATTAGTGCTGGTTGTTGTAGAATTGCTAGTCTCCCTTTCCATCATTCTTAATGCCACTGCTTTTGAACAAAGTTTCCCCTGTTGGGGTTCATCCCCCTGCTAGGGTACTTTCCCCTGCTCAAGGGTTTGTTCTTTTTATAAGTGGCTACATGTGGTTTTAGACTAACAATACAGGGCTTAATATGGAGTATGATACACCCTATGACAAATCTAGTATGTACTCTATGTTTCAAGGGAGGTTAGGTCACACCTTTAGGCTTCAGGGTATCCTTAGGGTACTCATGTATGATTCTAGATCAGCCCACTGGTGAGTAAGGGCTGGGGACAATGATAACTTGCTGCAAAGCTTGTTAGAGTTCTGAGACCTTGAGGCATTGTAATATGTACTCAAAACTCTTGCTTGGGCAGCTTGCTGCACAAAATGGGGCCTATTGATGCATGTTGCCAAGACCACTTGACCATAGGAAGGAAATGGTAGGGTTGGAGTCCTGGGTATGCTTATTTCAATGGGTTGACCTGGTACAGGGTTACTTATGTGTTAGATTTTTCTGTTTAGGACTTTGATGAATGGAGGACTCTTGAGATTCTGTGTATCTAGCTTGCTTGTGCAAGTGTGTGCACTAGAACAGAGCTGTTTAGTATTAGCCTATTCAAGATTAACCTAATACCCTTAGGAAAGTTTACCCTGCTTTTGTTTTTCATTCCCCCTGCTAATATGACTTTCCCTTGCTTTAAAAATCATTCCCCTGTTTGACTATTGACCGACAATACCGTTACCCTGCTTATAGCCGTTGGGCCTGCTTGCTAAATTTTTGGTTAGGGAATATTTTATTATTTTCAAAAGATATTTAAGGCGCTTTCTTCGCTGATTGGTTACCTCATTATTATTATTTCAAATAAATTACTTTCTTAGCAAGATTTATTTCTGATTTTTATGCAAATTGATAATTTGGTCCAATCACAGTCCTTCAATTCGCCTATATAAACTCAATCCCTTAACCAACATTCCAAACTCATTCAGTCGATCATATCCCCCACTTCTTTTTGCAAATTATAAACCTTTAAATTCTTCAAACGTTTTCAATGTCTCTCAAAATTTCTCTTAACCATAACCAAATTGCAATTCTTTCTGGGGAAACAGCTGAATTTACTGATGCAGTTGCTTATCTAAAATCTAGTTATTTTAGTTTAGCTCTTGTGATCAGTCCAAGGATACACACCTCATGCATTCAACAGTTTTGGTCTAATGACATGACTGAAATAGTAGATGGAGAGGTGACACTTAAAATCCTGCTGATGGTCACACCAAGGTGATTACACTTGCCTCCATTCGAGACAAGTTAGTCTTGGATGTTGGGGGGGGGGGTTACTCTGCCTAAGGCTGAAATTTTTGAGGGTCTAACAAACTTGGCGTACAACATTTCTGAGAATCAAAAATGTAAGTTTGCTAAAGGTCAGTTTTCACCCCATTGGCAGTACTTAATTCATACAGTTTTGCAATGCTTGTCATCAAAAACTACTGCTTATAATGAATTTGGGATTCAAGTTGCTTCTGCTCTGGTGTGTTTGGCAACAGGGCGAAAATATTGTTTTTCTCAAATGATTTTTGAAGGTTTGGTTAAAAATGTTAAAAGCAGTACAAAATTTTATATGCATCCAAGGTTTATAGAACTTTAGTTGGATATGAGTCAACATGGTCCCATTCAGCATAGACATCATTTCACAACCAACCCCCACACCCCCAAACTATTTACTACTCTTGCAGCAACCCCCCCCCCCCCCATAATTTTCTGGCAGGGCAGTACCCCTTACTCAAACCATGATGAACTAGATTAGACGTGAAGCTGCTTCAAAACCCAAAGCAGCCCAACCAACCCTTGCTGATTACCTTGCTTCATCTACTAATGCCCCTGCTAGTGATCTACCCCCTGCCAACCCCCAACAAGAAAGGAGGACCAAAACCAGGTTTTCTAGGTCTCCATTGCCTAGTGATCCTTCACAAGCAGCAGAGAGGAGAGTCTCCATGGGTATGGAGCAAACTGGGGATTTGGCTGCTACTACTGACTCATCCTCAAGTGGTGAGTAAGATAGTGACACCATAGGTAAGTCCACTTCCTCACTCAGTGATACCCAAAGAGTGGAGCAATCTCCTACTAGGGTTGAGAGCAGACTGAAAGCACTATCTTTATTGGAGTTGACGAAAATTTGCATGAGCTTGAAAAAGCAAAATGCACAACTGGTACAAAGAGTCAAATAGCAAGGTCTGGTCATTACCAACTTGGAAACCAGACTTGCTACACTTGAGGGGACGAGAAGACCAAAGCTGATTATATCCACTGATAAAGATGCTTCCAAAGAAGAGGAAGTATCTCACACAGACGAGTCTACTCAATGACATGTCTTTCCAAGTGAACATGAACTTGGTAAAGAGAAGATTGTTAGTGAGGAGAAAGGAAGTGACAAGGGAAGTGCAACAAAGGATTTAGCCCATACATTGCTAAATTTGGGTCAACAAGAAGAAGCCCCTGCTACAACAAAAGATTCCCCTGCTAGCATTAATCCCACTGCTGTAAATATTCCCCCTGCTATTTCTATTGCACCTACAAGGAAACATATCTCTCAAACATTTGCTAGGAAGAAGAAGAGGCAGCCAACTCAGAAGGGAATACAATTTGGAGTAACTGCTCCCAAAGCTAAACCAGCAGTAGATCCAAAGGACAAAGGGAATGGGAAAATGGTTGAACAGCCCAAAAGGAAATACAAGCATAAAACATCAGAAGAACTAAGGGCTCAGTCTGAACATGATGAACTTGTAGGTTAGATAATGCATGAAGAAGAGCTACATATGTAAGAGGAGAGAATGCAAAAGGGGAGAAAGGAGGCACAACTGGTTATCTCTAAATTAGGTCTCTCAGAACAGGAAAAGGTACGAATGCAGCCAAGGGAAATGCTCAAGCAGATTGAGATTATGCATAGAGAGCTGGATGAAAGGGTACCCAATGTTTCAGAATTCTTGGAGCAATGGAATCAAGAACTGGTTAATGCTCCTTTGAAGGAAAGGTATGCATTGGCTCTTCTGATCTTTAACTTTCAAAATGACTTTTTGGAAAGAAGAGTTATGCAGCTTCAGAAGGATAAATATCAGAGATCTGGAAATGAGAGGTTGGAACATTACAAGGTCATACTCAAGAGGTACAAAAAGTATACTGACGCTCACTTTAGGAAGATGACCTTTGAAGAAATAGAGAAAGCTGCCATTCCTGTTATGAAGGGAACTAGTGTGGATAACTTTCTTGGTATAGGCACAACTGAGAAGGCTGAGTACATTAGAAGGAAGAATGAAATGATGAAGAAAACCAGGGAAGCTAAAAGAAGGAAGCCATAATGAGAAGTAACCACTAAAGCAGTGGAAACTACACAAGCAGGTGGATCCTCATTAGCAGGTGAAATATCTTCTCTTAATTCACAAAGAGCAGCCTGTGGAAACCTTGGTTTCCGGATCTTTGAAGCTACTAGGAATGCACCATGTTCATATGATTAAATAATCAAAGCGGAATTAGAACATAACACATTAACAAGGTGTTTAGGCACAATAGATATGAATTAAAACAATTGGGTTGCTCATTATATTAATAATAAACAACCACTAGACGTGTATACATTGAATCCCACGTCTAGTGCAACACACGCTTTAGGTTTACATTGTGAATGAAAGTATTAATAAAACCTAAGACCCTTGGTTCCTTTTATAGTGTAAGGATTAGGGTTTACAAGAGATAAAATCAAATAAACAAGTAAATCTTCTATTTAAATAAACATATGCAGAATATATCTTGCATGTTTATCTAAATAGAAGCTTCCATAAGCTTCTTTGTCTATGTTTCTAACAATGCTTACATTGTACATGACAATGCTTGGATTGTACATGACAATGCTTGCTTTGTCAACCTTGGATTTGCTCTTGTCAACGCTTAGATTGCTCTTGACAACGCTTAGACAAAATCTTCATGTTTTCTTCGTTTGTGAGTTTCTGACACATCAACCTTTTGACCCAACAATCTTCCCCTAGTTGATGTCGGCAAAACTCTTATGTATCTCTTGTAAATTGTACATGATCTTTAAATTGCTTCCCCTCAAGTGTAGCATGTATGTCTTCCCCTTTTTTGTCACATCAACAGGGAAGTAAATAATGTATGCAATCTTTGAAGATTCTCCAAATGTAGCTCTATGTAATGATCTTGAAGAAAAATAAATATAATATTCTTGATGTAGAAGTAGAATAACCCAAACCTATGTTCCATATCTTGTACGATGTGATGAAGTGTTTGATGAATACAAAAATCCTCATCCTTTGTGAGACACTGAGCACGATAATGTAACTCCTTCAAGTGATAGAAAATATGTGCATAGAGTACCATAAGAAAAATCACATATTCCTAGATCTTGTATCACTTCACCAGTAACAATGTAGGCACAAACAAGTTACCTTAAAAGTCAGTGGCTGGAAGTGCATGACTTTAAGATATGATAGAACACAAACTCGCGAAAATCTTCTTCAATCATCAAACTTACCATAAGAATTCTTCCCCTTAAGCCAACACCTCTTCATGACAAAACTTATTCTTCATATCATATGTAAAAGCTATTAGACGGATAACTCTTTTACAAGGCTACCCCGATTACATAATCAAATCCAATAAATTACCTCGCGAATTGTTGCTAACTCGCATTAAAATCATTAATCCCTTTTAAAAATATCCGAGCCATAAATATCAACTTGATATTCTAAATAAAACGGAGATTACATGTACCTTCGTGTGTAAATACCTCATTTTTGTGTGCTAAAAACGTATCAATTTTCTCAAACAGCAGCTATTCTTTTGTTATCCGAGAACCTTCGTTGTCCAATATCTTAGTCACATGTATTGTCAGATATCAGACAAAACCTATCAACGCTTGAGCAAGTGTTTCTCGGACAACTCATGTCAACGCTCTCTGTCAGCGTTCGACTTATTCTTGTCAGCGTCAAACCAATACCTGTCAGCGTCTCAACTGCTGACGTCTTCTAGGGCTACATCTCTTATCAGCGTGTAAAAATAATAAGAACAGTGTGCTATAATGAAGATAACATGTTACCTTAATTTCATGAAGCAATTCTTTTGTACAACAAATGTACTTTCGCTGATCTAGTAACCCACGTGACATATACTTGTCATTCCCAACTTGCATATGATAAGTCAAATAATAAAATACATCTATAACCAGGAGCTTCACGCTTTGTTCATGTGAACACAAAAAGCATCAACATAGAATATTATATGACCATATACGCAAGCTTCTTATTCACTTTGGCAATATTCATACACGTCCCACAACTAAAGTAGAGTACAGACAGTGACAATAGTACCCTTCAATATGTAGGACTGCCTTTCGCATGTGAATAACCATACCCTTCAACATGACTTCTTGGGACCATGACAAGATGCGAATAAAAAAAACAATACGTACCACACAGATCCTTTATATTCGCCCCTTTTGTTGACTAGTTCTCTTAACATGTCATGTCCAAGTTACCATAGCTATATCACGTCACCATCTTTTCCTTGATACAGTATTAACAATTCAAAATATATACCAAGCTGCTGCTTTTACACAAAGAATAGATCTAGGGTTTACAAAACCCTAAAACTCCATATGAACTTACAGCAACTTGGCGTTTGATTCTTGCACCGCTTCTAGGGTTCTAAAACAAACTATAATAGCCAAGAACATGATCATCATCATTAATACTAACTGATATCAACAGGGCTGCTACTATGTTTCAAAAGATGAATCTAGGGTTTAAAGACCAAACCCTAAAAACGAATTCTATCTCTGCAGCCATCTTTGACGCCTAATAACTTTTTACTGGGTATAAAACTTGACAATCCCTCCAGTGGATGTCTAGATATATGTGTATAGAACACACACAAGAAATTTCGTGACGATCCAACGGTTCAATCAAAGTTATGACCTTCTAAATACTGTTGCGCATACAAAAACGTCCAGAAAAACCCTAGACGGATTTTTCTTCTTTTCACCATACACGAACACCTTGTTGGTCCTAGCATCACGAGCCACGAGGCTCTGATATCAATTGTGGAAACCTTGGTTTCCGGATCTTTGAAGCTACTAGGAATGCACCATGTTCATATGATTAAATAATCAAAGCGGAATTAGAACATAACACATTAACAATGTGTTTAGGCACAATAGACATGAATTAAAACAATTGGGTTGCTCATTATATTAATAACAAACAACCACTAGACGTGTATACATTGAATCCCACGTCTAGTGCAACACACGCTTTAGGTTTACATTGTGAATGAAAGTATTAATAAAACCTAAGACCCTTGGTTCCTTTTATAGTGTAAGGATTAGGGTTTACAAGAGATAAAATCAAATAAACAAGTAAATCTTCTATTTAAATAAACTTATGCAGAATATATCTTGCATGTTTATCTAAATAGAAGCTTCCATAAGCTTATTTCTCTACGTTTCTAACAATGCTTACATTGTACATGACAATGCTTGGATTGTACATGACAATGCTTTCTTTGTCAACCTTGGATTTGCTCTTGTCAACGCTTAGATTGCTCTTGACAATGCTTAGACAAAATCTTCATGTTTTCTTCGTTTGTGAGTTTCTGCCACATCAACTTTTTGACCCAACACAGCCAAGAAATTGAAGCGGATGGAGAAAATTGGTGTAGTTACTATGGAAGATCAGAAACCCTCCAATGAAGAAATTGATCAACATTTAATCTTGGAGGAACCTGATGAAATGCCATCTGATGAAATGAGGAAGAAGTGCTCCATAGTGCAGTATATTGTATATCACTATAGAGGTATGTCTTGGTGGAAGCTTACAAGAGCTGATGATACAGCTCAGAAATTCCAGAGTTTGAGTCTTATGTTTTAAACCATGGATAGAGAAGACCTGGATGATTTATGGAGGATTCTAAAATCAATGTTTGTAGCAAATCCTCCTACTATAGAATGAGTTGAGAAAGATTGGTTGATTTGGGAAAGCATGCGTAGGATGTATGAGACTGACTTTAATGATCCAATTTTTGATGCACAAAATGGAGCCAAAATGCTATATTGGAAGTTGTTCACAAATTCAGGAGTTTATGAGTTAGCCATGAAAGAAGTAACTGTCTATCTGCTCAATAATCGTTATTATCCTCTTTCACAAGAGACAATGAAGAAGATGGTGTAGACTGACTTGAGAGTGGATTGCAAGAATCATGTTCCTTATGATCTTGTCAGATTCATTCACAATCAAATTTAGCCAGGAAGTTTGTAAGCATCCTCATCAACCAGCATTTATTCAGAAACTTGTCATTTTGGTGAAAGCACAAGTTTAGGGGAGGATTGTTGGGAATAAATGTATGAGTCTTAGTTCCCCCTGCTGGTTGGTCAAAGTTCCCCCTTGTAGAGTAAGTTCCCTCTGCTGATTAATGAAGTCAGGGGATTGGCCCCCCCTGCTAGAAGTCAAAGACCCTGCTGCATGGATAAACTAGGAAGAGATATTGACGTGTTTCCGTTACTACTCTAGAATAGTTTTCTAGTTTGTTAGTAGTGATCTTGTACATGAGTCCTTGTGCTATAAAAGGACTCATTAGGTTTTCAATTTTAATACATCTTTTATGTTATTTCATTTCAAGCTTTAAGGTTATAAAACCGTAATACCATCATTGGGTATTCGTATATCATCAATATATTAAAGCTTAACGTTTGGTTCATCATTTGTTCTTGTGTTAAATATTACTTTCCGCATGTTGTTTAGTTACTTTGTGTATTGCAAAGTTTCTCTCATAGTACATTGAATTCTTTCTTTCTACTATAACCCTTAAACAAGCTATGGTTTAAGATCTGAGTTTGGGATCAACATTCTGTTCAAATCTAATGGCCATAATCTCATCCATAGAAAAAACATCTGTTTGAATTATATGTAGGTCAGTAGATGTAGGTGAAAATTAATTCAACCAAAAACGACATCTATTCCGTTTAAATCCAATGACCACAATTTCATCCATAATAAAGTCATCTATCAACATTGAATTATATGTAGGTGAATAAGTCTAGGTGAAACTTAATTCAACCAAATGCAACATTTATTTCGTTTAAATCCAATGGCCACAATTTCATCCATATGAAGTCATCTGACAACATTAAATTATATGTAGGTGATGAGTAATTGTAGGTGGAAACTAATTGAACCAGGTGCAACATTTATTCCGTTTTAATCCAATGGCCAAAATTTCATCCATATGAAAGCCATCTGTCAACCAGTTTTGCAAAAAACTTTCTAAGCATCCGATTAATCCTCGCCTAGGCGTTAGGCGCTCATTGAACACCTTGTTTTTCATTAATCGTCTTTATTAATCATATTGGTCAAAAATCGGTAATAATACCAATTTATCGGATATACATACCAATTTATCGGTTAAAAATGGGTTAAATCGTGCATAAATTGGTCAAATCGGCTAAATCGATCAGCTTGGTTACGGATAAAATTCGGCCGAATCAAACAAAAATTGACTAAGTAGACTAAATTGGGCATAAAGTATTAATTTTATAGTTTTATATATAAAAATTCAATCCGATTAATCTCCGCGTAACCGATTAATCGCTAGGCGCTACCTATCCACCCAGTCGCGCCTAGTGAGTTTTGCAACCTTGCTGTGCACATTGAACTATGTGTAGGTCAGTATGTCAGGAGGTGTAGGTGGAAATTAATTCAACCAAATGCAACATTTATTCCGTTTATTCCGTAGGTGTTGATGTAATTTAATTCAACCAAATGCAACATTTATTACGTTTAAATCCAATGGCCACAATTTCATCTATAAGAAAGTCACTTGTCAATATCGAATTATATATATGTCATTAGGTGTACGTGGAAATTAATTCAACCGAATGCAACATTTATTTTGTTTAAATACACTGATCGCATTTTCATCCATAAGAGAGTTATATGTCAACATTAAATTATATGTAGGTCAATACGTATAGGTGAAAACTAATCCAACCAAACACAATATTTATTCCATTTTAATCTAATGACCAAAATTTCATCCATAGGAAAGTCATTTGTAAACACTGAATTATATGTAGGTGAATAGATGTAGGCTAGGGATGGCAATTCGAATCGGGTTATTCGGGTTCAAATTACAATTCGGATTAATCGAGTCAACCTGAACCGACTACCCGACCTAATAGACCCTAACCCGAGTTCAAGTCGGTTCGGGTTAGGGAACTTATATTTTTCCTTGACGAATTGGATCAGACCTGATTGACCCGAACCCGACTCCCACCACTAGTTTGAACTTTGGTCTTATAAGCCGAAGGTCGTAGATTTAAGCCCCTCTAGATCATACTTTTTATTAGGGGAACCTTTTCTAAAAAAATTCGTTTATCTTTTTAGATAATAAATTTGTCGAGAGTAATAACTATTTAATCAAAAAGAACTAATATGACTAACTTTCATATTAAATCCATAAGATCAATTACACAATTAGGACGAACAATAAGCACATAACTTACTAAGGACTGCTCATATTAAAATTTATCATACTTTACCAATTGTTCTTTTCTAACTAAATATCTTTTAATTTAGATTCTTTTTAAAGTAGTATTTTTTTCTAAAGGCTAGTTTTTCTTTTTGGTTCGAAGGGACGAGTCCCCCATTTCTTTCATGGGTTGTGATGATAAATTTACCCTTCAAAAAATTCACATATAATGTTAGTGATACATATATAATCCTCCTTAATCCCCTCATCATCATCACAACTCACACCATCACTTCCTGACGTACCACGACCACCACTCCCTCCACACTTAGGACTACTAACTTGCCATCACCATCTATACCACCATCACAACAAATTTTGTACAATCTCATCTCTAAACACTATCTTACTTGGGATTCTTCAATAGTAAACCAAATACCAACGAAACCATCATATACCAAATACAACATCACAAGCACTTCTATCCACGAGAAAAAAATCGATCTTCATTAGTACTCAAATCCCGTCATATAACCAAAAGGTAAGAACCAACATATGTTTTGATATCTCGATTTGTTTTTTCATTTTTTTGTTGTGATGACTTTTTAGTTGTAGGGGATCTCGGTTTTGTGATTGTTGTAAATGATATAACTTTTTGTGGACGTTTTTTCTACATTATGGTAAAACGGATTTTGTAATGTGGTGCATTTTGGTTAAGGTCTTGATTTGGGATCTTATTTTGTAGAACCTTCTTTTAATAATGTTTTTCAGGTAAAGAGTTAGATTCTGTTACCCCAAAAACAGTTATGTATAATGAAGGTGAGTAAGTCCTACATCTAAGCCCGTTACATAGGCGTCCATCTTCCTTAAAATGAAGAAACACATGAAGACATAGACTACAACGTCCCAAAAACATGAAGAAATCTAGTTCTTCTTATGACATTGGGAACTAATTTCAAAGCTATCAGTAATAGACCAGGGTATTGTCTGAAATATACTGATCTTCATGCATAACATCATAGTATGGGTCATAGTCGATATCAACATCCGCATAAGAGTCCATCAATTGTTCCAACACACTATTTGTCTCGTATTTTATATCCCAAAGGAGTTAGCAACCATAAATTTTTCCATATCATTCGTCTAGGTTCAACAATATCCTCATCATTAAACTCACTTGCATATTCAACCTTTCTTAAGGTACCAACATCCCTTCATGTAAATATTCATATATAATGTTTCATTCATTCTTGTCAATATAAGCAATGATAGGAGCATCACTATATTCCACATAAGAGGACCACTTTTACCTAATCTATCATCATTTTTAACTAAATTAAGCGTGTTAAGAAATTTGAGTTACTAACATCTTTACTAGAAAGCATATCTTGTTTCTTTCTACCACTAGAAGCGGTACTTTTCTTATGAGCGAGAATAAATTTCAGGAAATTGGTTTAAAGTTAACCTTAGAGCCAACTGACACACACTTAGCCCCTTGCTTAAGATTTTCACATTCTTTGACACATCCCACCTCATAACCTTAGGACATTCATCTAACACATGATGACAATTCCTACAACTAAAAAAGTTTAGAGGTTTCCACTCATATTCAACACGAAGGGTAGTCAAATAGAAACCATCGCCTTAAGTTTAAGTATAGCCACCATAATATTATCTTTCAAATCAGCAACAATATGAAGCTCAATCATTACACTAGTATAACTTAACTCACCCCATGATTGCAAAAACATTTCAAAAGCATCAACTGAGTACCAAGTTTTGTAGCAATTGCACTTACATCATTTTTTCTAAAAGCCGTCATGTGGACACCATACAATTTAACCAAACGAGAATACTACTAACATCCTATTTTTTTTAACTTCTTTCTAGTCTTTTTATTTTCTTATAAACTTGCGTTGTTTGAAAACAAATATATAGTTGAAATTTTCGTGCTAGCTTATACTGAAAAGCTACTTTACACGTGCATATAGGCTTATGCTCTTTAATTTCGTTTCATATCTTTATTGATTCCATTTATGGGTTTTACTTTGTGAAAATATGTGTATATGCACACACATTCTCTTTTTAACAAAAGAAAGAAAACTTTTCGGGGCATGTACTTCCACTAAGACTATGGATCTTTTTTGAACGGCAACTTTATTAGAAAAACTCTAACAAGAAGTTAGAAAATTACAAAGAAATTAAATAAGGATGACGAAGCCAACTATCCCAACTAAATAAACTATTACATCGAGCATGGAACCACATATACGACCGAGTTGTATATCATCAAAAATGACGTCTTTCTGAGGATTTTTGTCCGAAAAAGAATACAGTTTCTGAAGTTCCAAATGCTCCACAAAGCGATATAAAAAACTCCTTCCAACATAAGTTTAAGCTTGAGACCAAGACGAATGTCTTTAAACCAAGGAAGCCAATCGTCATAAGAGGAGATAGGAGACCAATTCAAACCCCACCAATGACATATAAGCCGAAAGATATCGGTTGCCATATCACAGGAAAATAACAGATGTGAAACGTCTTCTGATTAATCTTTACAAATCGGATATGAAGTATCATCCATATGAACACCTATTCGACTTAAATTCATACGAGAAGGAAGACGAACAATACTAACCTTCCATGCGAAAACATTAATCTTAATCGGAATGAATTTGATCCAACGTGTGGGCATATTGTCATTTGGCAGAAAAAATTTGTCTAGAGCTAGACGAACATCTTTAACTCGGAACTCCCTGTCGCCACTCAACTTCCATATCCATCTATCAGCAGCTTCTGAAAGAATCGTAGGTTGAATAACAGATTGAAGGTGCAACAACTGCTGCTCTTCGACCCCCCTCTAACAGGCCTACAAAAGGAATCACAAATATGATGTAATTTCTATGCCACACTAATGTCACGATTAGACTCCAAAGAATAAACTCGCGGAAAAAGGACGCGAAGCAAATCTTCACCAGACCAAGGATCATTCCATAAACTAATATTAAAACCATTGTCAATCCGAATACGACAGTATGATAATGAATCGACCCCTTGGTTAAGGAGACTCACAATTTCCTGAACAATCTTGCCCCAAACAGACGAGAATTTAGGCATACTGGAAACAACTTCGAACCATGCATAGAACTGATCACACGAAACCACAAAGAATTATCACGACTAATAAATCTCCAAACCCACTTGAATAGAAGGGCTCTATGTAGGGCGAGAAAACTGGAAATACCAAGACCCCCATGAGATTTAGGAGCAAGTATTTTCGCCCACTTAACCCACGTAATGTGCTGCTCAGAACCTTGACTGCCATACAAGAAATTCTGTCTAATCGCCTCCATATTTTTTAGAACTGATTTAGGGACATTATAAAGAGACATGGTATATATAGTGGTAGCGCCAAGAACTGATTTAAGTAAAGTAAGTCTACCTCCTGTTGAACCCAAACTCATATCTTAAACCTTAATAGCTTGTTTAAGGGTTGTGATAGAAAGAAAGTATTCAATCTAACACTAGAGAAACTTTGCAAAGCAAAGTAACTAAACAAGATGTGGAATATAATGTTTAGCACAAGAACAATATGATTGAAGCAAACGTTGAACTTTAATATATCAATGATATACGAATACCCTAAAATGGTATTAGGGTTTACAAAACCTTAAAGTATGATAATGAAAGACAATAGAGAAAGACACACATTGCATGCTAACCTAGTGAGTCCATTTATAGGCATAATGACTCACGTACAAGATCACTACTAACAAACTTGGAAAGTATTAAGGACTAGTAACAGAAACGCGTAAAAATCTATTCCAAGTTTATCTCTGACGGCAGGGCCTTTGACTTCAGCAGGGGAACCAACCCCCTGTCTTTGTTATTTGGCAGGGGGAACTTACTCTAGCATGGGTACGAATAATCAACTAACAGGGATAACAAGTATACATAGATTTATTCCCAACAATCCTCCCCTAAACTTGTGCTTTCCCCTAAAGACAATTTTCTGAATAAATCCTAGTTGATGAGGATGCTTACAAACTCTCTGGCCAAATATGACTATGCATCATCCTTACCAGATCATAAGCAACAGGCTTTTTAGCATCTACAATCAGGTTAGCCTGTGCTAGTTTCTTCAAGGTCTCCTGAGTGAAGGGGTAATAACGATGATTGATCAAGTACACACTCACTCCCTCCATTACTACCTCATAGACCCCATAATTAGTAAACAGCTTCCAATACAACAAATCTCCTTTATTCAATGCATCAAATATAGGATCAAATAACTCATGCTCATACATCCTATGTATGCACTCCCAGATTACCCAATCCTTCTCCACACCATCCATAGTAGGAGGTTTTGCAGCAAAAGACTTTTTCAAAATTTTCCACAGATCTTCTAAGTCCTCACTATCCAAGGTTTGAAACATGACATCTAACTTAGAAATGTATGTGCTGTATTGTCAGCTCTTGTAAGCTTCCACCAAGTCCTCCCTTTATGTTCATAAAAAGCATACTCTATGATAGCAAAATTCTTTCCAAGTTCCCTAGATGAGATATCATCATTTTCCTGCAAAATTAGCTGTTTATCAATTTCTTCATTTGAAGGACGTTGAGACTCCTTAGTAACTGTGCCAACTTTCTCCATTATCTTGAGTCTTTTGGCTGCTCTTTGTACATTAAGTACAGACTTCTCAATCTCTGGAAAACTTTCACCTGCTTGATGTAATGCCCCTGCTTGTGATGATGCACCTGCTTGGGATGATGCACCTGCTTGTGTAGTTTCCAAAGTTGTTCCTTCAGCCTTTCTTTTCTTGGATTCCCTAGCTTTCTGTAACACTTCACTTTGTCTCCTAAGATACTCAGCTTCCTTAGGAGAGTTCATAGTCATCCAATCTTCCACATCATATTATCTTAAGACTGGTCTGACTGCTATTTTTATAGCTTCAAAACTCATATATGTGAAGTCCCCATCCTTCCACTTCTTATGTCTCTTGAGCAAGACTTTGTAGTGTTCAAGTTGCCCTTTCTCAGAACTTAAATACTTATCTCTCTGAATTTGATTTGCCCTCCTTTCCAGATATTCAGTTTGATATTTGTAAACAAGGCAAGTCAACTCATACCTGTCTTCCAAAGGAGCATTTATTTACCCTTTCTCCCATTGATCTAGAAATTCTCCAACATGAGGCACCCTGTCATCCAGCTCTCTATGCATAATTTCAACCTGCTTGAGCATATCTTTAGGCCTTATCTTTAGCATTCTCTGATCCTGCATATCCATCTCCTCTTGTTGTCGCCTGAGAGCTACTTGTGCATCATGTGCTTCTTGAGCCCTTTGCTGTTCAGGAGTTCTATGCTTGTATTTTCTCTTGGGTTGTTCAACCATGATCCCTTTTCCTTTGTCTTTTGGATCCACTGTTGGTGCTGGTTTAACTTTAGATGCAGGTTCTTTGATTGTAATTCCCTTATGAGCTGGTTGCTTTCTGTTCTTTCTAACAAAAGTTTGAGTGATAGGCTTAGCAGGGGAACGGCGTACAGCAGTGGGATCAGCAATGGCAGGGGAAACTTTTGAAGCAGGGGCTTCTTCTTGATTGCCCATAGTTAGCAATGTTTGATCAAACTCTTTAGTTGCACTCCCCTTATCACTTCCCTTATCAGCACTTCCTTTCTCAATCCCTTTCTCAGCACTTGTTATCTTTCCTTGTACACCACCAGGATATGAATAGTACTGAGTAGACTCTTCTGTATTTGGAACTTCCTCCCCTTTGGAAGCATCCTCATCTGTGGATATGATAAGTCTGGGCTTTCTCCTCCCCTCAAGTGTGGCAAGTCTGGTTTCTAAGTTATTGATAACCAGACCTTGCTTTTTGACATTTTGTACAAGTTGTGCATTCTGCCTTTTCAGACTCATGCACATTTTCGTCAATTCCAAAATAGTCATAGGTTTCATGCTGCTCTCAACCCTAGAAGTGGATTTCTCCCCTTTTTGGATATCATGGAGTGAGGGAAAGGACTTACCGATGGTGTCAATATCCTACTCACCCCTTGAGGATGAGACAGTAGTGGCAGCCAAACCCTCAGTTTGCTCCAAACCCTTAGAGACTCTCCTCTCTGCTGCTTGTGAAGATTCACCAGGCAAGGGAGACCTGGCAAACCTGGATTTAGATCGCCTTTCATGTTGTGGATTAGCAGGGGTAGAGAACTGGCAGGATGTAGTTTCTTGGCAGGGGAATCGGAAGGTTTGTGTTTAGCTGTTTGAGTCTTGGCTTCTTCCTGTCTGATTTGTTTCATCATAATTGAAGTGAGTGGAATGGACCTGCCAGAAAATGATGGTGATGGTGCAAGAAGTGTGGTGAATAGTTTGGTGGTATGCTTGGTTGCTGAAAAGTAGTTTTTGTGCTTGATTGGACCATGTT
This sequence comes from Glebionis coronaria, assembly GCA_025667525.1. Classification (NCBI taxonomy): domain Eukaryota; kingdom Viridiplantae; phylum Streptophyta; class Magnoliopsida; order Asterales; family Asteraceae; genus Glebionis; species Glebionis coronaria. The sequence goes on from JANFOE010001219.1 coordinate 24,262, forward strand.
CACTCATATTCAACAGAAGTTCTATAAACCTTGGGTACATACAAAACTTTGAATTGCTTGAAACATTTTTAACCATGCCTTTGAAAATCATTTGAGAAAAACAATACTTCCTCCCTGTTGCTAAACAAATCAGGGCAGAAGCCATCTTACTACCAAATTCATTGAAAGCAGTGGTTTTTGGTGACAAACATTGCAAAATTGTATGAATCAAATACTTCCAGTGTGGGGAAAACTGACCTTTAGCAAACTTACATTTTTGGTCTTTAGAAAGAGTGTACCCCAATTTGACAAGACCCTCAAAGATTTCAGCCTCAGATAGGTTGGTTATCCCATCCTCATCATCAAGAAGAAGATTGTCCCTGGTGGAGGCAAGTGTAATCATCTTGGGATGACCATCTACAGCGCTTTGAATTGTAACCTCTCCATTCATTGTTTTGGTCATGGATTTAGACCAGAACTGCTGAATGTGTGAGGTATAAATTCTAGGGTTGATGAGAAGGGCCACTATAAAATACGAGGACTTTAGAAAGGCCACAGCATCAACAAACTCTACTGGTTCATCATGTAATAAGGCGATTAGATTATGATTGGCAGCAATTTTTAGAGACATGATAAAGTTTGAAAATGTTTTGAATGTTTATAAAGGTGAGAGGTATGTGGGATTTAGTCGAGAGATAGTGAGATGGACCTGCTTGTGAAGGGAATTAAGTTTTTGTAGGCGAATTGAAGAGCTGTGATTGGACCAAATTTTCAAATTGCAAAAATATCAAAGATAAATCTTGATAAAAAAGTAATTTATTTAAAATAATAAAGTAAAGATTACCAATCAGCGAAGAAAGCGCCTTAAATATCTTTTAAAAACAATAAAATATTCCCTAACGAAATTTTGTGCAAGCAGGCCCAACGGCTATGAACAGGGTAACGGTATTGTCGGTCAACGGTCAAACAGTGGAATGATATTAAAGCAGGGGAAGCAAAAAGTGAAAGCAGGGGAAACTTTCCTAGGGGTATTAGACTAGTCATGGAGAGATCAATGCTAACTAGCTCTGCTCTAATGCACACACTTGTATACACACGATAGATACATAGAAACTCAAGAGTCCTCTATTCAGCAAAGGTCTAAGCACAAAAAGTCAACACATAAGTCACCCTGCACCTGGTCAACCCAAGAAAATATGCATACCCTAGTCACCATCCCTACCTTTTCCCTTACCTATGGTCAGTTAGTCTTTGCAATGTGTACCACACATCCGTACCTGAACAGCAATATGTTTTGATAGAGAAGTGCAAGTACCCATTACAATGCCTCAAGGTTTCAGAATTCTGACAAGCTTTGCAGCAAGCCCTCATCACCCTGAACCCTTACTCACCAATGGATATGATCTAAGATCATATATGAGCATCCTAAGGATACCCTGAGTCCTAAAGGTGTGACCTAACCTCCCCTTAAACATGGAGCATATACCTGATTCACCAAGGAGTAGTATGCACCATATAAAACTCTGCATTGTTAGTCTAAAACCACATATAACCACTTTTAAAAGGAACAAACCCATTTTAAAGAGAAAAACTCTCTTAGTAGGGGAATGAACCCCCAACAGGGGGATCTGTGTTCAAAAGCAATGGAATGAAAAGTAATGGAAAAATTTACTAACAGCTATACAACAACAGCAATAAAGCAACCCTGAATATACATGACATAATAGACATCAATTTTTAGGGAGTAACCATTCCAATACCTGCAACCAGGTAATGAAACCTCCCCACTTCAAAAGCTTTTGTTAAAAGATCAGAAACATTAAGTTCTGTATCAATTTTCTCAGGGACAATTAGTCCTTTCTCAAAACAATCTCTGATAAAGTGATGTCTTATTTCAATATGTTTAGATTTGCTATGAAAAACAGGGTTCTTAATAATGCAAATGGTGCTGTTGTTGTCAATAAATATCTTGGATTTAAGAAAGTTATACCCATAATCAAGCAGTTGATTTTGAACCCAAAGTACTTGACCATAGCATGCAGCAGCTGCTACATACTCAGCTTCAGTTGTTGATGTGGCCATAATAGTCTGCTTCTTACATTGCCAAGATATAAGTCTGCTTCCCAAAAATTGGCATCTCCCTGTTGTAGACTTCCTATCATTGTTGTCACCAGCATAGTCACTATTTGAGTAGGATATCAACTCAAATGGTGACTCTTTGGGATACCAAAGTCCTAAGATTTGATGGCACTTTAGATACCTACAAATTCTTTTTAAAGCAAATAAATGACACTATGTTGGTGCCACCTGGTATCTTGCACATAATCAGACAGCAAACATGATGTCAGGTTCTGAAGCTGTGAGATACATGAGAGACCCAATCATAGACCTGTAGTTCCTGACATCTATAAGCTTTCCAGGACCATCTCTACCCCATGGATGATCCTTGTCCATTGGTCTGGCACCTTCTTTCCATCAGACATGCCAAACTTCTTCACAATCTCAGCTACATATTTGTCTTGTGAGATAAATATCCCATCTATCCGCTGCTGAACTTGTAACCCCAAAAAGAAGTTTAGCTCTCCCATGGCACTCATTTGAAATTTATCCTGCATCAATTTTGCAAACTCTTTGCTAAGCATAGAGTTAGTGGATCCAAAGATGATGTCATCAACATAGACCTGTACTAGCAGAAGGTCACCCTTTTGTTTCTTAGTGAACATGGTCTGATCAATCTTTCCCCTGCTAAAGACATTATCCAAGAGATACTTAGAGAGAGTCCCATACCAGGCCCTAGGAGCTTGGTGAAGTCCATACATATCCTTTTTCACGTTGTATACCTTGTCTGGATGTTCTGGGTCTTCAAACCCTAGAGGTTGCATAACATAGACTTCTGCATCAATGGTACCATACAGGAAGGCACTTTTGACATCCATTTGAAAAACAGTGAAGTCCATAAATGAAGCATAAGCAAGGAATAATCTAATGGCTTCAATTCTGGCAACTGGAGCAAATACTTCCTCATAGTCAATTCCTTCTTCCTGTGTATACCCTTGTGCCACCAGTCTTGCTTTGTTCCTGACAACAATCCCCCTTTCATCCTTTTAGTTCCTGAGTACCCATTTTATCCCAATGGGCCTTGCCCATTTTGGACAATCTACTAGAATCCAAACCTCTTGAATGTCAAACTGTAAGAGCTCCTCTTGCATGGCTTCAACCCAGCTTGGGTCATTTAAAGCCTGGAAAATCTTCTTTGGCTCTTCTTGTGACAAAAATGCAGTAAACAGGCAACACTACATATTGTCATGATTGAACTTCATGGTGATGTTAGCAATGAAGCTGTGCTCCTTTGTTGTATACCTTGTATGTCTAGGGGCTTCAGGATCACCAATGATTTGAGAGATAGGGTGATCCTTATTGATTCTGTAGGTAGGCTGCATGATTACTTCTGTTTCATCTTCTTCCAAATAAGAATTGATGGGGCTATTTTGATTGGGAAAGAAGTCCTCAAAAGAACTTCCAAAAGATACAGCATGACCTAGGGATGGGTGCTGATGAGCTGAATGTAGCTCTGAGTAACTTGGACCTCCACTCTTAATTATTCTACTTCCACTGCTGGTTATAAGAGGACCATCAGATATGGGTGTAGATGAGGAAATGAGTGGGGATACTCTTTCTTCATCATTAATATCATTAGCAGCAGGATCCTTTGTGGCAGGGGAAGCAATTGATCTAGCAGGGGGAATCCTGGATTCCACTGCTTTCAGCCATTCCGCTGCTTTCAGAAAGTGACATAGCAGGGGAAGAGGTTGGCTGTTCTCTTCCTAGAGAAGGGTCATCTTCTTCACCAGCAACTTCAATAGGAAATAGTGAGGGTACATTCATGTACCTCAGTGGTGACTTCTCTGCACCAGTTGGTTCTTGTGTACCTGAAATGTTAGTATTCTGCAATGCAACAGGTACATAATTCATAGATTTTGAAAGAACCTCTATATCAAAGAACCAATCAGGACATGTTTGAACATCTTCAGGCTTGTCTTCAAGAAAATCCACATGAAGATTTTCTGTGATATTGCTTGTCTTCTTGTTGAAGACCCTATATCCCTTGTTGTTCAATGAATAACCCACAAAATATCCATCATCTCCCTTTTCACTGAACTTGCCTAGATTGTCAATAGTGTTCAAAATGATCACATGACAGCCAAAGGGTCTAAAGAAGTCAATTAAAGGAGGTCTTCCATTAAACAGTTGATAAGGAGTCTTGTTGTGTGCCTTAACCACCAAGGCCATGTTTTGTACATAACAAGCAGTGGACACAGCCTCAGCCCAAAAGATAACTGGAAGTTTGGAATCAGACAGCATGGTTCTTGCAGCTTCAATGAGTGTCCTATTCCTTCTTTCTGCAACTCCATTCTGTTGAGGTGTTCTTGCAATGCTGAATTCCCTCTTGATTCCTTTGTTTATGCAGAAAGAATCCAGTATCTAATTGTTTAACTCACCACCATTATCTGATCTCATGGTCACTACTTTCATGCTTTTTGATAGTTCAATCTGATTGATGAACCCAATGAGTACATCATCTGTGTTACTCTTCTCAAATAGAAAGAATGTCCATGTGAACCTTGAAAATCATCAATAATCACTAGGCAGTACCATTTCTTCTTTATGCTTGCCATAGAAGTAGGACCAAAAAGATCCATATGCAGTTGTTCCAATGGCTTGGTGGTGGACATGCTTGTTTTTGATTTGCAAGATGCTCTGTGTTGCTTCCCTTTCAGACAGGAAGCACAAGTATGATCATTGACAAAAGACTTGGAAGGAAGACCATGAACCAGATTATATTTCACCAGTTTGTTCATGTTCTTGAAATTAAGATGACCAAGTCTTCTATGCCATTTCTTACACTCATCAACTGAGGCTTTGGCAATGAAACAGGTTTCATTGTCTTGAAGAGAGATGTATTTGAGATCAATTGTATACATGTTCTTTTGTCTTGGTGTTCTGAGTACAATAGGAGTGTCTAGTGGTAAAACCAACTCCTTTCCTAACACCAGACATTCAGTGTCAGTAAACAAGACAAAATTCTTGTTATCAGTCATTTGTGACACACTGAAGAGATTGTACTTGAGTTCTTTCACCAAGTAGACATTATCAAAGGTCATCCCATTGGTGACAATAGTTCCTTTTCCTGTTATTGTTCCATGCCCATCTCCAAAAGAAACACCATCATTGTCATGCAGGGGCACAAAGTTAGACAGATAAGATTTTTGTCCAGTCATGCTTCTTGAGCATACACTATTCCAATATTCTCTATCATCTCTTGTCTTCTTTGAAACCTGCAAAAAGAAAAACAAATTAGTTTTTCTTGGGGACCCAAGCCATTACAGACTTGGATCTACCTCGTGTATCAATGTAGGATAGCTTATCAAAAACTAGAGATACACCATTAGAATGAGTACCCATTTTGGGTACCCACACCCAACGAGCTGAGGCTTTCACAGCTTTTCCCCATCTACCCATGTTCCTAGAAGGCAAAACTTTGCTAGCAGGGGATACCCCAGGTTTAGCAGGGGAATCCCTATGCTTAGCAGAGGGAACCCATCTTTTGTTTTGGCCTCTATTTATGTGTTGGTGAGGTCTAGGGCCAGATCTATATGCATTATGAGGTGTTGGGTTGGTCATGGAAGTGCTGGGCTTGGTATGAACATCATTCACCTTTCTAAGTGCAGGAACAACATATTTGTCAGTCACCCTGTTTCTCAAGGCAGGGGCAACATACTTGGCAGGGGAAAAGGATTTTGCCCCTGCATTTAGAAGAATAGCTATAGGTTGCATATCCTTTAAAGGATTTGCAGCCACCACTTCCATTGGTGCCTTGCACTCTTGATAAGTGTGATCAAAACTGCCACATGTGAAGCATGGCTTTGTATTTATCACAAAGTCTTCTCCTAATTTATGAGACTTTTGGTCATTCCAATTTCTTTGATTACCTCTGATAGGCCTATAGATACCAGCATATTTAATGGTGGACTTAGGGGACTGTGATCTGATTTAGATTTGGGTGAACTACTCTTAGAACTAGAATCACTACCAAAGAGTCCTCCTCTTGAAAATAGAACAGGGTTATCAATTTTCCATTGTTTTAAAGCAATCTGTTCCTTTTCAAAGTCCCTAATAATACTAGTTTTCACTAGTGGCTCTTCAGTATCAATACTATTAGGTATGTAAGCACTCAAGTCAAACTCAATATCATCCTGTTTTTGAAAACAAGGGAGACCAGTCCAAGACAAGTCTTTTCTAGGAAAAGGTGCATGAATGTTGGCAGGGGGTGGTGGTATGGTAGCATGCTCATTTTTAATCCCAAACCCTGTTTTGTCCCTAGGAGATTGACCAATTTCAACTGCTTTAGTTAAATCTTTTGAAGCTTTTCCAAAATTTTCAACAGTTTCATCATCAATCTTTTTGTTAGATTTAAAAACTTCAAGTTCAGCAGTCAACTCATTAATGGAGTTATTATTCTCCTTAGCATCTCTTTCTTGAATCACAATGTGATCCCTATAATCACTTTCTCTTTGTTTAAACTCTCTTATGGTGGACTCTAACTGTTCTAAAGCACGTCTATAATTATCAAGTTCATTGTCACAATTGATATAGTCAGCTTTTACCTTTCTGATTTGATCATTCAATGACTCAGTATTTTTCCTACAAGCTTTAGTACAATATGAATCATCATATACCTTATTGTCAGAGCTGGAACTTGACATGGCCATAAGTGCAAAATATTCTTCTTTTTTCTCAGCAACCAATGCTTGATTTCTTTCCACATTCTCTGTCATGGCACTCCAATCCCATCCACCTGCTCCATCTATCCCCTGCATAGCTACCATGGCTTTAGCACCAGAATCATCATCTTTGGTTTCCTTCCTATAGTTGTTCCCAGTCTTAGGTCTTCTGCATTCCCTAGCAAAATAACCCTTCTTGCCACAGTTGTAGCATTCAACCTTTGTTTTGTCAAACCCAGCCACATCAGAGGGATTGATTGAGATCTTCTTTCCATACTTCTTGTAAAACCTGTTGGCTCTTATGCTAAGCAGAGCCGTGTTCCACTTGATATCCATCTCCTCCAGTCCTTGCTTACTGATTTGACTTAGATCTTCATGCAACACAGTAGATCCTTGTGGCCCTTGGGATGCTATAAAAGCACAAGCAGTGTCAAGACTGAATGTTGCAGGTCTTTCTTCATCATAAGATGATCCAGACCTGGTAGCAGGGGAATAAGTAGAAGGGCCTACTTCAATTCCACTGCTTTTGGTGATCCCACTGCTTTGAGATATGAATGCGATGTTGGCAGGGGAATCAGTAGATCCACTTGAGTTGGTGGGAATCGTTCCTTTTGACTTCATCTCATTGACAACAGGTTCAAAAACTTTCAAGTTATTGTATATGTCATCATTGTTCTTGTTATCCAAGTCGTCCTTATTCTACCAAATTGCCTTGTAGACAAATCATTCTTTCTGGAGGCTGTTAAGGAACCTGGTATTCACCTGCTCTCTTGTCACCTCAATATCAAAGAACTCCAACTGGGCCACCATATCTTGAAGCCTATTGTAAATATCTCCAATTGATTCATCACCAATTGCTTTGAAAGAAGCAAAATCATCAAGCATTTGATTCTTCTTCTTCTTATTTGTGGCTTCATTTCCTCCAAAGTTTGTGCCTATGGCTTCCCATAGTTCCTTAGTTGTTTTGTATTTTCTGAATATTAGTTGATGTCTATCAGGTAGAGCCAACAGCAATGAGCTGTGAGTCCTGACATCATGCCTTCTTGCCAGTATTTCCTTATCACAAAGAGTAGCAGATTTCTTCTTGTCCTTACCTTTGGAACTTTCACCTTTCTCTTCTTCCTTTCCCTCTTCAACTGCCACCATTTTGTTGAATTGATCACCAAACTCTATGATCTCCCAGAGAACATAATGTTCCATTTTGAGGTATTGTTAGATTCTGAATTCCCATAATTTAAAGTTTTTAGGATCCAACATGGGTAATTTGAGGCTATTGTGGTTGTTCCTGTTTGATGAAGAGTCTGAAAACATGGTTGTTATGAGGGTTTTGTTCTTGGTTTAGACAAAGTTTCTCAACAAGCTCTGATACTACTTGTTGATCCCAAACTCAGATCTTAAACCTTAATAGCTTGTTTAAGGGTTGTGATAGAAAGAAAGTATTCAATCTAACACTAGAGAAACTTTGCAAAGCAAAGTAACTAAACAAGATGCGGAATATAATGTTTAGCACAAGAACAATATGATTGAAGCAAACGTTGAACTTTAATATATCAATGATATACGAATACCCTAAAATGGTATTAGGGTTTACAAAACCTTAAAGTATGATAATGAAAGACAATAGAGAAAGACACACATTGCATGTTAACCTAGTGAGTCCTTTTATAGGCATAATGACTCACGTACAAGATCACTACTAACAAACTTGGAAAGTATTAAGGAGTAGTAACAGAAACGCGTAAAATCTATTCCAAGTTTATCTCTGACGGTAGGGCCTTTGACTTCAGCAGGGGAACCAATCCCCCTGCCTTTTTATTTGGCAGGGGGAACTTACTCTAGCAGGGGTACGAATAATCAACTAGCAGGGGTAACAACTATACATAGATTTATTCCCAACACCTCCCATCGAAAGAATACCGCACTTCCATTTAGAAAGCCGATAATGGAGTTTATCTATGATCCCATCCCATTCTTTGATTAGAGACATATTACCTCCGACCATAACTCCCAAATAGTTAAAAGGCAAACGCATAAGGCACAACCGAGGGACGTGGCAACAACATTTACCATGTCAAAAGGAACACCAAACCCTAAAATATGACTTTTTTGAAGATTAATCTTCAACCCTGAAGTTACAGAAAAACAGTTGAGAATATGAAAGATGTGAGATATGTTAGACTCACTCCATTCGCCAATAAAAATTGCATCGTCTACATAAAAAAGATGTGACACCGTAAGAGAAGAATCAATCTTTAGTCCTTTAAAAATTCTAACATCCGTAGCTCTATTAAAAGAGAGATGAAGAGACTCCATAGCAAGGAAGAAAAGAAATGGCGCATGTGGGTCACCTACTTTAAGACCATGATGAAAATGGAATTCAGACGTCGGACTACCATTAATAATAACATAAGCCATACCTGCCATTAAGCTGCCCGATATCCATGAGTGCCACTTAGAACCAAATCCAAAAGAGTCAAGAACGTTATCTATAATATCCCAACTAACTGAGTCGTATGCTTTAGCGAAATCAACCTTGAATACCATAGCTTGTTTTTTTATAAAATTTACACCAAGACAAAACTTCATTGTTGATGAACGGGCCATCTAAGATTTGATGATTAGGGATGAATGCAGTTTGAACTTCTGAGATAAGATCCGGGATCACAAATGAAAGGCGAGAAGCAAGGATTTTAGTGACCACTTTATACAAGCACCCAATCAAGCTAATCGGCCGATAATCACTAACAAACTTGGGGTCCTGAATTTTCGGAATTAAAGCGATAAAAGTAGAGTTACAGCCTTTGGCAAATGAGTTATGTTGGAAAAACCACTCAATTGCGACACAAAAATCAGGGCCGATAAGATTCCAATACTTACGAAGAAATTCAAAAGTGAACCGATCAGGTCCTGGGTATTTATTTTCGCCACAGCTCCAAACAGCCCTACGAATTTCATCAGTGGTGATAGGACATTCCAATGTCGCAGCTTGATCCTAAGATAACCGATTTGGGAACTGAAAATTAATACGACTTCGCGAAGAACCTAGATTCTGGAATTGTGTAGAAAAATAATTATTAAACTCAGATTTCACACGTGAAGGATCGACAACCCACTCGCCATCAACCATAATACCTTTAATAGAAAGATTAGCACGAATCCTATTAATGATTCCATGGTAGTATTTGTAATTTTCATCACCGTCAATCACACATTGAATTTTCACCTTTTGAACACGTTCCCGAGCTTCTATAGTTTTAATATCATTAAGTTGAACCATTAAATCCTTCCTTGACTTAAGCAGCTCATCACTAATTCCTCCTTGATCAAGAGACTTGTCAATATCATGGAGTTTAGTTTTAATATCAGAGATAGACCCAAATTGAACCTTCTTATATGAAGCAACCCACGATCGAATTTCTTTTTTCAAGTGTTGCAATTTCTTTTTGAACTGAATCATACCATTACGATCCTCCAACATAATAGAGTTCCAAGTATTAGTAACCATGCTATCGAACCCATTCATCTGAAACCAGGAATGATAAAATCGAAAAGGAGTACCACCATAATCTATGATTACATCCCTTAGAAGAATAGGGCGATGATCGGATAAATGTTTATCAAGACAAATAGCCGAGATGCAAGGAAACATAGTTATAAAACCTTCAGAAACAAGAAAACGGTCCAGCTTGCTCATCTTAGTAGCAGAAGGATGTAACCATGTAAAGGAGTATCCTTCAAGTTAGACTTCGACTAAGCCCGAGGAAGAAATAAAAGAATTAAAATCTCTCGCACCTCGAGTATTAAAAACTGAAACCGTTCTTTCGCTAGCAGTACGAACAACATTGAAATGTCCCATTACCACACATTCACCATCCAATTGATTGATGCAAGAAGATATAAAACTCCAAAGAACCCGCTTATCAGAGTCTGACTGAGGCGCATAAACAGATATCATTAGCAACTTGGTCTTGGAAGGAATCCATGACCCATATAGAGCGATAAAGTTGTCCGAAATCGTATGTTGATCCTTTCGAAAAAGATTGGGATCCCATGCACATAAAATACCACCAGAATTACCTAAGACTCACTAAATAGATAATTAAAATTTTGATTACCCCAAAGATTTTTAACTTCCATAGCAGAAATGAACTCCGCTTTAGTTTCTTGAACCGACAAAAAATTCACCTTATGATTAACATTGAACTCCTTGATCCAATCTTTCTTAGCAATGGACCGAGGCCTTGGATATTAAACGTTAGACAATTCATCTAAAACTATCGCAACCTCCTTGTGAAATGACAATTTTCTCCATATCTTCCACACAACCTGTTAGAGAGTAACCCATAGTGTGACCAACCCTAATCATCTCCTCTAAAAGGCCCAACATTGAACCACCTGATCTTCTTACATTAACACCACTGTTCCTCGATTGAGTTGAGAGATCGTCAACATGATGAGCTTCCTCGACAACTCGAGAGTCTGATTCGCCTGGTTTGTGCATAGATTCATCCAACTTAGGATCGAACTCCGATTGTACTTCATTCTGATTATCCTCTTGGGTAGCAGCTAGTGTGTCCAGGAGGGTTTGGTAAGCTCGAGTCAGTAGCTATAGCATCCTCCTTGAGTTTCTTAAGTAGAGTATAAATATTTAGAGGATCATCTAACATCTCTTTATCGACAGTAGGAATGGGAGTAACATCTCCTTGCTGATTAAAATCTCCAAAAATAGTGTCCTCAACAGCTTCGATATCATCCTCATCATCAACGTCCAACCCCACTTGATTACCAGCTTTGTCGTTGTCATCCTCTCCTTTGGTTGACTCTTCGTCCATACAGAAAGGTGATTCATTAACCTTGTTAAAAGCAGGCGACCATGTGAAGAGTTCTTTAGCTCTAACCACGTAAATTTTCCCCTTAACAACAATATTAAATTTCTCCAGATTGTTATCTTCTAATTTTGTTTAAACGCAAATACGTTTCCGAGCAAACATATCATCATTATTTTCTTCTAGATCCATAATTTCTCCCCATTTAGAGCCAATCTTACTAAATGTCGCATGTGACCAAGTTACAACTGTACACCCTCTATGTCCACCCAAACGATCATTTCCTTAGCAACAAAGTCCTGATACGCATTGCATAAACTATTGAACCATTTGTCTTTAGATTTAGAACCTTCAAACTCAATCAGAACCCATAAACCTCCAAGGTAACTGATTTTAACATTTGGAAATCCCTCATTGGATATCAAGAAATTCAAGTTGTTAATTGAAGATAATTTATTCACCTGTCCTAGAACCGAATAATCCAAATTCCGCAAAATAAGATGCGAGTCATCTAAAACCAAAGTAGGAGATTGGGCAGCATTGAGATGTGGAAAAGAATTACCATTCCAAGCGGGTACACGAGGAGTCACTGAAGAAGATTTGGAAGGAACCGAAGGCTTGAACGGAGAAGAGACGTGTCTTTCATACCGAACCACATTGGCAAACAGATGCATACGCCCAATCCAAAGTGTATTGATATTACTTACCAATCTCTCCATATTATCAACCTTTATGAAGCGAACAAAAGCAAAACCTTTCCCTGCCTTCGATAACTGTTTAGGAATAAAAACGTCTACGACAGTCCCATAACCGTGACACAACTTCCAAAGGTCATTAGATGAAGTGTTATTAGGAAAATTAGTCACGAAAATAGATTTGGAAATCAGATGGATTGAGTCAGCATTACTACAGTGATTGGGACCCATGACGACCAAAAGGAATGAGCCCAAGGATAAGAAACCCTAAAAAACATGACAACAGGAGAAAAAGAGATCCACAACCACAGAATAACCCCAAACCCGAAGATGAGATCAAGATCCAATAACGGATTTAAGGGAAATACCAGATAGATTCAGTCATTATGATGTTGAGAAGAATAGATAGGAAATCAAATCGAAAAAACTCGACAGATCCAATCTCTATGGGTCAAGAATTACAGTATGCGTAGGATCAAATTCGCTCTAAGGAGATCAAAGATCAATCCAAAGACATAGGCGTAGTGGATTAGATGACGAGGATTTTAGGGTTTTATGGTAGCGGTCGCCATGAAAGGATTTTATTAGTTATTATATTTCTCAAATTCATTCGATCGTCCTCTTTTACTTAATGTTTATAATTTTTGTAAGACTATTTTCTAGAGTTTAATTCGGTAATTAGTATTATTTTTTTAGGTAAAAGAGGACGGCCGATTTTATATGCTAAATAGTCCTCGCTTATTCCATCGCTAATACACTTAACACTAAACAAACATAATAACAAAAGAAGAGAGTGAAAAGGAATCTTGTAACCAACTTATTCAACTAAATTAAGCTCAAGACTTCTACAAGAGATGACCTGCCATGCATTTAAGTGCTTTCTAGGTTTGTACTAGTTTGCAATAATAAGTTTGAGCTGTCTTAACTACTCTAACCAAACAGCTTACTTCTGGTCAAGAAAAGCCATAACTTTTTCGTGGATAAATATGTTTTCCATACGAACCATTATGTTGCAAAAATGATGTTTTCTCATTACAGGATCGCGCACAATTGCCTTTCTTCTAACGACTGGCCAAATACTCCTTACCGCGGTTGGCGTTTTGTGTTGCACATGAATTATTAGGATGCCAATGCTCGATAATTTTTTTGTTCCTAAATTGTATATATGACTTAGGGCATGTTTAGTAAGCTGTTGTTTTTTATCCATGCATGCCTTATTTATAAGCTGCTCTTTAGGTAGTAATGTGTGCATGCTTTCCAAACAGCTAATTTATGGTGACATGCAAATAGGCATGTGCTAAGTAACCCAAATTTTGTATTTTGCTGCCAAAATCCAAAAAGAGTTCACGTTAGCTTTAAATGTTGTCATGTTCCTTTCAACCTGTTTCAAGTCGAGATTATTTGCTTTTTAATACGCGTACACTTGAAAAAATTGATTACCGTAACTGTCTCCGGATAGGAAAACCGTTCTCGAGGACCAACAATGCGCTACAACCAATTTAGAGTTTGCGTATACTTTTTTCCTCGCACTTTAAAATATGTGAAATTTATTTGTAAAATATTCACTTGTAAGTATTAAGTATTGAAAAGTGTGAAATATTAAAAAATTCAGAAATTTAAATGTGAATTATTAAAAAGTTCACACATATAAGTGTGAAATATTTTAAATCTTCACACTTTAAAGTGTGAAACTAATTGTTACATCCAATTTAATCACACCAAGAACACTAATGAAATGGTGAACTTATCAAATTTACAAATTTTAAAATGTAAACAAATGTCATAATAGGTATGAAAAATCAACAAATTTGTTAAAGTGATGTATCTTTATATAAACCTTCTAGGAGTTGATCGTTTATGTTTTACGACTTGGGTAATACAAATCAAGAACAACTTAATCAAGTAGGTACCCTCATGCACTACTTGAAGCACAACTATTGTGTGCCTAGCTCGCCTCATTTGTTAACCCACTTTCACTGGAGACGAGTATCATACTGATGCACCGTTGATTTAGGGAGTATAAGATGTGACTTTGCCTTGGCTTTTTTGAAACTTCCATATGCATTATCTTTCCTTTGGGTTAGATTCTGTTCTACTCGTAAAAACACAATAAATACACAAAGGGAGGTGATTTGCACACTCCATAAATTGATTGGCACACTCTAAATGTTTGTGTGTGGACATCTATATCCTTACGTTAGCGGAGTAGGAAAATTTCAACACATATATTGAAGGGTAAAGATGTCAACACACAACAATTGGAGTGTGTCAATCAATTTCTAGAGTGTGCAAATCACCTCCCATACACAAACCAACTTATTACAAGCACCATCCAATCCTCCACACATCATCTCACAACCATAGATCAAAATCTCATCACACTTAATCCAACGGTTAAGACTCAACCTATCTCAACCAATCAAGATTCACGATCACTCTCATATTAACCACCTCTCATTTTATAAGAGGCCAATGATTTGCACACTTTACATATTTATTTGCACACTCAAAATATTTGATGTATTGTCATTTATACCCTTACATTATTTAATGGAGTGTGCAAATACCAAAGGTAATTTGGTTTGAATTCAAGTTTAAACGTAACCAAAATTGTGAAGCATTGAGATGTCATGTCGAGAACACTCTTCACAATGAAAACACTTTGACAAGTACATCAAAATACTCTTTAAGTAGTCATCATCAAACACACATTTAAGTTGACTGGTAACAAAAGTGTTCAACTTCATTCATACCATCCTATCTACCCACTTGTATTTCACCTTCACCAATAAATTAACCCTATTGTATTAAACTTTTGGCGTCAAATTCGTGTCCATTTCCCGCCAAAACATACATTTTTGGCCCTATTTATACCATTTAATGTGTTTCCCACAAAAACCACTCACATTTGCACCCCTCGCCTTCACTTTTGTCAAACAAAACCTATCATCGTACGACAACCAATTAAGTGCTTTAAACCACGAATGGTTAATATGATTACCGAAAGCTCTGATAGAAACCCTTTTGTATTTCGGCTTTTATTTTATGATAAAATAGCAAAACAACCGTGTGCTTGTTGAAATAGGTGTTTTTGGAAATAAAATAAGTTATGAAGTTGAGTTTTGGGTCGCGTGAAAGTCCCGATGAGAAATCATATGTGGCTCGAAATATATTTTCCTATTATGGCAATGGTGTACTTGACGGACTTAAGGAATCCGTCTCTTCCATGTTGATGCATGTTTCGAAGTACAGGTCACCCCACTCAAGCTTAAGGAATCCGTCTTCATCGTATAAGCGCCTATAGGCGCCTCATGATTGAAGCAATTATCTTTGATGTTAAGGCTCGAAAATATATTTTGATAGAAATGTATGCGCCCAACAAACAAAGCGAGTGTCGTATGTCTTGCGAAAACATATTTTGATAGAAATGTATGCGCCCAACAAACAAAGCGAGTGTCGTATGTCTTGGGAAAATGGTTGCTTCAGGTTGACGGTGGAATAGACCCAAATTCGAAAGTGGTTGTATACTGAGACTGAAAACGTGGGTGGAAAATTGGCTTTTGGATTGAAAATGTGTGAAGATACACACAATCTTTAATCCAAAAGCCAATTTGTCAACCATGTTCTCAATCTTCACATACGACCACTTTCAACCTTGGTCCATTCCACTATCAAACTGAGAAGCTATGCTTATGCTACTTTATAGAACTCAACTTGTGTCATGGAAAGTTGTCGTCTTCATGTATTGAAAGTGTCTTAATAATTATTCTTTAGTGTGACTAAATTTTTTCATTTGGACTCTACAAACGTAATATAACATGAGAGTAATAGCTAGTTATTTACTAAACTCTATAATGGTATCAAATCTAGATACTGATTAAAAATATCTCAAATATATGTAATCTTTGGAATATTAAGCAAGCTTAGTGACAAACCACCTATCGTGATACTTACATAAAAACTAAACATTAATGGTCATGTTGATGTAAAGACGACAAATAACATAGTTATCATATTGCAGTTCCTTATTTTAAATAAAATTTACATATTTATAATAAAATTTACATTTAGTGGTCTAAGATTCTATGTGATCCTTGTCACATCCGACTTTCATATGAGTTTTCTTTTTACCGTGAAGGATAAGTGTGATTTTTTTTATTTTATTTTTTTTTTGCAAAAGATTTTTACCCTGGTGAATGGGACAAGTGTGAATTACCTATATTATTTGAGATGATAAGGGTAATAACAGATTATTTATTCTCACCTAACAACCAACTGAAAACCAAGTAGCTTGTAATTTGGTTGTGAATTCAAGTTTAAGCGTAATACTAACATGTTGACAACACTCTTCATAATAAATTTCCTTTAAGAAGTCGTCATTAAACACATATTTAACTTGATAACAACCCACTTACCAACTACCACACGCATCACATATGTTTTTTCGAGCTTATTTATGGTTTTTAAGTTTATTTGATTATCGTTTTATATGACTAATGTTATAATTTTCCTATTTTTCTTGAAACTTATAAGCTTATATAAGCTGAATTCATCTGGCTTTTTGTAGGCTGTTACTTAAATTTCAAGATGTTCCCGAAGAAGGTTTACCTAGGAAGTATTATGCTTCTCCGAATCTAGAGACTTGATATTCTTTCGAGTTGATTTACATAGAGAAATGAAAATACTATTATAGTTGGACATTTTATGTAACTTACGAACTCTGAGTAGATTATTTAAGAGTTTGGTGCAATTTTATTTCTTGCATTTATGCATCTTAAAAACAGACTGCATAAGAATTCAAGTCACTAACAAAATCACATTTTGTGTTAAATCACTCCTTAAGGTGCGTTTGAATGGCTATACCGACTTGTCTTGTTAAAATCAAGAGGTATACCGAAATAAAAACCTCAATTTTGATA
Organism: Glebionis coronaria; assembly: GCA_025667525.1. Lineage (NCBI taxonomy): Eukaryota > Viridiplantae > Streptophyta > Magnoliopsida > Asterales > Asteraceae > Glebionis > Glebionis coronaria. Next base: position 41,463 of record JANFOE010001219.1, read on the forward strand.
TTTAGAAAAAGTCGACCCCGTCAACTGAGTTGCCCGGTTTAAATGATATATGTCCAATTTAACCGATTTTTATATGGTTCATTGGTATGTTGACCAGTTTTTTAACAATAAAGGCCGATTTGTATTAATACAAAATGTTAACCTCCAACTAGGCCTATTTTTTGGTTCAAACCTCACTAGGTGTGTACATTTCAGTGTGGCCAAGGAAGTTCACCTGCGAGGAATCCAAGCTATCCAAAAGGGTAGTCGCCCTAGGATTAGTCGGCTCGCAATGGCGAGTCGGAACCCAGGTATACCAAAAAAAAACTAGGCCTATTTTTATAATACTTGTTTTTTAGTTATTAGGCTTGATTTGCTTTGGCTTTAGTCATGAAAAAATTAATCAAATTAACCGAACTGAATAAATCAAACAACCCGATAACCAAACCAATAAACATCCATAACAATTATGTTGGGCTATATATGTGAGTGTCTGCATGTAAAATAGAGTTACTACTATTTTTCATTCATAAATAACAATAACTAGAGTAAAAATTTTGAATTTAAATAAATTAAAGAATAAAAATAGTAATGCATTCATACCATCCTATCTATTTAAAGCTCACCAAACTCAATTAGAGTATCAATTGTAGACTCCCACCAAAACCAACCCTTCACTTTTGGTGCCAAATCTATCTTCTATTTCCCGCACTTTTCTCAAACACACATTGTTGCTATTTATACCCTTAAATGTGCTTTGCACAAACACCTCTCACCTTTGCGGCTTTTACCTTCACTTTTGTCAAACATGTTCTTGAAACTAATAGTTGATTCATATGGTAGCTTAAGCGATGATCGAAAACCTATGTTATTTCAACTTTTATTTTTTGATACGAGAGCAAAACAAACTTGTTCTTGTTGAAATAGGTGGCCTCGGAAATAAATAAAGGTATAATAGTAAAAAGGTTGGTTTTCAGTGTTTATATTGTTATTCAATCTAAAGGTCTCATGACATCACCAACATCGAATCACACTTGCATTCACACTAACATATCCTCGATTCCGTTAGCAATCAATAGTGGCCATATTGATTTCCTCCACATGCACAACCACCCTTCACATGCCTCTATTCCTAGCACCAACTATCGCCTCAACAAGTAGCTAAGATGCTACTCCTCTTCTTTGGAATTGTGTCTTGACCACGACCATTGTGATGTAAGTGCATATGCCCAAATCATCAGACATCTTATGAGTTAACTCGTGCATAGACTTATCAACGCACACATCTAGCAGGGTGTCTTGTTTATATTGAATTCAGGTTTTTGAATTTACTGTAACATAAGATTTTTAAGCTATTTTGTTGTTTCAAAAAAACAAGTCACCCTACATTTTTGTCAAGAGGTTCATGGTTATTCATCAATGCTCAATAGAATCGCAGATTGTACATATTTTTTCATGAGTCTAAACTCATGGCTTATTGATCTTTATAAGATGAGCACAAATCAACTTCATCTTGTTCCCTGCCTAGACGTTTTAATCTCTTGCCAAAACTCTTTGAAACATTTAACGAATACTCACGTGAAAACAACAAGAAAAATAAGACCATAGTGCAAAATGATTTTTTTTGCAACCTAATCAATCTTGTTAGCAATTTGTAAACTTAGCACGATAAATGTATCCAATATACTTGTATTGCATGATTCAACACAAAACAATGCATGTGTAAATGTTTTAATCTTAAGCTCTAAAATGCTTGAATCAAACTCGAACTTTGACCCAAATAAATGAGTAAAATTATACTAACATTATAAATATTTTTATACACAATGCGTGTCACAAAATGAAATGTGTTTTTAAAGCTGAACAATGCAAATTGATCAACCTATTGACAATAAACAAAAGTGTACATGGACGAATTTGAAACGTGGTTTTGAACTCAAATGTAAGTTTAGAACCAAGATTTCAAAAGGGTAAAAGTAGTGAGAGGTTGACAACACTATGCAAGATGGGAATTAAATACTATTCAAGAAATGAATTAAATATAAGGTTCTCATAAAAAAGAGAGGAAAAAAGATGCAATATATAGTTTTAAAAAGGTAAATGAAATAAGGTTTTTCGTATATAGTTTGCCCGAGTCTTTGTAACTCAGACGTATGAGGTTTTATCGGCTTAACACTGAGAGTGTTTTCGGTTTTCAACCTTCGCCTAGTTGATATATTACCCCTTTAATACATTAAGGGGAATGGATAATTCAACAATAAACAATAATAAAAGTTATGTGAGGAGAACAGTAACACAAGCATGCTCCTACGTCCATTTGTCAAGCCCCTTCATCTCCACCCTTAAATTTAACTCTCTCTCAACCATTGATCGGTTGCTTCAGATCTTAGCCATCTATTGTGTGGAAAATGGAGTACCAGGTATGGGTTCATTGACTTTCTAACAAGATCTTGGCCGTCGGATTGGAAAATGGATAGTGAGGTATGATTGTTTCATAAACCCATTTTGTAAACGTTGATCATGTTGACTTTCTAGCTTCACCATTTACTACAACCGTAGATGTTGTCTGTGTGTTGTGTGTTACATAGTCCACCGGATAACACACACCAATAATAACATACACAGCAATAATAACACACATACACACACTCTCTCTCTCTATATACGATCTAATTTTGCTGGGTTTTGATCTATATATTGGTTTCATTGGTGTTGATCTATATATGGGTTTCACTGGTTTAGATCTATACGACCTAATTTTGATCGGTTTTGATCTAAATATGAGTTTCATTGGTTTTGATCTAGCCCGCCACCCCGTTCGTTTCCGCTGTATATGCCGGGTAGCGATTCGTTCGTTGCCGCTATATATGCCGGGTAACGGATGTCACTGATCTTTGAAAAATGGTGTGTTGTGAGCTGGAAGCCTGAAAAAGGAGATGGTGTTGGTTTGCATTTATGTACCTACCTGATGACTTGATTAATTCCCAACTTATGTTGCCTAAGGTAAATATGATGATGTTACATTGTGGTTGAATATGCTTAAGCTTTTTCACGGTTGTGATTCGTAATACTAGCTTCTGCCGTTTATGTGAGGTATTGTTTTGTTTTGTTCAATGTTTTAATCTTTGTGTTAGTTGAGATTAAGGGTTGTGGTACACTTAAAGCTGTTGGTTTGATCATCTTAGGGATAGGTTAACTAAATTTATTTTCTGCTACTAGAACTTTCATTGGTTATATTCTCTGCATATGTTTAGCCTGCATAAAAATAAGCGAAGGCAATTCGCATTTGTGGGTTATATAACGACCGATGATGATACTTTAGTGCATTTTTTTGGACGTGCGGGTTTATGAGGGCGCTTTAGCCATAGGGGTGCTTCGTACTCCTTCTATATTTACATTATTAGAGGCGGGTAATTTCATAAACACTCATGGTTGTGATGATTGTCGTAATATGAGTGAACTGAAATGGCCCATTAAAGATTTGTTGGCTAGGCAGCGCCACGATAGTGGTGTTCGCCACCACGGTGGGTTGGATGCCCTTTTGTTGATGCTTTCTTAGCGAGTTGTGGTGGGTCATAACAGCCTGTATCTTGGCGAGGCGGCACGATAGTAGTGCTTGCAGCCATGACCGGTTGTATACCCTTTTCCCGTACGGCAGGCGTAAATCCGAGCCTAATGATGCCCTGTAGTGATGGGATGCTTAATTGCATTTTGTTACATTTGCTTTGCTTATCTTATGGAAGCTTATTTTGATGATACTATCACATTTGTTGCTACACTAATTTATGTGTTAATTTGTAGCCATGGCGATGTTGAACACCTTATGCGCGCGTAGACTTCAGCCACTGGCTGTGACATTGTTCGTTCCTATTGCGAAGGCGTTTGAACCACTTTTTTTAGGATTATAACAATATCGATTTTAATAGGCTGTGATGATAATATCTGCGTGTGTCTACGCAAGTTTGATTAAAATTTGGATTATGTGCATCTTGGCGAGGCAGGCTTCTAAGTTTGCAGCCATGGCGGCCATATCTCATATCCAATTTACTAATTATCTGAGCCTCAAAATAAAAAAAAATTAGTTTCTCCATGCTCTTTGGACAGAAACGTGTGGTCTTAGATTGGCTGTGTTGCTTCCTTGATGAACAATACACCATTGAGGTGTTGTCCCACGACGCGTGGCTTGGCAGGGTACGTAATTAAACTTGTAGTTAAAATGCTTGGAGAACATCTTTTTACCGATAAAGATAAAGTGTTGTTTCTTCAGTTACCAACAATATGTTTATGTTTTTCCCCATATAAAATGGTCTTTGCTTTTCTAATTCACGATCCAAGGTCAAATTGTTCCTAATGTTGATACCTTTCTATAGTGATTCTACAGTTTCGCTATGCTGGATGACACAAGATTTTGAACTTCATGCATCATTTGATCCACTTGCAGACCAAGGTTAGGTTCATAACTTATTATCATGTAAAAAGTAGGTACTGATTTTGGATTCCCGTTACATTATTTGGTTGTATGGCTTCTATAAAATACAAAATGGTAATCTTCTGCTGATATGACATCTTGCTTTGATTTCCTGGAATGTTTTTTACATCACTATTTGTTTCGGAGCCAAATAGGTAGGAAAACCAAAAAACTGTAGGACACACAATATTAATGGTTCACGCAGTTGGAAATGAAAAAGGGGTGTTTGGGACTCCTTATTAAAAGTGGTTATTGTCTTTTGAAATTAGATGTTCATAGCTACGAATTCCAAACTGCTTATTTAACTTACATGTTATAGATAACCAGCTTGAATGATAAAAATGATTCAAACGTAAAAAAAAAGAGATTCAATCTTGATGGCTTGTATCTATAAAACAGTAAGAAATATGTTTTTCATTTAGAGTAAATAAGAGTCGAAAACTAATGAAACACTTACTGTTACTCACAGAATCAAATCTAAAACCAATAGGGAATACCGATACGGGCATATGTTACAAAGTGGATAAATAAGAAAATAGTTTGTGTTATAAAAATAGTGTAATTGAAATGAGATTGCATAAGAAATATGTGTTTCGTTTCATACAGTAAATAAGACTAGAAAATACCTTGCAAGTCAGCAAGTTTTCAACGTTAAAAAAAAGAACCGGTACTACCCGGTTCCGTATTACCCGCTTTATGCCCGGTTCTATGCTCGGAAAGTCTAACCGGTTAGTACCCGCCGGTTTCGTCAATACCCTACCCGGTTATGGTCAATAACCGGTTATGACAGGTCCGGGTTCGGTTTTTCTATCAGGTTCAGTTTTTCTATCGGGTTCGGTTTCGGTCCCGGGTATTATGCGCACGGCTACCGGTGACTAGGGAAGGTGTCATGTAAAGTTTATGCATAATTGTACAACCCAAATGACCAGTTTTGACCCGTCCAGTTTCCTACCTTCTATGCGCTATCAAGATACAATGTCTTAGAAGAGTTTCCTACCTTCTGTGATAATAACATAAGTAGATGTCTTATAAACTCATGATTTTAGAAAATAACATAAATTTTGAACTTAACAATAGGGTAACAAATTTATGAGTGAATAATCATTTGTTTTGGCATTATGAACATGAGTACTTTGGTTTTCAGTTGGTCTAGACCTGAATGTTGCATGTATGTTTGTTCTATGTTGGTACAGTTGGAGGAAGGACAACAAATGTTACAATCAGCAGGCTTGAACCTACTAGGAATGGTGAGCAGACAGAATTACCATGTTCAAATGCACAGTTGGTAAATGGTAGCAAAAATAGTTGATGGTTCCGTGTTGGCTGGTGAACCGCCATTGATGTCAGCCATATAAGTCGGCTAGTTGGTTAAAATACATATGAAATACATTAGTTCATGTCATCAATTGCATCAAAGGTGTAAAAGGTTTACCAATTTTCTTATGTATTGTTTATGAGTTAATTTTAGAGTTTTTTTGTGAGCCGGCCAACCAATTTTTTAACAACAAATCCGGGTTCTGAACTTTTCTTGAGAATACATGTCGTAGTCTAGCGTTTAATGTCTGTTACAAACTGCAGTAAGCGAGATGTTATGTTCGTGGTAAGCTAAACCCGTTAATTCACTGGCCACATAAACGGCCCTTCCACAGCACCACCTGTTGCCTCCTGCTAAGACTTCCCTCTATAACCATTTACCTAAAATGCCCCGCCGCAAAGCGCGGGCATTAATCCTCGTTATATTTTAAATATGAAAATAACATACGCTAGTGAGAAAAATTAAGAGAAAGAAATTATGTCAACATCCCATTAGCACTTGCAAGTATACCTTTGACTAACCAAATTTTATTTTGAAACTTGTTAGAGCATCCTTAAAGTCATGGATTTTATCAAGTATTGTTAAATCAATTCAGTATGATTTCACTGATTCATTTGAATAAGAATTGTGTAAATAACATTGAACACTCAAACGCAACTGAGTGAATAGTCACTTAGTGAGTTGCCTTCAACTTTCTTAAGTCTAAAAAAAAGAATTGATTATTCAGTGAGGCGACACTCGGTAAATGATGTTTGAGACAAAAGAAAGTGATGGTTCAGTGAGTTGTCGCAATAATCTTACTAAGCCTCATACGATCTCCTCAAGAATGATGAAGTTTTGAAAAACTAAAAAAACTGAAGAATGGCCAAGATAAGTTAAAGTAGATAAGATCAAAGGAAAACATGTTACCCTCCTTTTTGTAAATAATAAATGAATACTATTACACTGAGACATATGGTATTTATCATTGGGAATTTCATATTTTTATTGAGACTAACCAATATTCATGTCAAAGGATGTAACATAAGCTTTTGACCAATGGGTATTAGGGTTTTTGCATCTATTTTTCTCATTTTACGCATTAAGTTATGAATAATTATATTTAACAAATACTAAAACAACTATTTGTCTTATTATTTTGATATCAAACTGCATAATCAAATTCAAATATTATATGTCATAATTACGTTTTGTGAAATTGAGTAAGTGATTATTCATTTTTAAAACGTATAATCTAATTTAAATAAACAATAAGAGACACCCCTTTAGTGTCTCAAAAGATTAGGCAATATGTATAAATATTATTTAAAATACTAGCTGAACTATTCTTCTTGCAAACTTTTACCTAAATTTATTGGTACTTAATACATTGACCCTCCTTTGTGAAAATAATACAACACAACAACATAACATTTAATTTTGGAAATTAAAATTTGATTGAAACAACTCAATATTCATGTCAAAAGGTTGTAACACATGTTTTTGACCAATGGATATTGGAAAAAGATCATCTCAAGTTAAAGTCAACTTGATTGGTCAAGTTCTTCAATAAAAAATAAATAAATGCATGCGGCCCCCCTGCATTTCACTAAAAGAAAAACTTTTAAACATTTATTTAAATTCTGATTGGCAAACATGATCAATCAAGTTAGCTTCAACTTGATAAGATTTTGATCCATGGATATTAGAGTATTTTTATCTTATATTTTTGTCATTTTACACATCAAGCTCCAAATAATTACTTAACAAACACAAACTAAATTTCTATTATTTCGAGATAAAACCGCATATTAAATCTAAACATCATATTTCATTGTTATGTTTCGTGAAATTGATTATTAATTTTAAAACGCATAATCTATTTTAAATAAGCAATAATAAACAAAGTTTTAGTGTCTCAAAAGCTTAGGCATTATGAATAAATATTGTTTCAAAATATACTGGGTGAAGTATTTTTCTTACAAACTTTTACGTAAATTTATTGCTACTTGATATATCAACCCTCCTTTGTGTAAATAATAAATGAATACTAGTATACTAACACATAATATTTAAGAAATTAAATGTTGATTGAGACGACTCAATATTCATGCCAAAAGGTTCTGACACAAGTTTTTGACCGGCGAATAATTGGGGTTTTTTCATATATTTTTTCATTGTACACATCAATTTACAAGTAATTACACTTAAAAACATTAAAAAACTAAATTTTTAGTTATTTTGAAATCAAGTTCAAACGCTATATTTCATAATTACGTTTTGTGAAAGTTGATTATCAGATTATTCATTTTTAAAACATAAAATATATTTTAAATACACAATCACAAATATCCATTAGTGTCCCAAAAGATTACTCAGTATGTGTAAATATTATTTAATATTTATCATCTCAAGTATTTTTCTTACAAACTTTACATAAATTTGTTCGCTGCTTGTTACATCGACCCTCCTTTGTGTAAATAATGAATGCATCCCGCAACATAGCTTTTAAGTTTGAAAATTCAATTTTGCATTAAGATAGCTCATTATTTATTTCAAAAGGTTGTAACATATGCTTTTGACCAATGGATATTACGGGTTTATGCATCTATTTTGTTTTTTTAGCAATGGCTAAGGCTTGCTTCTTCCGGCCATACAGTTCGTTCACTCTCCATGTCAAATGTAATGCTACGACTTTACGAGTTTTCTATAGAGGTCTAGCTATAAATTGAAGTCACGATAATCCAACAAAATAATCATTCACTCACAATACACATCAACTCCTTCATTTGAGTCACACTCACCCAATTTATTTTCTTTCATTTATCAAACAAAATAAATACACTATATCAAATAAAGATACATGTTATTTTTATATAAAAAAATTATAAAAGCAAGATTAAAAAGTTCTAAAATGAAATAAACATGCAAGTCATGTTCATATAATACATGTTATATACTTTTTTTTATCTATTTGGGTTCAATCTAAACACAATAGTTCACCCACAATATAAAATGATTTATACAAAAATGAAACAAAAATATCTATTTGTCTTCGAGGTTCAAACAGACACACACAACACACATTAGATCAAGTCTAACAATATTAATAAAAAAATAATAAAGAAACGGTTAGATGTATATAAATAATACTGGCCACAACTCATTCGTCTTTTTCTTCGCCGATTAACCGGTGAACGACTCCAACAAAGGACCATGTAAGATTCGGTGAGCCATTGTGCTGTAATACCTTTCACTCTAAGTAAAAATGAGAATTTTGAAGCTTGTTTATTGGTTTTACATTTTTAATTTAAAAGCATAGAAAATTTTAACGTGTGTGTAAAATCCAAATGTAGTTTGGTTTGTGACATGCAACAGGTTAGTCAAGTACCCCGACTCTATAATTAATTTGTGATCTTCTTGATATCTATGTATTATTAATTTTGTCCAAGATAATTTAATAAAAGGGCAATAACTCATTTAAAATGAGTGACCCACAAAGCTCGGAACCATTTACATACTGGAATAGCTGGGTCTTTGTCGAAATAGTAGGGTCTTGCATGGTCTTCGCCAAATAGCCTGGGTTTTGTAGGAATAACCGGGTTCTGGTTGGATCTTAATTTTTCAAAAGAATTGAACTCCATAGCAAAAATATTTTGGTATTAAACTTACATGGATGAATACTTTATTTCAGTTGTGTAAATGAATTATTGATTGGAAGGAAAATAATGTTTGATGTTATATCTAACATACATAAAGTTGAGATTAATGTATACCATTAATTAAGCATAAACTCAATCAACCAATTATATTCACTCATTTTTTGAAAACTATTTCTCAAGTCTTTATTAAAAAATAAATATCTCACAAAAGCTAAATCATCAAGCGATAAAAAATTCACCATTGGAAAGATAATTAAATCATCTTTGTATCCAGTAGCACATATATATACTTTCGACGAACTTTTATTTTCTTGAGTCACGTATGAGAAAATCATATATGATTATATGAAATAATATATGATTTTATGAGATCATATAATCATATACCTTTGTAATGAGTTTTTTTTAGGATTATGTTTCATCTGTTATACTTTTGATTATATGGTTTGTTTAATATAAGAAGAGGAGGAGGGTAAAAAAAATTATATCGTTATCCTTGTTTCATATATCAAAACTAACGTTTATTTAATAGTTAATGAGGTGTTTCTTATCTTATTGTTTTGATATAGGAACTTCTTAATATTTATTTGTTTGTTTATAGCTTGGACCTGATAAAAAAAAGCATCAGAATGGTGGTTTGTGTTCTAATTTAATGTCTAAAATAAATATAAGATAACCATTTCACACTCGCGTGTAAGGCATGTCGAGGGGAGTTAACAGGCCGGGAAAGAGAACTAAATTGGATGATCGTGGTGGACAGTGTTTGGAAATAAAAAAAGATAAAGACTAGATCACGGATTTGGCACAAACCACATGACCCCAAACGGTGTATTTTACTCTAAAAAGAATTGATCAAGTGATTAGGTTTACAGTGTTCAAAAGAGAGGAAACAATATCTGGTAATATATAGTTTACGATTGGTAAAAAACGACACTGCTCGGACATGGTTTGAGCATCGTAAACCGAACCACTTGATCAATATTTTTACACCTTGTTTCCTCTCTGTTGAAACGAATGACATCGTTTTAAAACTATATAGTTAGGACCTGTTTTATGATGCTCACATTTACACTCTCTAACCGGATTAGTTAGGGACTATTTTTTACCCTTACCTAGTCGATAACTAGTTTTTAAAGGAAAATTTTATACATTAATTGGCAATCGTGGTGTGTGAAGGATAATAGTGGACTGTAATGAGTATGAAGGACGTGATGAAGATTTTAGTGATAATGAGATTTAGCTTGGATCTCATATAATATGTTGTATAAAAATTGTGTTTTTTGTTTTAGCACGCTTTATACTCGCGCTCTGCGACAGGATGTTTGTGTACGCGGGTATTTTTTCAGCATGTAACCATCATTTTGTAGCATATATTTACATTGAGCGTAGATGGTACTGCTAATTTTGTTCCTCTTTACTTGCATACATTTACTTTCCTCAAGAAATTGTGGTTAACTTTGTCAAAAGTTTAATCAAAATTGTGATGTAGTGACAAGACTTTTCATAATGTAAATACTTTGAGAAGTAAACCAAAATCCACTTTAAAAAGTTAAGTAAAGTTAGGGTTGGCAAAAGCACCCAAAACCGATGCGGAAATGAAAACCCGAACCGATTGGGTCAGTTTCGGAGTCGGGTTGGCGAGTTTAGATGCGCGTTCGGATGTTCTGTTTTTCGCAGGTACGGGTTCGAGTTCGGGTTCTAGTGATACCCGCTCTGTTTACCCGTATACGTACCCGTTTATCAATCCGTATCCGCTTTTATTGCTATTTTAGATAATTTTTAAATTTGTGCGAAATAGTAGACGAAGATTATAAAACAAACGGAATACTTATATTATTTAAATTTTGTATGCATTGAAATGTTTGTGATCAAGCATATTTGAATTTCTAAATTTTAGAATAAAAACAATGAATTATTCGATAAATTAAATCGCATGCTATGATATTAAATTAGTATTCTTTATCTTCTTAAAACATAAATAATATATTAGGATATTTTGATCGTTTTTCATTAGTTCTTCATAACTTTATATGAATAATTATTTCCAACGAAATTTAATTGTTGATACCCGATACTCACGGGTAAAAAACGAACACCTGTTGGGTAATACTAATCGGTTACTCGTCGGGTATTAGGGCGGATGCGGGTTTTGGATATAATAAACGGGTTCGGGTTTCCTCAAACCCGACCTGTTGCCATCCCTAAGTCAAGTTGACACCAACCCACTTACCCACTACACATAGTGGTGAGCTCAGTTCTGGAACCCCCGAAACCAGAAGAACCGAGAACCAAAAAACGAAAAATTTAGGAACCAAGAACCGAACCGAATACCATGTCTCGGTTCCGCTCGGTTCTCGGGTCCTATTGGGGTAATTCGGATCCTACTCGATTGGAACCGGAAAAAATATTTAAAGCCCGAAACATTCAATTTTTTTATGTGTTTATGCATATTTACTTCTAAGCAAAATTTTTTTTAAGGAATATACTAAAAGAAGATAAGAAAAGTAATAGTTTTTAATGTAAAATTATTTCAAAAAATTCAATTTTCGTTCAAATCGTTGTAATTAACGACTTTTTATTAATTTGTAGGTTACGAAATACTATAGAATTTATGTATAAACAATTGTAAACATTATGTTGAAATAAAGATGAACCTACATATTTAGATTGTCGATATGTGAAGTACACGTAAAAAACCATAAAATTCTGATATACTTGAAATTCGAACGATTCTTCGGGTCCAGAACCGAGAATCACGAACTAGAACCGAACCAAGAACCAAAATTTGATATATTTAGTAACCGAGAACCAAACACGGTTCTAAATATGGTTTAATTTGAGTTGGTTTTGATTCGATTCTCTCTTCCAATCCGATTCTCGGTCCATATGCTCACCCCTACTACCACAATGAAAATCTCATTCATACATGATCTCCAACCCCTCATATTAAAAGCTCATTCATAACATCCCATGTACCCACTCATATGTGTCTCCCCTTTTATTTAAATCTCACCAATAAATATAATAAACCTTATAATATTAAACTCTTTGCGCCAAATCCATGTCCATTTTCCCGCCAAAACCTTCGCGCCACACTCCTTTCATTTTTCTACACTGTTGCTGTAGAATATTGATAACCTATGAATCTATGAAGGGGTTTGTTGATTTCTAGAGAGAGAAAGTTAGAGAGAGAAAGTGAGAGAAACTATGTGTTATTTCAATAAATGAAACTAGAAAAGTGACAACAACCAACCCCTTTCCAAGGAGGAAAGGGGTATTTATACTTCCAAGCTACATGGGCTTGGGCCGGTCCATGACAAGCCCATGGACCGGTTCTTACTTAAGTTAATAAGCAACTAATGACTATTTGTTAACTACGAGCTATTACAACATAAATAATATTGTAGAGTGACCGATACTTCTAATATACGTAAAACGTATTTCTAACAATCTCCCCCTAAGGGAGGTCACTCCACGTTACAAAATTCTAAACCTAGCATACTATACTAAGTCTTCGTTCTTTAGCTCGTAGTCTTTTCTTCTTTTCTTTCTTTTGTTGTGAATATGTTGGTTTGATCTTTTTGGCTTTGGCTTGAGAGCATTGTTCTTTGGCCTTTCACGTGCGATCTTTGCCTCTCTTGTGAATTTGCCTTCTCGTGACTCCATGTTCCACACACTTATGTCTTTTTGTTGAATTCTCGAAAGTTTCAGAGTTTGGTATAGCGGAAGACTTTATCTTGTACTTTCTTGAATTTTTTGCTAAACTTTGATGCAGAAAAACACAAGCATGTGGGAACGACTTCTACAGGTACACCGCAACACCACCGTCTTCACTGGTACACAGCAACGCCACCTTCTTCAACAGGTACACAGCAACGCCACCGTCTTTAACAGGTACACAGCAACGACACAAATAAAATGGCTTTGAACATTTTATTCTAATTCGGTAGCATTTTACCTCCGGTCGGTGAAGACCGTTGGACGATATTAGATATCGTACCCGTGACGGATAGTTTCATTTAAGTAACTTCCTGACAGGATTTCGCGGGTAAACCCGTTCTCTTTATTCGACCGTCCAAAGCCGACTGCGAACATAAAGAGTGAATCACTTGGATAAATTATCCTTGTGATTTGAAGCCGTCAATTCATGAAACCTGGAACAAGTGAATTTCAATTAAGATTTTCACCATCGTTGCTTTCCAGTTGTCACGAGCTCAATTCATAAAGAATCTTGCACGTCACCTACCAAGTGCTGTTTGATGTTGACACTAGAAGGATTTCCACTCGTCACTGTGGTCAATAAAGAGTCACTCTGAGTGTTCTGGCAAGATCATATGATAATGCGAAGAGGCCTGGAACGAGTTTAAGTTCAATTAAGAATTAAACCACTGTTACCTTCCAGTTTTTCACAAGATTGGTTCTAAAAGAACCGCACGTGTAACCTACCATGAGCTTGTTTGATGTTGGCTCAAGCAGGATTTCCATCTTCATTGTAATACTTACGCATTACTCGGATGTTCTGGCAATATTACAGGAATACTGCGTAGGACTCATGAAAATCTCTTACTTTTCACAGTGTGTGAGAAAGCAAGGAATAAATGGAAAGTGTCCTAATGAGACTTTTGATGATCTCTTGGCTCTAGACTCGATTGTGCGTTTTGATTTAGTGAGCGATGGCTGGAGAGGAGTGCCACCTTTTCAATACCAGTCTATTCGGAGTGAATAAACCAATAGATAACGTGTTGATCTCCGTGTGATTAAAACAAATACCTTTTGAGAGACATTTGAGTTCGCTGGGAAGGGTTGTGCATTGCATCACTGGGTCCATGATGTCTTTCTTCAATACCGAGAATCATTAGCAAAAATGACCTCAATAGCATATGTATTGACCCGGTTTCTGCCTAAAGTTGTAAGGAGGGCTTCTTTCTTTACACCCTTTATCTTTACAATTCTTTTTCATTCTTCAACCCCTTCAATGCTTACCAATACGTCATCACTAGCACCTTGTTGTGATTGTTCCAGTGCTAGCTTAAGTACTTGGTCGGCATTCAGCTACGTTCACATTCTTTCTCCATCTTTCCTAGGACTTCTAATTCTATCTAGGGAATTGTCCTTGGGAAGATTCCATCGGCTCTGATGAATCATTGGACTAAACCTATTCCTACCACCCTTTTGTCACCACATCCGTCGTGAATTAAGCGTGTTTTGGGAAGGAATTGCCACCATGAAAAATCATTGAAAATCACCTAAAGTACTTGTGATATTGAAATCAAAAGTTTTGTACCTTAGGTGTTTTGTTCATCAAAAACGCTCCCCCTTAACACGTGCTTTACACATATTAAGATGGATTATCGTTAAGTCTTTTTCATCTTTTAGCCAAGTATCACTTAAGTCTCCTTAATCCCATTTTCTCCCCTTATCCAAAATGTTAACCATTAATATTTGGGATATTGAATGGATTAACCGGTCTTTGGGTAAAAATGAAATCGATGTTTGGCCATAGAACAAGTTATTGCTCCCCCTTAAGTTAATAAGGGATAGTTGTAGTGCTTTAGTATGATATATTTTGAAAGATTTAGAATCTCGTGAGAAATTCTTGAAAAATTATCATACCTTAACACTACATCAAGCCATATAAGCACAATATTCACAAATATACATATTCACAATTGAAAACCAATATAAAGTGGACCTGAAATGTACGACCCATTAGATGGATCGTTGCAGTAGCTTGTGGTGCACTAGATATGGTCTTCCACCAACGAACCTTTCCAAGCTCCTCATCAATCTACGTTCACGGAGCTTTTGATCAATCTTCTTGATCACGTACTTCGCCATCTGCCGGTAACCCGGATGCCAATCCTCCGTCATCTCTGGCAAATTCCCACCCGAGTTCAGATGCTCCAACTTTCCTCTGACTTGTAGAAGAGTCCCATCACTGTACTTATGGAGCTCACCCACCCTCATAAACTTCATCAAACCTCGACTGTTCAAGTAGAAAATGCCGTAATTCGGGACAGAAATGCCGGTATAGGGACATCTTTCTACATGTTGAGGTAGCACTTGATTCACTGGACGGGTTAGGTTAAGCTTCCTTTGATAGCTTTCAACTCCCAACTGAAGATCTTCAACTCGTGTCTTGATGACAACGCTTCGTGTGAACATACGAAGTGCTGTATTCAAAGCAATCAGGTCTTCACGAGGAATATGTGTGAGTTGATCTCGGGTCATCAGAAGCAGCATATCTTCGATATCCTCAAGGCGAATGATGGAAAAATCTCCCTGCTGGATTTTGTATTCCCTGTCATCCTCCCTTTTCAAACGAATCTCCGTCACATGATAATAGCCATTCTTGGCTTCAGTTTTCATCCCTAAGATGCTGGAGATGCGGATGTCGGATCTAACGTTGCTTCCAGAATTGACTAGGCAGCAACCCCTTTACGCCCTTCGGACTCGTTCATCCCAATGAGATGCACCTATGACAGCATACATATCATAATTACGATTTATCTTTGGGACCCAGAGTCGGTTTACCTTTTCCTCGATAAAGGGTATTGTCCCCCAGTTGGCAGCTTTCAGCAAGGTCAGGGAGGTTGCGTACTTTGATGACCCCTTCAGTAGATACACAAGATCATTGGTGACGAAGAAGTCAAGAGCAATCTGATTATCTTGAGAAGGATCCATTGGAGGTGGAGCTCTTTCTGATTCATGAAGTCCTGGCCGTTGAACGGTATTCAGAGCCTTCAGGATCTCATCGGCATAATACTTGAACTCCATTCGGGTTAACCGGGTTTTGGCACGAAGTCTCTTATCTTTCAGCGCTTTCTTCACCAAGGATGGAGTAACCGAAGTCTTATACTCATGAGCAAAAAATGCACATAAGTCAATCGGACTTCGGATATGGAGATACAACACATCTTTGTCAGCGTCTGTGATCGGATCATATTGTGCTGCTGCCGTGATCCAAGCCTGTGGTGGTGCAGTCTCGTATATCTCCAACGTGTCTGCCCAGTCTCGTGTGCTTGGTTCAGGAACCGTAGATTGTTGTGCTTGTTGTAGAGGAGTAGAAGTGCGAACATCTGTTGGTTCAGTTTCAGGCATTTCGGCAGTGTCGTGAACTGGTGAGTGTTGTGCAGCTTCGGGTTCCGTTACTGATTCTGCAATCACAGGAGCAACAACAACAGAACTAATGGGGTTAGTGGTAATAGGTAAAGATACAGCGATAGAGGTACCGGGAACCGATGACGCTGTAGTGGCATTCACATCGTGGCATCTTTCTTGGACTTGGTTCCAGACTTAGCAGGTTTCTTGGAGTTGGTAACCTTGTCTCCCTCTTTAGGCTGTTCACCCCCATCATCATCCTCATTGTTATCCCCGTTACTACCCCTAGTACTCTCCTCATTCCCATCACCACCATCATCGCCATCATCATCATCCTCATCCTCGTCATCATCATCCTCATCCTTATCCTCATCATCACCATCATCGTCATCCTTTTCCTCTTCTTCTCCTTCTTCTTCCTCTTCCTCTTCACCAGTACCCTCTTCCTGCTCACTTTCTTCCCTTTCTTCTTCTGGTAGAATGTGATAAGGTACCACACTTCCAAACGTTTTGAATAACCTATCATCCTCCATGATAGCATCATTCAGGGATTTGTATAGAGCCCGTTGAATCCTAGACTTATCAAACGATCCAAGTTCCACCATACGAGCCTTAAGTATCTTCTTCAATTCAAAATCCATCAAGTCATAAGCAATATTGTAGGCGGATTCTGAAGGATTGGATGACTTGATCAACAAGTTATCAGCTGCTAGCGTCTTCAATTCATCACGCAGTTTAGGCATAATGGATTCAACGGATTCTTGCACTCTTTCTTCCACAGAGGCTTCAAGTGCTTCTTTTTGCTCTTTGTATTTATCCCTCATCGCTTGAAGTCTGGTGATACGTGCAGCATGCTTATCAGCCTCAGCCTGCTTAACCCGAGCTAGTTCTTCTGCATGTGCTTTTCGAGTCATCTCCATATCTGCAGCGAACCTAACAATCATCTCCTCTTGGGCTTTCCTAGATGCTTCTTCACTTTGAGCTCGTCTTTGTAACTCTTGGCGAAGTTCATCCATTTCTCGTTTGTGATTATCCACATGTTTATCCAACAGTTCGGCCATCACCAATGCAGCCATTGTAGATGTTGCAGAGCTGCTCTGGGTTGATTGAAGAGGCTCGGTTGTTACTGCGGTACTAAGGATGGGAATTATCGGTGGTGGAAGAAATGGTGTTGACGCCGGTCTGGTTGGTAAGGGTTGGATGTGTGGAGGTTGAGTTGCTAAAGGTTGAGTTGACATCATGATCATAGGAGCAACAGACTCCTTTTCCACACTTGCTGAAATAGGGATGGATGGCTCCTTCGAAGTGGAATAATGTTCAGGTGACCCAAACTCATCAACATCATCTGGTTCCACGTACTCATCCTCAACATCTACCCTTGCACCTGAACCACTACCGCCAGTATCTTTCCTACTCCTTTGAATTGCTATCTTCATCATTTTTCTCTCTGTCTTGTCAAGAGCAGGATCAACAACATCTTCTTCATCACGTAAAACCATCTCATCAGCCTTACCCTTTCCCTTCTTAACCTCCGTCTTTTTCTTCTTAGTTTCAGGTTCAGGTAAAGCAGCTGGTTGCTTGCGTTTACCTTCTGTTGTAGACGAATCTTCTCCAGTCTGAAGGTTTACTTTCAGTTTCTTGATTTCTAGCTGGAGTAGCTTGTAATCAGCAGAACCCTTAATTTTATCAGTCAGAAGGTAATCAGGAATAGGACCCGGAATCACACCAATAGAAGGTCCTTCATGCCTCAGATCCACAGTATCATCAGCTTCTTCAGTGTGATAACGACTTGCTGCACGCCTATCAATAGTAGCATCATGTTTCATAAAATAATTAATGATAAGCTTGATAAACCTTGGATAAGGAAAGAAATTTGTCTTCATCTTCTTGTTATAGAAGAGTTGAAAGGTGAATTCTTCCCATATCAACAATGCATAATCTGCATTTGCAGCTTTGTACATGCCATAGAACAGGTTTATTATAGGACTGCGCAGAGCATCATGGCCACTCGTTTTTGGTGTAAGACATCTACTGAGAATACCCATCAATGCTCTCCAAGGTTGTCCTACTTTAGCAGTGGTAAACTCAGACGCAACTCGTATTTCCGGACATCCAAGAGCGTCAAATAACTCCATGAGTTCATCTTTAGCAGGATCCCTCGAGAATGACATGCCTTTGGGTGTATCCCGTATACCAAGAATCTTACGGAAGTCTTAGACTGTGAGTGTCTGCTGCTTGTTGTCGATGGTGAAGGTGATCTTGTTTGAAGTGATTTCCTTGGTAGCCCAAAATTCATACATATAATCATAAGGCACCGAGGCACTACTTCTTAAAGCATTCTTAAAATGGGATTGATCAAGGATCGCAATGGCTACTTTAAATCCATGGTGAGTGGATTTTGAGATTTGCTTCAGCCGGTAGTTGTTGGGTATAAACTTAAGGGTTCGTGCTTTAGCAATATCGGCTTCTCTAGAGTCTTGGATTGCTTGTACTGTTGGATTAGTCATTGTATCTGCTTAAGATAAGACATGAAAGGTTGATGCACAAAAACATATAGATATATATCATTCTTACTTCTAAGCATAACACATTTCATAACATAATACAACAAGTACATATAACATGCAAACAATAATAATCAAACAACTCTTCATCCGGAACTTTTCCTCATTCGGAACTTCTTCATCCGGAACATTCCTTCATTCGGAACTTCCTTCATCCGGAAGTTCTTCATTCGGAACTTCCTTCATCCGGAAGTTCTTCATTCGGAACTTCCTTCATCCGGAAGTTCTTCATTCGGAACTTCCTTCATCCGGAAGTTCTTCATTCGGAACTTCCTTCATCCGGAAGTTCTTCATTCGGAACTTCCTTCATCCGGAAGTTCTTCATTCGGAACTTCCTTCATCCGGAAGTTCTTCATTCGGAACTTCCTTCATTCGGAAGTTCTTCATTCGGAACTTCCTTCATCCAGAAGTTCTTCATTCGGAACTTCTTTCATTCTGAAGTCCTTCATTCGGAACTTCCTTTATTCGGAAGTCCTTCATTCGGAACTTCCTTATTCGGAAGTTTTTCAGAAAAAATTCCTTCATTCGGAAGTTTTGTTCAAAATGTTCTTCATCCGGAAATTCTTATCCAAGTTCATCCGGAACATCAAAAACACAGCCTATGATGATTAATCTATTCGCGTTTGTGAGTTTTTAAGGCAAACTAAGGCATTTAAACATCATCTCATGCTAATCCGCACAAAACCCACCAATAATCCTTAGTTAATTAATCCTAAATTAATCATAAACCCTAATTTGATTTAAACTGATTAATTGAGTAATTTAACAGAATTACAGGATGAATAATATGAATTAGAAGTTTAAATGTTGATGTAATTACCTTATTAATTGAATGAAAGGAACGGATTGATGAATAAACGAAAGATTTGCGAGCTTGTGTGTGTATCTTAACAATGGCGGCAAAATGAGATAAAGCAACAGTGAAAAGAAAGGGGGGCGGGGGGGCTTAGTTTTGACTTAGGTTAATTTTTGACTAGTTTCATTAGAATGTCGCCTTAAGTCCCTCCAATTTCACTCCTTTTTCCTTTTTGTTTCTAACTTTTTCAATTCATTTTACCTTTCCATTGATAAACTTAGTCCACTTAATTTTGCTTAGTTTAAACTAAACTTGACAATCTCACACAACTTAAGTATCGCATCTAATTAGCATATCTCCAAGTTCTAAAGCAAGTCCTATCACATAGAACGAACACAAGTTTTATTCTAAAGCAAAAACACTCAATTACCATTTAGCCATTAAATTTCACAATCACTTTTGAAAAATCAATTTTAATGACGAAGATGATTTAATATTTTCTCCCCCTTAAACGATGACCCGTTTTCTATTTAAAGAGCTGTAGTCATTGTTTAAAGAGTCAAATATTGATGAAAGCATTTCCAATATATATCTTGAAACAGTTTGATTCGTGGTGTCAATAAGATTTCTCTTATTTTAACAAATTAATGCACTGAGACGTACACAAATTCGTGTTAGACCAAGTTGTAAAGTAAACTTGATCCCTTTGCATGATTTGGCTTGTAAATCACGCCTGAGAAAATTAATTCCCGTTCTGAGCCAACGTTTTCCAAGGAAATACGTGACTTTAATATGAAAACCGGGTTGCAGTCAGAAATAACTACAAGCCATAATGGGCATGTTTTAAAAATGTACAACTTTTATACGGACTCTATTTATGGCACCGTGTCAATATTAATCGACATTTCTAAGGCCGTAAATATTACCGTACTAAAAGACATGCCCGTTTTAAAACGAAAAATATTTTTGGTTTTTCTTGATTTTATAATTTTTATGGTTTTTCTAGGTTTTATATTTTTTATGATTTTTGTTGGTTTTATATTTTTGTATTTTTCTTTTGTGGTTTATATATTTACGATAATATACATGATCACGAACAAAGGATACTCTGAATAGTTTACCACGACTATTCAGCTGATTCTTCCGCCAACTCTTTGAGAGTCGCTGGGGTGAATGATTTCATGCCAAGCTTGTCGATCAAAAACTCGATTCGTCCTCGATCTAAGGCTTTGGTGAACATATCCGCCAGCTGGTACTCAGTAGTGACAAAATACAGCTCGATCACTCCGTTCTCCACCTGCTCCTTAATGAAATGGTAGCGAATGTCTATGTGCTTGGCACGGGAGTGTTGAACATAGTTGCAGCAAAGGGCAATGGCTCTCTTGTTGTCACAATACATCGGGATTTTGTTGAATCCCAAACCGTAGTCAGTTAATTGTGATCTCATCCAAAGGACTTGAGCACAACAACCGGACATGGCGATGTATTCAGCCTCCGTGCTTGATATTGCAGCGCTTTTCTGCCTTTTTGAAGACCAACTGATCAATCTATCTCCAAGGAGTTGCACAGATCCAGAAGTGCTACGCCTCGTGTCTTGACATCCAGCATGATCGGCATCTGCGTATGATATTAAAGCAATAGAGGAATCTTTCGGATACCATAGACCACGATGAAGTGTTCCTTTTAGATACCGAAAGATCCTTTTCACAACATGTAGGTGCTTTTCGGTAGGCCGAGCCTGATACCGGGCACACATGCATACAGCAAATTGCAAATCAGGCCTGCTAGCAGTCAGATATAGAAGGGTGCCGATCATCCCACGGTAAAGTTTTGGATCGACAATAGTTCCATTCCTATCTTCATCTAACTTGGATTTCTCCACCATTGGAGTGTCCACGGGGTCACAATTTTCAAAGTTATATTTCTTAAGAGATTCTAGAGCATATTTGGATTGATTAATAAAGATGCCTCTGGGATTCTGAGAAATCTGTAATCCTAAGAAAAATGAAATTTTTCCCATCATCGACATCTGAAAGCGTGTGGACATTATCTTATCAAATCGATTTGACAATTCTATGTTAGTGGCAGCAAATATTATATCATCAGCATAAATTTGTACCAGAATCATGTCGTTGCCTTCCTTGAGAGTGAATAGAGTGGGGTCCACCTTGCCTTTGGAGAAGCCTTCCGAAATGAGGTATGTTGACAGTAGATCATACCATGCGCGTGGAGCTTGTTTCAACCCGTAGAGAGCCTTCTTAAGCTTGTACACATGATTAGGAAACTCCGTACTGACGAACCCATCCGGCTGACTAACATAGACATCTTCCCTTAGTTTACCGTTCAAAAATGCCGTCTTCACATCCATTTGGTAGACGATCATGTTCATATGAGCAGCATACGCAAGAAATAGTCTAATAGCCTCCAATCTAGCCACAGGAGCAAAATATTCTTCAAAGTCTATACCCAAGGCTTGTTTATATCCTCTAGCGACCAATCTAGCCTTATTCTTCAATACCGCACCCATCTCATCAAGTTTAACCTTATAAACCCATAACAAAGTAAGGATGTTAACCTTGTCAGGGAGAGGAACCAATTCCCATACTTCAAGTCGTTGGAATTCATTTAGTTCCTCCTGCATAGCTTCAATCCAAGATGATTGGGTCATAGCCTGCTGCCAATTTTTAGGTTCAACTTCAGAGAGAAATGCATCAAAGTAGCAATAAAGTGCACTCTCTTGTAATTGATGGCGTGTAGAGACTGGTCGATCTAGATCTCCAATAACATTCCTAATTGGGTGATCTTTTGTCCATTTAGTGCTATGGTTTTCAATCCTAGGTGGCCTGGAGTGAACAATAGAGGAGCTTCTTCTGAGGTAGACGCGGCTGAAGGGTTTTCACGGATCGCTACACCAAAGAAAGGAAGCTCTTGCAAGTGAGCATATTCCAAGTCGTGATCAGTAGAATCCTCTTCCACATCATTAGGCACAAGTAGGGGTGATGATTCAGGTGTAGTTTGAGAATCACTTGGTGAAGGTGCATCCGGTTCAATGTGAATTGTAGATGCATTAGATAAAGGTTCATTAGCTTGAGCAACCACTTCAGGTATTGGAGCAATTACTACAGGTGATGGAACTTCATCAGTCGGGGGATCGAAGAATTCATCAAACAACGGTTGAAACAGTTTATCCCACTCGGGCCTTGATGGTGGTAAAAATGATGTAGAAGTAGGATTATTGGGAAGTAATCCGGAACTAATAGCACCGGTTCCCATCTCATGAAGCGCGGGTTCAGAGCTGTGTTGCTCAGAAGCCATCGCTGTCAGCTCGTCGAAATCTGCGTCCATAGTTTCTACAATCTTGCCAAGACGACGGTTATAGATTCGGTATGCTTTCTTGGACGGTGAGTAGCCAATGAAAATACCTATATCGGCTTTTGGTTGAAGCTTACCCAAGTTCTCACTATTGATGTTTGGATAACAAAGAGCACCAAACACATGAAAAAATGAAACATCGGGTTTACGGTCATGTAGAAGCTCATAAGGTGTTTTTCCATGGCGTTTCTGAATGATAGAACGGTTTTGGGTGAAACATGCAGTAGATATAGCCTCTGCCCACAAGAACAATGGAGCGTTCGCATAGATAAGCATAGTCCTAGCAGCTTCCATAAGTGTACGATTCCGTCTTTCAACGACACCGTTTTGTTGTGGAGTGCGTGCAGCGGATGTTTCATGTGAGATACCAACTCCTTCATAATAATCACGAAGAGTCTGGTTGACGAACTCTGTACCATTGTCTGTACGAATACGGCGGACAGTAGTATTCAAACGTACCTGAATGAATTTCAGAAAAGTGATGATAGCCTTCGGTGCTTCATCCTTTGTACGTAGAAATCTAACCCATGTAAACCTTGAGAAATCATCCACAATTACCAGAATGAATTTCTTACCGCTCACACTTTCAGTTCTCATTGGCCCACAAAGATCCATATGCAAAAGATGAAGTTTTTCTTGATTGGTGTCTTCAGCTTTGGGCTTGTAAGATTTCTTGGTACTTTTCCTCCTTGAACACGCGGAACATAAATGGTCCTTGTGAAATTTAAGCTTTGGAAGACCACGAACTAAATCGTTTTTAGCCAGATGATTAATAGCATCAAAGTTAAGATGAGATAATCTGCGATGCCATAACCATGACTTGGTCTTAGATGCTTTAGAGAGAAGACATACTGGAGAGGCGGCCATCATGTCTTGTAAGGACAAGGTATATAGATTTGCACCACGAGATCCCTTCAACAAATCTTTTCCTTCCAAGTTGCGGATGAAACAAGTGTGTTGTCGAAAAGCAACCTCAAGGTTGGAATCACAAAACTGTCCTACTAAGAATAAGTTATGACCAAGACCTTCTACATAGTATACCCTTGAAATCGTCACGTTTCCAATCTGATATTAACCATACCCCATTATCTTTGCTATATGATCATTCCCGAATTTAACCGTACCAAGAAACTTGCTGACGAAATTTCGGAGCATCGAGCGATTTCCGGTCATATGTTTTGAACAACCGGAGTCCAAATACCACAGGATGATTTGGACCACCTGAAAATATCACCACACGAAGACAATGTAGAGGTATCGGAATCTGAGTGTTCCTTGTTATTAGCAGGTACAGATTTAATAATCTTAGATTTGCTAACTCTAGGTTTCTTAGATTTCCTAGCCTTTTTCTTCCTAATAGGTGGTGTAGATTCTAGTTGGCTTAAATCCTGAGGTATTTCTTCACTGATAGGCACTATAGTGGGGGCTGACCCAATTAAAGGGCGCTGTTTCCATACTTGAGTGCGAGTGTTCCTAACTAAAGGACGCTCAGACCTAACCTCAATGGATGCATTCCTAGTTAAAGGGCACATTTTTTCATCTAATGTAAAGGTCCTACCAGTGGGACGCCATTGCCAGCCAACTTGGGCACGAGTTCTACCCGTTGGCTTCCATTCAAGACCATTGTTAATAGCATTCATTTCATTCACGTGATCAATCAGACACAAATCATGATGCTGGGAAAACATACATTCATTACAATTCCAACAAGTCAAATCAGAATTCACGAATGGTTTAGGCTGCTGCACAGGCGCAGAGCTTTTAGTCTTAACATGATTCTTTTTATTTAAAACTGAACTAGCATTCCTATTGTGAACTTCTACTTTCTTCTTTGTGGCACTACTAGTGGAGGGCTTGATCTTATCTTTCTTGAGTGGCGATCCTTTAGCCTTAGTAGTCTCTTTTAATCCTGTAGAAGGCAAAGTGGGAACATTAGCAACAGATTTTAAAGGTGTCTTACTTGATTGTGCCAATGACGGTTTCGCTCCTGGAGTCTTATTAAATGGAGTGATAGCAATGGGCCTATTATCACTACTAAAAAATGAACCTAAGGCAACAGTCAACAAGTGTTGTATTATGCATTAAAAGTGTTACATAATGGGTAATGTGACACTTTTTGAAGTGCTACGTTATGCAACGTCGCCTTAGGTGAAAGCAACACTTTTAATAGAGAACGTAACACTTTTCAAAAGTGTTGCTTTAGTTTATAAAATGAACACTTAAAGTGCAACACTTTTGAGACTCAAACGCAACATTTTTCAAGCACAAACGCAACACTTTATTAACACAAAGCAACACTTTTTACACAAACCCAACACTCTTTTTAACACAAGCGCAACACTTTTCACACTGAACGCAACACTTTCATATAGTAAACCAAGTAATGACAACACTTATATTCGTCAAATACAACACTTTAAGTTTTTTTATTGTACAAGTGCAACACTCTACAACATCTATGGCGTCACTTTTATTCTAATTTATAGATCTTTCGTTCCAATAAATTAAAATGCTATATACTTCAAGTTTGTATGATATGCAATTCAAGTGGGGTAATAATACTGATATTCTGCATAAAACTTATCACAGTTAATACAATATTCTGCATTAGAAATATGTACAATGTCAACTTAACTACAGTAGTTGGTAGAAAATAATCTCATATACAATCATAGAAATATTGGAACTATCCTCGCAAGTCTCTATCCCGCCACTTTAGCCTTCAAATACACCATATCAACATAGCCTGCACAAATGAAAATGAGGAATATTTTTAGCATTTTTGTAATAGTTAATTTCGTTGAAATGCATTTAGTAGGTATATAGATCTTTTCTTATCATCAAATAATCGACATTCCAACATTATTACTAAAAATTCAGATCAATAATTCAACATTAAACCATATTTCAAAAAGTGGAGACGTTTAGATATTTGCATTTCTTTTATTGATTGATGCAATATCATAAATCTTATTCGTACTCTAATCAAGATAAACCAAATTTTAATACAAATATCTAAAAAATGAAATAAAACAATGATTCAAATAAATAACAATCTTTATAGTTGTAAACACCTGAGATTAACCGCGAGGATGAGAGATGCTACTGACCACAAGTTCATGTGATAACTACAACATCTTAATGGTACTCGACAAAAATAAATTATCATTCACGAAGAACTAACAGGCAACTACATCCGTATCCCATGTTTTGCATCATTTAACCTCGCCCTTTGAATGATTATTGTATCCACATGATGTTGTAGGTTATCATGTGAACTTTCGATCCAAGAATGTTTGATCCTCGGGGTTACCTAACATGTAACTACATCCCACTTTGCATTATTTAACTTTACCTAGTAGTCTAAAGTGAGTCAAATACATTACTTTCTATTCAGTTGTCTTAGAGGCTCTTATAAGTAACTGATAGTTGTGAGAACCAAAGAAACAAAGAGACAGCAAATCACCATACCTAATATTACAGCTGTACATCATACATTGTTCAACTATATACACTGAAACCTTATTGGTAACAACTTATGAAGTTTTGGTGCGTATAATGTAAATGCCAAATGTTTTATAATAGATAAAAAATTGTTACAAGTAAAATTCTGAAATCTTACTAGTAAATTCTAAGTGGAAAATGAGATTCTCAATAACCATTCTTTTAGATCACAGTTTCATGAGATCTGTGCCAAAATAGGGGTAGATACACTTGCATCAAATAAAGGTTTCTGGGATGAGTTCTTGGGAATTGGTTATTTTTATTATGAACTTAGTAGGTACTTGTTTTTTACTTTTCATACAGTTGCTTTAAAAGGTGTTTGGTGTTTCAATTTTAGAGTGAAAACTTGTGGTTTCAAGTCACAAATAGGTAGTGTCTAGAGTTATAATTCTCTGATTAGTTACAGGTCTAATAACAAGTTTTAGTAGCTGCAAGAATGCTAATGATTCTAATTAAGCTATCTATATATCTTATATAATCAAATTTTCCTAAACTTTTATACATCAGGTTCTCTGATTACTTCATACAGTAAAAGAACATTTTCTATTTTATTTCTGATGAATAAGAGATCTTATTTTCTTCAAATCACATTTTTGATATTAATCTTCTAAAACTACGAGCCTACCGTTACCTTGCTCAACCGGTGCACACATTCTTATCTTATGCATCTTGTAGCGACACAAGTTTCATACTTGATGTTTGTTTAGAGCTTGAACAACCCAGTCATACTTAAACGTGAAAAGTGTTTAAACAACTAGCTAATCCAATAGACATGAAAGATAGAAGACTTACAAATGAGGAAGTTCCACACCAGTAAAATGAGCTAGTTGTTCTAATACATATCCCATTTTCCTTTTGATATCTTCATTCTGTTTTTGTTATGTCCTTTTCTCGACATTTTTTTCACTAGCGTCTACTAGTTTTTGCTTTTGTACTCCACTTGTTTGCGTAAGCTCTCATTATTTAGAATTTCCTTCTTTAGATTTGAACTCCCTTTTCAAAATCCCTAAATTCTCTTGACCCATTTCCAACAAATTTGTGCTAGTGAAGAAGATTAAGCGGCTGCATTGTTTTGTAGCATACAAAAGGAGCTTTCTCTAATTACACAAACATATCAAATTAGCAAGCGACTGATTATTTAATTATGATTATAGTAGTTTTAATTTCATCTTACATAATTACATATATAAACAAAAAACATTAAAAGGACAAAAGTGTACAACCAAGTAATATATACATAAATTTCAACACAATACCATGATGGATTTCCAAAAAGAAGGTCACATATACTGGGCGATGCACGAAAGTAACAAATTTTGCTTGGTATGAAAATATGAGGAGTCTTCTTCAAGAGACAACTTCAAGTGGCAGGGCGCTTAATCATTTTAGGTGGCGTTGTAAAGGTCTCATGATTAGTTAGAGTTAATCGGTTGACATGGCTTGTTGTGAGACTATAAAAAAAACTAGACACTTAATTGCATGTGTGCTTAGCATTCCTTGCCTTTTCCTTGAAAGTGTGTTTCACTTTAGCCGCAATAGATATAGGCCACTACCGTGTAATAGATATGTGTAAGTTTCTTATGCGCCTATGGACTGTTAAGAAAAACCGAGTAAACAAGGGCCTTTACAGATTTACTTGTATTTAAGTTCGATGGCATTAGCAGTACAAATTGTTCAATGACAACTCTATATAAGGTGTAATGGTTAATGCGATATGGGCAACATGTATATACTTTATTTTCAGCCTAAAACCCAATATATATGTTCAAAGTTATTTTAAATGTTTAAAGTTATACACTGAAAATTTACATACATTGCTTGAATTGTTTTAGTAAATATGCTGCAAAAGGAGTCTTACGGCTATGAGTGAGACTGTGCACATTGCCCAATAAGTATCTCCCTGATTTAATAACTAAGATATGATCAAAAATGAATATAAGTCAGTATAAATGAATAAAATATGCGACTAAATTTACCTTGTTTAATTGATCTTTGCCTTCTTTTTGTTTGGGCGACTTGTTTACTTTTCTGCGTGCCTGGTGTCTATAAAGATATTTACAACCACAAGAGGTGAAATCATAATCGCATTGTTGCAAGAATCCAAATTCGTTACTCACATGGGTATCCATTCACAATAGATGAAGATCGTCTGTAACACTCTCCTATTAAGAGGAAGTGTTTGTTAAAACAAACGAAATTAACAAAGTAAGGTTCCCATCGATAGTTATAAAGTCGTATATATAAACTAAAACTAACTAAATAATATATTTCATAATATTTGTAAGTGAACCCAGTGATTCCGATATACACAATGTATGTCCTGAAATCAATAAGTGAATAATGCTCAAGAAATTCCAATTGCTCACTGAAGTGGCACAACATAGAATAGAAGTTTAGTTTTCTTACTTTGTTTCCTTTGCTAACATGCCATGAGTAGCTCCTTATAAACACCTCAAAATGAGCAACAATCAGAAACGAGGAGATATAGTGTCTAGGAATTAACAAATTCAACTAACTTCAGAAGATTATTATACCAGTAATGTAGGACAGCATGCTGCTTGTTGCATGATAGGGATGTCTGCTACCCTTCTTTATCTAGCAAAAAGAGAACAAGTTTGATAATGCACATACAAGGACCTGTTTAAAACAAAAAGTGCTAGTGAGACAATAACATATCCTGACTATCTGTAACCAAAACATCTACTGACGTATGACTAATGAAAAGGGAAAAACCTACCATTAAGTAACTCGCCACCTTTTAAAACATAAAATTTCACCATCTTATATTTGGTTGCAAAACATGATAATTAGATAAGAAACAATAGAAAGTTCGGATGTAATATACACATGTACAGAAATATACAACGGACATACCAATACAACCCAACTAAAACACCCCAACCAAAACACCCTTATATAGTTTGCAATACGACAGACCCAATATTGATACTCAAACCAAAGACCTCTCATAATCAGTGAATCAGCACACCCTTTTGGTGATACACATTTACAAGTAATTCAATGGATTCAAAACCCTTCTCAGACATAGAGCCACCAATTCGTCCCAAAGATGAACTTATAAACACAAATAGAAAACTTGGTTACAATATGGCCATATGCGTAACAAAAATAAATCAAAACTCAATTAAAGATCTGCAAATCTGAATCTACATGGATTCTTAAATTAAGGATGTAATATATAAATTAAGCCATTAAACAAGTATATATACACAAATATAACATGTAAAATTAGGCGATTTGAATCATAGATCCCTAATTTTGGGATACTAGTTTCGGCTTTCATAAAACTTCAAATAATGGTGAAACGGTATATGCACAATTAGAATCAATTCTAGCTAATACAGTAATAAAATTAACAACAGATGATACCTCATCATCGTTGGATTAAGAACAAACTCAAGTAGAAGTAGGATAAATGAAAATCTGTATTGCAAAAAATAAAAAACAAAAAACGAATGGTTTGGTATAAAAGATGGGCGGGTTTTAATTTGGGTAAAAAAAAGGGGGGGGTGGATTTCAATTTTGGGTATAAAAGATGGGCGGGAAACAAAAGAAAAAAACAATATTTTCATAAAAAATTTAAACGTGTTTGGTTATGTGGTTTAACTTGCAGCACTTTACTAAAAGTGTTGGTTTTTTATATCAATATGTAACACTTATTTTGAAAATGTTGCTCTTTCACTAATTTTGTAGAAAATACAACACATTTAAAAAGTGTTGCTTGTAAAATGTTGCATTAGGCTTATTTTGTTGTAGTGTATTAAGTAGTGCCGAACCTGGTGTACCTATGTATTGCAAATATGCTAAGCAATATTGAACTCGCTTAATATATTCATGAGCCGAATAATAGTCGCTACTTGAGGGATCTAAGGCATAAAGATCGTCTAAAATATCCCTAAGAAGATCGACATGCTTAATGGCATTCCTCATATAATCATCATAGGTAACCGGGTTTCTCTTATGAAGCGGATTCTTATAAAGCACTACTGACTTGGTTGTTAGAGCACTAGTGGACGGTGCAGAGTTGGTAGCTAAGTTATCAACAACTTCTTGTCGGGTGAGAAGAAGTGTCTCCTTTAACTCAGCCAAAACCATATTTTTGTCAATGAGCAGGATGTTCAAGTCAGAGATTTCCTCGCACTTTTGGTTCAGTTGTTCAACATAAGATTGTTGCTCTGCCGCATTAAAAGCGAAGCGTTCTTCTAGTGAACCATAAAGAGCGGATAGTCCCTGTCTTGTCCGATCCATCTCCCCTAGAACAGACGAAAGTCTAATTTCTAAGACCTGGTTTTTAGACTCTGCAGCCTCTAGTTCCAATTTTAATGTTTCCTTTGATGACACCTCTCTCTTCAATCTCATGATTTCTTCCTCTAATGTCTTAACAATTGCAATCATCTTGTCACTAGTCTCAACACCGTTTTCACAACCATTTGATATCAAAAGATCCTCATTTTGAGTTTGTTGTTTTAACTCTAAAGATATACAATGTTGTTCTAGTTGATTAAAGCGTTTTGAAAGTAAATTGTAAGAATCTTGTAGCTTTAAAAACTCAGCGTTAGATTCGTGACAAGAATGATTATCTACCTCATTTACAGTATCAGCAACAGTTAAAGAGAGATTACAAACATCATCACATTTATGCACAGCATCACAATTAATCATAGCGGATGTAAGCTCATTCGAATAATTAACATTTACAGTAGTAAGCACATCACACGAGATTACTGCAGACAAGAATCGGTCATATTCGGTTAAAATCTTTTCTTTTTCAATTAGTTGTAGTTCGTAAGCGGTGTTCATTTCATAAAACACTTTTTGAACTTCACCAATTTAAAACACAAGATTTTCCTTAAGAGATGCAAAAATTCCTTTTAGACTTTCGACAAACGGATTGATCTCATTTTTAAACACCTCGTTCATATGTTCGAAAGCCCATTCTCCGGCGTTTAAGCCATTTGAAGTCGTACATTCCAAAATGACCTTATCAAAATTAGTAAAGTATTGATTAATCTCTTGCAAGTTTAACCATACAGTGCTAACAGGTGGAAGATCCTTTGGAATTTCCTTAGGACCTTCCATATTGACAAGTGTAGGAAATGTACTAGGGTTTTCTTCATCTAATATGTAGGTCGGTGCTGTTATGAGATCTTTGTCCATATGGAAGCGAATTCTAAAATCCGTTTTTGCAAGCTCCTTATTCAATTTAAAATAATCACACTCGGGATATTTTACAGAATTGTATGACCGATCCTCATCAACTAGATCCTTACTTGTTCGATCATCGGGAAAAACAATCGGGTCTAAAGCCAATCCTAATTGAGTTGCATTATAAAGTCTAGGACTATGTCTTAAAGCTTGTTTTGCATACCGTGGATTAGGGGGAAGGCCTTTTAGACGTGATAAGTTAAACTCTCTAAACGAAGCATCAAATAAGTGAACTAGTTGAGAAGCAGCGTATTGTCTTAACAGCAAGTAATCTAGACTTCTAATCTTATTAGTAGCATTAATCTCCATTTCATTCTTCTTAGACTCGAGTGATTCAAAATCCGTTTGAAGTTTTTGAAAATTAGTGACCACTAACTCCTTTTCTTGAAGTTCATTAGACAGATTTGCTCTTAAGTTTTCAATTTCTTGCAAGTGACCCATTTGTTTGTTTCTAAAGTGATCATATTCGGGATTAGTTAGAACACTAGACGAAGGAACTAATTCCAAGGTTTGAACTTTCTCATTGCTTAAGGCAAGCTCATCAGACAAATTCTTATTCTTAGCTAAGGTTTCTAAGAGTGCAGCATTCATTTGGCTAAGTAATGTAGCAGGAACCATGACCAAATCTTGTTGAGCAGGAGTAGGCGTATGCGAAATGGATCCCGGTTGTGATTCACTCAAAGTCTGGGGACTCACATTGATATTGCTATCATTGTTTGTCTCCTCATTTGAAAGACTCACCACCGAAGATTCATTCAAATCAGCACTCTCTTGCACAACTTGATGTGGTTGAATACTAGCATCAGTGGTATTATCGGTGGTATTAATAAGTACCTCAGATCTCTTTTCTGGCCCTAAGCTGGAGATAGTTGCCATGAGAGCAGCCTTTGCAGATTGAAAGTCATCACAATCTGAGTCATACGCATCAAGATCATCGGCTTGATAAGCTGCATTCTGTGTAGTGACAACGTCTTGTTCAGCAATCCCTGGATCAGCAAGAAATGCAAGCTCCTCTTCATCAAGTTCCCTTCCTTGTGCCTGAGCATTTACCAGATAGATCTTTTCTGCAAACCATTGTCCATCCCTTCTCCTTTTGGGTTTCTTACAATCCCTGGACATATGACCCTCTTCCTTGCAGTTGTAGCATGTAATCATTCTCAACTTGCCTTTATTAGCCCGTGGAGGATTGTTGACCATTGGAGCAGGAGCATGATTGACCGTGTGAGCATTGGTAGTTGATGTGGAAGGTCTCCCCTGATATGGTTGAATTGGCTGAACCATTACCATGCCATTCTCAATTGTAGCTTGTTGGCGAGAATTGGATGAATTCCTCAACTGATTGTTGGTAGGAGTTGATCCCCTAAATCCTCGTTTGCTTAAAGTCCTTGTGAGATAAGCAGACATAGTGGTTAACACTTCAACTGGATCAGCACCTTGTTTGAATACAGGAACGGGGACTTCCTCATCATCACAGTACATTGCTTGATCTTGGTGAGCTGCATAATCACTAGAAGGAATACTCATTTGATCAGGGTAGCTTGTTGGATATGCTGCATTCTCTTGATAAGATGAATATGAAGATTGAGCATAAGGTGCAATACTTGCTGGGTGAGGTTGTATAGCATATTGTAATGAAGGTGCACTGAACCGATATTGTTGCTGATGTGAGGTGGGTGGTTGTGGTAAAATCGAGTATTGGGGAAAGGTTGGTGTCATGTAAGGTGATAGATGATAGGCTTGATGTCCCAAAATATAAGGAGTGTTGTTGTGAGACAAGCTTGGTTGATTCGCCATCAAAGCTAATGAATCAGGGTACATACCTCGTGGAGAACGGTGCATGATCACATGTTTCTCATGCTACTGAAGAAAAGCATATAGTTGATCCAAATTGCACTTATGCAGATCCCTGGTTAACTTAACATCGGTAATATACTCACCCCATTCAGCTTGAGGTAAAGTATTCAAGAATTTGGTGTTAACCTGGAATGGAGCAATCACCAGATTGTATCCATTCAGATCATTCATGAGTGTGGTGAATTTGAAGTAATAATCGTGAAGCGTTTCCCCTGGGTTGTAAGTGAATCTGTCAAACAGGTCATACAACTGACATTCCCTTTCCTGCTTGGTGAGAGACGTACCTTTTAACAACACCTTAAGACGTTCCCATAAATCCTTTGCCACTGTATACTAACTTACCATCCTATAGATGTCATGGGGAAGAGCTTGGAGAATTGTTTGAAGAGCTTTCTCGTCTGCATCGGCAACAAGTTGTTGGGCTGGTGTAAGTTCTTCAAATTCTCTTGGTCGAGACACATTGTTAGCCACAATGGTACCATAGTCAAGTGGACCATTTAAGATTGACTTAACCATAAGCCTCCCATAAACCGGTTTTCCCTTAAGATAAGACATCATCCGGCCTTGCCATGCTTCAAAAACTTCTTTGATGAGCATTGGCGGGCGATTATCCGTTCCCGTAATGACGGAAATATCCGTAAGTGATGTCATCTGAGGCATTACTGAATTCAGATTCATTTTGTTAACTTCAAAGAGACAAAGATTATCGGTTGATCGAGCAGTGAAGTAAAGCTTGTGAGTTGTGTTGTGTTTTTGTTGTAAGAAAGCAAGATTAAATCCTCTAAAAAATCGTCGAAAAAACAAGCAAAATAACCCTTGATTCGGAACTTTTTGTTGATTCGGAAGTTTGATTCGGAAGATTTGGCTTGGAATTACCTTGATTCGGAACTTTTGGCTTGATCCGGAACTTCTTGATTCGGAAGTTCTTGGTTCGGAACTTTGGCTTGATCCGGAACTTCTTGATTCGGAAGTTCTTGGTTCGGAACTTTGGCTTGATCCGGAACTTCTTGGTTCGGAAGTTCTTGGTTCGGAACTTCTTGATCCGGAACTTCTTGATCCGGAAGTTCTTGGTTCGGAACTTCTTGATCCGGAACTTCTTGATCTGGAACTTCTTGATCCGGAACTTCTTGATCCGGAACTTGTTGATTCGGAACTTTTGCTGGGTAATCAGAAACTTAATACGAAGAACAGTCGACCACAAAAAAGAGAGATTAAACCCAGATTTTGACCAAATGACCCAAAAAGTTTTGTGATTTCAACAATAATAAGTAAAAACTAATACTTATCCACTAATCCCAATCACAAAAACACCAAAAACACCAAGAATAAAGATGGATTTTCTTAAAGAACACTAATACAATCAAAAACTAAAGAACCACACAAATCACTACCTTAAATCACCCCATAGCTCTTGATACCAAATGTAGAATATTGATAACCTATGAATCTATGAAGGGGTTTGTTGATTTCTAGAGAGAGAAAGTGAGAGAAACTATGTGTTATTTCAATAAATGAAACTAGAAAAGTGACAACAACCAACCTCTTTCCAAGGAGGAAAGGGGTATTTATACTTCCAAGCTACATGGGCTTGGGCCGGTCCATGACAAGCCCATGGATCGGTTCTTACTTAAGTTAATAAGCAACTAATGACTATTTGTTAACTACGAGCTATTACAACATAAATAATATTGTGGAGTGACCGATACTTCTAATATACGTAAAACGTATTTCTAACAGCTAACTTGCTATTTATACCCTTAACAGTGTTTTGCAAAAACTCAACTCACTCTTGCAGCCCTTACATTCACTTTTGTCAAACAAAACGTACCCACTACAACAGTGTTAAACCACAACTGATTAATATGTTTGTTGTTAGCATGTATCAAAACCCAAAGTTATTTCGGCTTTTAGTATATGATAAAAGAGCAAAACAACCTTGTTCGCATTGAAATAGGTGTTTTTGGAAAAAAAAAATTAAGATATCAAGTTGAGTGTTGGGTCGCCAAAGATCCTTATGAGAAAATATGTGTGACTCGAAGTATTTTTGCCTATTATGGCAATGCATCTTGTGATGGACTTGATGAATCAAGTCAAGATAGCTACAAGACGTTCTATTCCATGTCGATGCTAGTTTTGAAATAGAGTTTTCCCACTCGAGCTCAATAAGTCCATGTTTTCCATAGATGCCTCATGATTGAAACGAGTGACATATGTCCTAGGAAAATGGTTGTTTCAGTTTGACATTGGAATGGACCTAAGGTCCCAAGTGGTCATATTTAGATTGAAACATGGGTAAAAAATTGTCTTTTGGATTAAAAATGTGTGAAGACACGCAAAATCTTTAAACCAAAAGCCAATTTGTCACCCACATTTTCAATCTCATGTATGACCACTTTCGACCTTGGGTCCATTCCACTGTCAAACTGATAAAGCTAAGCTTATCCTACTTTTTAGAACTCAACTCGTGTCATGGAAATTTGTCTTCATGTATTGCAAGTGTCTTATAATTTTTTTTAATTTGTTGAGTACCCTCTTTTTAATTCTAGTTGCCAAAAGACCTTGTTATTTTCTAAAAAACTATGTTCAGCCGCTAGGTTGTTCTGATTTCTCATTCTCTAGTGTGATTGGATGTTTGCTTTTTCGTCTTTAATAATTGATATTCAAGAAGGTTGATCAAGACACTGATAAAAAAATCTCAAATTTTGTTTAGTGACAACCCATGTACGTATATCGTGATACTTACATAAAAACTAAACATTAATGGTTATGCTATAATAATAAAACATAGATATATAGACACAAATGTCTCATAATCTTTATATACGGCTAAAAAATGTAATAAAACCGATGACATACTTCAATGGTACAATATACAAGAAGGTAAGACTGGGCTAATTTCAAATCCAAGTCGGTTGTAAATGACTTACTCTGTACATATTCAATGAAGCAGCAACGGGGGAGGAAGATAATCCAACATGAAGGCTTGACAATGTGCTTGTAATTCTACTTATGGTGATATGTAAAATAGTAGAAACAGCTGGGCATGTCTGATGGAAACATGCAGAATCTGCTACTTTTTCATCCCGTTATCGATTCTAGGTCTAGGTCTAATATTCGAGTTGTGTGGTAGATGTTTATTTGAATGTTAATGTGTGAAAAAGACATCAACCTATATGCTTGTTTATTTACTTAACATTGTTTGCTTATTACCAAAAAATTATTTTTAAAACAATAACATATATGTTTTGGTTATTTAAATCTTTTACTTAGGTTCTAATCAAGCTTTTCAATAGCTTTTTGGGTAGCATATAGTTGCTAACATTCATCCATGCCCTACCTCAAATTCACGTAAACATTCAAACTTTTGAAATTTAGTGTTAGAATATGGCAAATATATAAAGAAATGTAAAATGAAATCGACTATTTACTTTGGTGGTTCAAGACTAATTTCTTCCCAAGATTCGACAACAAAGAACACAACTTTATGCATCGTACATAAGATTCACATGAACATCAAACAATTGTATTTTGTATGTGATTTTGAGTGTTTTGGATGATGAGAAACTTGGCAAATTTGTCCTCTTTAGATACGCCCCATGGCGACCCTTCATAACAGTCACAATACCCTTTAAATATCTTTAGCGACACTTCAATTCACAATGGTTACAATGGTTCATAGTAATATTAGTCACGGTTAAGTGACGACATAGCGACAGACTTTGGACTAATTATTCATCTAACACTCTGTCTAGTTTGAGCGAGAAAATCGCGAAAGCTCGGATTAAAAAAGAAAACCAAGAAATAAAAATCAAACTAGATAATTAAAAGTATTATGCAAGTCGTCTCAGGACTTATACCCTCTTAGTGTCTCAAAAGATTAGGGAACATGTAAAAGTATTATTTCAAAATTTACAAGTTGGACTATTTTTCTTTCAAACTTTTACCAAAATTTATTGCCACTTACTGCATTGACCCTGAATTGTGTAAATAATAATTGGATTCAGTATTCATGTCAAAAGGTTCTAACACATATTTTTTACCAATGGAGATTAGAATTTCATGCATGAAGTTTTGTCATTTTACACATCGAAGTTACAAATAATTAAATATAAAAAACACTAGAAACTAATATTTTTAGTATTTTCATATCAAACCTCATAATCAAATCCAAACACTATATTTCATAATTACATTTTGTGAACACTGATTATCTGATTATTATTTTTAAAACATATAATATATTTTAAGTAAGCAATCAACAACATCCCTTAGTGTCTCAAAAGATTAGACAATATGTAAAAATATTATTTCTAATTTTCTAGTTGGAGCATTTTTCTTACAAACTTTTTTATAAATTTATTACCACTTACTACATCGACCCTCTTTTGTGTAAATAATAAATGCATACTAGTACAGTGCAACGTGATATTTAAGTTTGGAAGTTTAGTTTTGATTGAGACAACTCAGTATTCAGGCTAAAAGGTTGTAACACGTGTTTTTACCAAGGGATATTAGGGTTTTTTGTATCTATTTTTTTATTTTACAAATTAAGTTACAAATAATTACATTTAACAAACACTAAAAAAATTAATTTTCTCATTATTTTGATTTCAAGTCAAATAGTTAAATCCAAACTCTATTTCGTTTTTACCTTTTAAGAAAGCTGATTAATTATTTTTAAAACGCATAGTATATTTTAATTAAATAATCACAAACACCCTTATAGTGTATGAAAAGATTAGGAATATGTAAAAATATTATTTCAAATTTTATCAGATGGATAATTTTTCTTTTAAACCTTTACCAAAATTTATTGCCATTCACTACATCCATCCTCATTTGTGTAAATAGCAAAGGCATACTAGTATACTAAAACATGGTATTCAAGTTTGAAAATTCAACTTTTAGTTGAGACAACTAAATATTCATGTCAAAAAGTTCCAACACATGTTTATTACCAATAAATAATAGGGTTTTATGTATTTATTCTTATCATTTTACACATTAAGTTACAAATAATTACACATATAAAACACTAAAAAGACTACTATATTTTCGTTATTTTGATATCAACCCGCATTGTCAAATCCAGAGACTATATATCATAATTACATTTGTAAAGGCTAATTAAATGATTATTGATTTTTAAAACATATAATCTATTTTAAATACACATTCACAAACATCCCTTAGTGTCTCCAAATATTAGGCAATATTTATAAATATTATTTCTAAATTTACTAGCTGGAGTTTTTTTTCTATAAACTTTTAACTAAATTTATTGCTACTTACTACATCGACCCTCTTTTGTGTAAATAATAAATGTATACTAGTACACTACAACATGGTAAAGTTTGGAAATTTAATGTTTGATTGAGACAACTCAAAATTCATGTCAAAATGTTATAACGCATGTTTTTTACGAATGGATATTAGAGTTTTGTGTATCTATTTTTGTTATTTTACGCATCAAGTACAAATAATTACATTTAACAAGCACGAAAAAAATTAATTTTCTCATTATTTTGATACTGAACCCCATAATTAAATTCAAACACTATATTTCATAATCATATTTTGGGAAAGCTGATTATCTAATTATCATTTTTAAAACACATAATCTATTTTAAATAAACAATCACAAACACTCTCTTAGTGTCTCAAAAGATTAAGAATATGTGTAAATGTTATTTAAAAATTTACAAGATGGAGTATTTTTGTTACAAACTTTTACCTAAATTTAATGTTGCTTACTACATCGGTCCTCCTTTGTGTAAATAATAAATGCATACTAGTACACTGTAACATGGTTTTTATGTTTGGAAATTCAGTGTTTGATTGAGACATCTCAATATTCATGTCAAAAGTTGTAACACATATTTTTGATTTTATGCTTTTATTTTGTTTTTTACCAATAGATGAAGGAAAATCGCTAAGGCTTGCTTCTTCCCTCCATATAAGTTTTCCCTATATGTGTGGCTATAAATTGAAGTAACATTTATCCAACAAATGAGTCACACTTTCATTTTACTTTATTAGTAAGTGTGAGTTTTTTCTCTTTTAAAACACTAGCTAATTATTTACCTTTCTCTAAAAAACGATGAACTGCAGCTATAACAACATAGGGTGCATTCGTCAAAACTAACTCGATCTAGCAAGAGAATTAAAACTTCCACGATAGACGGTATTGCCATGTCTATTTTTAATAGTTGTTCAAGTTTATGGTTATTTTAAATTTTAGATATGAAAACGGTTAGGCTAACTGTTTATTCTTTTATTCATTTTATTTTTTAGATTTGTTAAAACATTTTTTGGTAAAGGGAACTCACCCTCGTTAAATAATTTGATAAAACATTTATTGCATATAAAAGATGATGGAGGGCGATGGTTAGAAATTTTTACAAAATATGTATTTCTAGAAGTAGTAAATCAAAAACTGATTTTGTTAAATATCTTACTTCGACCTATATTAAATATCTTATTATTTTTTGAAGTTTTTATTTTTAAACTTTGACTTTAACTATTTATATTTATGTTATATAATAATTTATGAAAAGTATATAAATGAATCATGTTTTGAATTGATTTTTTCTTCATATAAGTTTTATCAAATGTTATGTAACACAAAAAAAGGTATTCACGATTAAAGTCGAAAAAAATTTTAAAAATCAAATATGGATATTTAATATGCGACAGAGCTATCTCCGTCTCAAAATAAGTGTTAACTTTTGACTTTTAATGTTTTTATTTTGCCACTTCGACTATAATTACTTTTGTGTGTTATATAATTCTTCACGCGGAATATAGGAATGGATTGAGTTCTAAATATATTTTCAATAATATAATTTTTATCATGTATATATAACACAAACAAACATATTTAGTTAAAATTTCGAGAAAATATTAAAAAAATTAAAGCAAACACTTATTTGAAAACATAGAGAATATAAAACATGTAAGTGCTTGATTTTATAGTAAGTCACTTGGTTGGTTCTTTCTTCAATTCAACAAATAAATACACACACACAAGATTCGATCAAAATTGGCATCTACCTTCAGAAATACTTCATGTGTCTTACAATTATTATCCATAGAAAAAAACACAAACGGTTTCAAAAAAAAATCATCAAAAGATTAGGCAATATGTATAAATATTATTTCAAATACTAGCTGAACTATTCTTCTTGCAAACTTTTACCTAAATTTATTGGTACTTAATACATTGACCCTCCTTTGTGAAAATAATACTACACAGCAACATAACATTTAATTTTGGAAATTAAAATTTGATTGAAACAACTCAATATTCATGTCAAAAGGTTGTAACACATGTTTTTGACCAATGGATATTGGAAAAAGATCATCTCAAGTTAAAGTCAACTTGATTGGTCAAGTTCTTCAATCACAAAAAAGATAAATGCATGCGGCCCCCCTGCATTTCACTAAAAGAAAAACTTTTAAACATTTATTTAAATTCTGATTGGCAAACATGATCAATCAAGTTAGCTTCAACTTGATAAGATTTTGATCCATGGATATTAGAGTATTTTTATCTTATATTTTTGTCATTTTACACATCAAGCTCCAAATAATTACTTAACAAACACAAACTAAATTTCTATTATTTCGAGATAAA
This sequence comes from Glebionis coronaria, assembly GCA_025667525.1. Taxonomy (NCBI): domain Eukaryota; kingdom Viridiplantae; phylum Streptophyta; class Magnoliopsida; order Asterales; family Asteraceae; genus Glebionis; species Glebionis coronaria. Next base: position 82,919 of record JANFOE010001219.1, read on the forward strand.
ACCGCATATTAAATCTAAACATCATATTTCATTGTTATGTTTCGTGAAATTGATTATTAATTTTAAAACGCATAATCTATTTTAAATAAGCAATAATAAACAAAGTTTTAGTGTCTCAAAAGCTTAGGCATTATGAATAAATATTGTTTCAAAATATACTAGGTGAAGTATTTTTCTTACAAACTTTTACGTAAATTTATTGCTACTTGATATATCAACCCTCCTTTGTGTAAATAATAAATGAATACTAGTATACTAACACATAATATTTAAGAAATTAAATGTTGATTGAGACGACTCAATATTCATGCCAAAAGGTTCTGACACAAGTTTTTGACCGGCGAATAATTGGGGTTTTTTCATATATTTTTTCATTGTACACATCAATTTACAAGTAATTACACTTAAAAACATTAAAAAACTAAATTTTTAGTTATTTTGAAATCAAGTTCAAACGCTATATTTCATAATTACGTTTTGTGAAAGTTGATTATCAGATTATTCATTTTTAAAACATAAAATATATTTTAAATACACAATCACAAATATCCATTAGTGTCCCAAAAGATTACTCAGTATGTGTAAATATTATTTAATATTTATCATCTCAAGTATTTTTCTTACAAACTTTACATAAATTTGTTCGCTGCTTGTTACATCGACCCTCCTTTGTGTAAATAATGAATGCATCCCGCAACATAGCTTTTAAGTTTGAAAATTCAATTTTGCATTAAGATAGCTCATTATTTATTTCAAAAGGTTGTAACATATGCTTTTAACCAATGGATATTACGGGTTTATGCATCTATTTTGTTTTTTTAGCAATGGCTAAGGCTTGCTTCTTCCGGCCATACAGTTCGTCTACTCTCCACGTCAAATGTAATGCTACGACTTTACGAGTTTTCTATAGAGGTCTAGCTATAAATTGAAGTCACGATAATCCAACAAAATAATCATTCACTCACAATAAACATCAACTCCTTCATTTGAGTCACACTCACCCAATTTATTTTCTTTCATTTATCAAACAAAATAAATACACTATATCAAATAAAGATACATGTTATTTTTATATAAAAAAATTATAAAAGCAAGATTAAAAAGTTCTAAAATGAAATAAACATGCAAGTCATGTTCATATAATACCTGTTATATACTTTTTTTTATCTATTTGGGTTCAATCTAAACACAATAGTTCACCCACAATATAAAATGATTTATACAAAAATGAAACAAAAATTTCTATTTGTCTTCGAGGTTCAAACAGACACACACAACACACATTAGATCAAGTCTAACAATATTAATAAAAAAATAATAAAGAAACGGTTAGATGTATATAAATAATACTGGCCACAACTCATTCGTCTTTTTCTTCGCCGATTAACCGGTGAACGACTCCAACAAAGGACCATGTAAGATTCGGTGAGCCATTGTGCTGTAATACCTTTCACTCTAAGTAAAAATGAGAATTTTGAAGCTTGTTTATTGGTTTTACATTTTTAATTTAAAAGCATAGAAAATTTTAACGTGTGTGTAAAATCCAAATGTAGTTTGGTTTGTGACATGCAACAGGTTAGTCAAGTACCCCGACTCTATAATTAATTTGTGATCTTCTTGATATCTATGTATTATTAATTTTGTCCAAGATAATTTAATAAAAGGGAAATAACTCATTTAAAATGAGTGACCCACAAAGCTCGGAACCATTTACATACTGGAATAGCCGGGTCTTTGTCGAAACAGTAGGGTCTTGCATGGTCTTCGCCAAATAGCCTGGTTTTTGTAGGAATAACCGGGTTCTGGTTGGATCTTAATTTTTCAAAAGAATTGAACTCCATAGCAAAAATATTTTGGTATTAAACTTACATGGATGAATACTTTAATTCAGTTGTGTAAATGAATTATTGATTGGAAGGAAAATAATGTTTGATGTTATATCTAACATACATAAAGTTGAGATTAATGTATACCATTAATTAAGCATAAACTCAATCAACCAATTATATTCACTCATTTTTTGAAAACTATTTCTCAAGTCTTTATTAAAAAATAAATATCTCACAAAAGCTAAATCATCAAGCGATAAAAAATTCACCATTGGAAAGATAATTAAATCATCTTTGTATCCAGTAGCACATATATATACTTTCGACGAACTTTTATTTTCTTGAGTCACGTATGAGAAAATCATATATGATTATATGAAATAATATATGATTTTATGAGATCATATAATCATATACCTTTGTAATGAGTTTTTTTTAGGATTATGTTTCATCTGTTATACTTTTGATTATATGGTTTGTTTAATATAAGAAGAGGAGGAGGGTAAAAAAAATTATATCGTTATCCTTGTTTCATATATCAAAACTAACGTTTATTTAATAGTTAATGAGGTGTTTCTTATGTTATTGTTTTGATATAGGAACTTCTTAATATTTATTTGTTTGTTTATAGCTTGGACCTGATAAAAAAAAGCATCAGAATGGTGGTTTGTGTTCTAATTTAATGTCTAAAATAAATATAAGATAACCATTTCACACTCGCGTGTAAGGCATGTCGAGGGGAGTTAACAGGCCGGGAAAGAGAACTAAATTGGATGATCGTGGTGGACAGTGTTTGGAAATAAAAAAAGATAAAGACTAGATCACGGATTTGGCACAAACCACATGACCCCAAATGGTGTATTTTACTCTAAAAAGAATTGATCAAGTGATTAGGTTTATAGTGTTCAAAAGAGAGGAAACAATATCTGGTAATATATAGTTTACGATTGGTAAAAAACGACACTGCTCGGACATGGTTTGAGCATCGTAAACCGAACCACTTGATCAATATTTTTACACCTTGTTTCCTCTCTGTTGAAACGAATGACATCGTTTTAAAACTATATAGTTAGGACCTGTTTTATGATGCTCACATTTACACTCTCTAACCGGATTAGTTAGGGACTATTTTTTACCCTTACCTAGTCGATAACTAGTTTTTAAAGGAAAATTTTATACATTAATTGGCAATCGTGGTGTGTGAAGGATAATAGTGGACTGTAATGAGTATGAAGGACGTGATGAAGATTTTAGTGATAATGAGATTTAGCTTGGATCTCATATAATATGTTGTATAAAAATTGTGTTTTTTGTTTTAGCACGCTTTATACTCACGCTCTGCGACAGGATGTTTGTGTACGCGGGTATTTTTTCAGCATGTAACCATCATTTTGTAGCATATATTTACATTGAGCGTAGATGGTACTGCTAATTTTGTTCCTCTTTACTTGTATACATTTACTTTCCTCAAGAAATTGTGGTTAACTTTGTCAAAAGTTTAATCAAAATTGTGATGTAGTGACAAGACTTTTCATAATGTAAACACTTTGAGAAGTAAACCAAAATCCACTTTAAAAAGTTAAGTAAAGTTAGGGTTGGAAAAAGCACCCAAAACCGATGCGGAAATGAAAACCCGAACCGACTGGGTCAGTTTCGGAGTCGGGTTGGCGAGTTTAGATGCGCGTTCGGATGTTCTGTTTTTCGCAGGTACGAGTTCGAGTTCGGGTTCTAGTGATACCCGCCCTATTTACCCGTATACGTACCCGTTTATCAATCCGTATCCGCTTTTATTGCTATTTTAGATCAGTTTTAAATTTGTGCGAAATAGTAGACGAAGATTATTAAACAAACGGAATACTTATATTATTTAAATTTTGTATGCATTGAAATGTTTGTGATCAAGCATATTTGAATTTCTAAATTTTAGAATAAAAACAATGAATTATTCGATAAATTAAATCGCATGCTATGATATTAAATTAGTATTCTTTATCTTCTTAAAACATAAATAATATATTAGGATATTTTGATCGTTTTTCATTAGTTCTTCATAACTTTATATGAATAATTATTTCCAACGAAATTTAATTGTTGATACCCGATACTCGCGGGTAAAAAACGAACACCTGTTACTCGTCGGGTATTAGGGCGGATGCGGGTTTTGGATATTATAAACGGGTTCGGGTTTCCTCAAACCCGACCTGTTGCCATCCCTAAGTCAAGTTGACACCAACCCACTTACCCACTACACATAGGGGTGAGCTCAGTTCTAGAACCCCCGAAACCAGAAGAACCGAGAACCAAAAAACGAAAAATTTAGGAACCAAGAACCGAACCGAATACCATGTCTCGGTTCGCTCGGTTCTCGGGTCCTATTGGGGTAATTCGGATCCTACTCGATTGGAACCGGAAAAAATATTTAAAGCCCGAAACATTCAATTTTTTATGTGTTTATGCATATTTACTTCTAAGCAAATTTTTTTTTTAAGGAATATACTAAAAGAAGATAAGAAAAGTAATAGTTTTTAATGTAAAATTATTTCAAAAAATTCAATTTTCGTTCAAATCGTTGTAATTAACGACTTTTTATTAATTTGTAGGTTACGAAATACTATAGAATTTATGTATAAACAATTGTAAACATTATGTTGAAATAAAGATGAACCTACATATTTAGATTGTCGATATGTGAAGTACACGTAAAAAACCATAAAATTCTGATATACTTGAAATTCGAACGATTCTTCGGGTCCAGAACCGAGAATCACGAACTAGAACCGAACCAAGAACCAAAATTTGATATATTTAGTAACCGAGAACCAAACACGGTTCTAAATATGGTTTAATTTGAGTCGGTTTTGAGTCGATTCTCTCTTCCAATCCGATTCTCGGTCCATATGCTCACCCCTACTACCACAATGAAAAGCTCATTCATACATGATCTCCAACCCCTCATATTAAAAGCTCATTCATAACATCCCATGTACCCACTCATATGTGTCTCCCCTTTTATTTAAATCTCACCAATAAATATAATAAACCTTATAATATTAAACTCTTTGCGCCAAATCCATGTCCATTTTCCCGCCAAAACCTTCGCGCCACACTCCTTTCATTTTTCTACACTGTTGTTGTAGAATATTGATAACCTATGAATCTATGAAGGGGTTTGTTGATTTCTAGAGAGAGAAAGTTAGAGAGAGAAAGTGAGAGAAACTATGTGTTATTTCAATAAATGAAACTAGAAAAGTGACAACAACCAACCCCTTTCCAAGGAGGAAAGGGGTATTTATACTTCCAAGCTACATGGGCTTGGGCCGGTCCATGACAAGCCCATGGACCGGTTCTTACTTAAGTTAATAAGCAACTAATGACTATTTGTTAACTACGAGCTATTACAACATAAATAATATTGTGGAGTGACCGATACTTCTAATATACGTAAAACGTATTTCTAACAATCTCCCCCTAAGGGAGGTCACTCCACGTTACAAAATTCTAAACCTAGCATACTATACTAAGTCTTCGTTCTTTAGCTCGTAGTCTTTTCTTCTTTTCTTTCTTTTGTTGTGAATATGTTGGTTTGATCTTTTTGGCTTTGGCTTGAGAGCATTGTTCTTTGGCCTTTCACGTGCGATCTTTGCCTCTCTTGTGAATTTGCCTTCTCGTGACTCCATGTTCCACACACTTATGTCTTTTTGTTGAATTCTCGAAAGTTTCAGAGTTTGGTATAGCGGAAGACTTTATCTTGTACTTTCTTGAATTTTTTGCTAAACTTTGATGCATAAAAACACAAGCATGTGGGAACGACTTCTACAGGTACACCGCAACACCACCGTCTTCACTGGTACACAGCAACGCCACCTTCTTCAACAGGTACACAGCAACGCCACCGTCTTTAACAGGTACACAGCAACGACACAAATAAAATGGCTTTGAACATTTTATTCTAATTCGGTAGCATTTTACCTCCGGTCGGTGAAGACCGTTGGACGATATTAGATATCGTACCCGTGACGGATAGTTTCATTTAAGTAACTTCCTGACAGGATTTCGCGGGTAAACCCGTTCTCTTTATTCGACCGTCCAAAGCCGACTGCGAACATAAAGAGTGAATCACTTGGATAAATTATCCTTGTGATTTGAAGTCGTCAATTCATGAAACCTGGAACAAGTGAATATCAATTAAGATTTTCACCATCGTTGCTTTCCAGTTGTCACGAGCTCAATTCATAAAGAATCTTGCACGTCACCTACCAAGTGTTGTTTGATGTTGACACTAGAAGGATTTCCACTCGTCACTGTGGTCAATAAAGAGTCACTCTGAGTGTTCTGGCAAGATCATATGATAATGCGAAGAGGCCTGGAACGAGTTTAAGTTCAATTAAGAATTAAACCACTGTTACCTTCCAGTTTTTCACAAGATTGGTTCTAAAAGAACCGCACGTGTAACCTACCATGAGCTTGTTTGATGTTGGCTCAAGCAGGATTTCCATCTTCATTGTAATACTTACGTATTACTCGGATGTTCTGGCAATATTACAGGAATACTGCGTAGGACTCATGAAAATCTCTTACTTTTCATAGTGTGTGAGAAAGGAAGGAATAAATGGAAAGTGTCCTAATGAGACTTTTGATGATCTCTTGGCTCTAGACTCGATTGTGCGTTTTGATTTAGTGAGCGATGGCCGGAGAGGAGTGCCACCTTTTCAATACCAGTCTATTCGGAGTGAATAAACCAATAGATAACGTGTTGATCTCCGTGTGATTAAAACAAATACCTTTTGAGAGATATTTGAGTTAGCTGGGAAGGGTTGTGCATTGCATCACTGGGTCCATGATGTCTTTCTTCAATACCGAGAATCATTAGCAAAAATGACCTCAATAGCATATGTATTGACCCGGTTTCTGCCTTAAGTTGTAAGGAGGGCTTCTTTCTTTACACCCTTTATCTTTACAATTCTTTTTCATTCTTCAACCCCTTCAATGCTTACCAATACGTCATCACTAGCACCTTGTTGTGATTGTTCCAGTGCTAGCTTAAGTACTTGGTCGGCATTCAGCTACGTTCACATTCTTTCTCCATCTTTCCTAGGACTTCTAATTCTATCTAGGGAATTGTCCTTGGGAAGATTCCATCGGCTCTGATGAATCATTGGACTAAACCTATTTCTACCACCCTTTTGTCACCACATCCGTCATGAATTAAGCGTGTTTTGGGAAGGAATTGCCACCATGAAAAATCATTGAAAATCACCTAAAGTACTTGTGATATTGAAATCAAAAGTTTTGTACCTTAGGTGTTTTGTTCATCAAAAACGCTCCCCCTTAACACGTGCTTTACACATATTAAGATGGATTATCGTTAAGTCTTTTTCATCTTTTAGCCAAGTATCACTTAAGTCTCCTTAATCCCATTTTCTCCCCTTATCCAAAATGTTAACCATTAATATTTGGGATATTAAATGGATTAACCGGTCTTTGGGTAAAAATGAAATCGATGTTTGGCCATAGAACAAGTTATTGCTCCCCCTTAAGTTAATAAGGGATAGTTGTAGTGCTTTAGTATGATATATTTTGAAAGATTTAGAATCTCGTGAGAAATTCTTGAAAAATTATCATACCTTAACACTACATCAAGCCATATAAGCACAATATTCACAAATATACATATTCACAATTGAAAACCAATATAAAGTGGACCTGAAATGTACGACCCATTAGATGGATCGTTGCAGTAGCTTGTGGTGCACTAGATATGGTCTTCCACCAACGAACCTTTCCAAGCTCCTCATCAATCTACGTTCACGGAGCTTTTGATCAATCTTCTTGATCACGTACTTCGCCATCTGCCGGTAACCCGGATGCCAATCCTCCGTCATCTCTGGCAAAGTCCCACCCGAGTTCAGATGCTCCAACTTTCCTCTGACTTGTAGAAGAGTGCCATCACTGTACTTATGGAGCTCACCCACCCTCATAAACTTCATCAAACCTCGACTGTTCAAGTAGAAAATGCCGTAATTCGGGACAGAAATGCCGGTATAGGGACATCTTTCTACATGTTGAGGTAGCACTTGATTCACTGGACGGGTTAGGTTAAGCTTCCTTTGATAGCTTTCAACTCCCAACTGAAGATCTTCAACTCGTGTCTTGATGACAACGCTTCGTGTGAACATACGAAGTGTTGTATTCAAAGCAATCAGGTCTTCACGAGGAATATGTGTGAGTTGATCTCGGGTCATCAGAAGCAGCATATCTTCGATATCCTCAAGGCGAATGATGGAAAAATCTCCCTGCTGGATATTGTATTCCCTGTCATCCTCCCTTTTCAAACGAATCTCCTTCACATGATAATAGCCATTCTTGGCTTCAGTTTTCATCCCTAAGATGCTGGAGATGCGGATGTCGGATCTAACGTTGCTTCCAGAATTGACTAGGCAGCAACCCCTGTACGCCCTTCAGACTCGTTCGTCCCAATGAGATGCACCTATGACAGCATACATATCATAATTACGATTTATCTTTGGGACCCAGAGTCGGTTTACCTTTTCCTCAATAAAGGGTATTGTCCCCCAGTTGGCAGCTTTCAGCAAGGTCAGGGAGGTTGCGTACTTTGATGACCCCTTCAGTAGATACACAAGATCATTGGTGACGAAGAAGTCAAGAGCAATCTGATTATCTTGAGAAGGATCCATTGGAGGTGGAGCTCTTTCTGATTCATGAAGTCCTGGCCGTTGAACGGTATTCAGAGCCTTCAGGATCTCATCGGCATAATACTCGAACTCCATTCGGGTTAACCGGGTTTTGGCACGAAGTCTCTTATCTTTCAGCGCTTTCTTCACCAAGGATGGAGTAACTGAAGTCTTATACTCATGAGCAAAAAATGCACATAAGTCAATCGGACTTCGGATACGGAGATACAACACATCTTTGTCAGCGTCTGTGATCGGATCATATTGTGCTGCTGCCGTGATCCAAGCCTGTGGTGGTGCAGTCTCGTCTATCTCCAACGTGTCTGCCCAGTCTCGTGTGCTTGGTTCAGGAACCGTAGATTGTTGTGCTTGTTGTAGAGGAGTAGAAGTGCGAACATCTGTTGGTTCAGTTTCAGGCATTTCGGCTGTGTCGTGAACTGGTGAGTGTTGTGCAGCTTCGGGTTCCGTTACTGATTCTGCAATCACAGGAGCAACAACAACAGAACTAATGGGGTTAGTGGTAATAGGTAAAGATACAGCGATAGAGGTACCGGGAACCGATGACGCTGTAGTGGCATTCACATCGTGGCGCCACTTAGTTCGTCTTGATTCCGATGATGTTGATTTGTCCTTCTGCGCTGCATCTTTCTTGGACTTGGGTCCAGACTTAGCAGGTTTCTTGGAGCTGGTAACCTTGTCTCCCTCTTTAGGCTGTTCACCCCCATCATCATCCTCATTGTTATCCCCGTTACTACCCCTAGCACTCTCCTCATTCCCATCACCACCATCATCGCCATCATCATCATCCTCATCCTCGTCATCATCATCCTCATCCTTATCCTCATTATCACCATCATCGTCATCCTTTTCCTCTTCTTCTCCTTCTTCTTCCTCTTCCTCTTCACCAGTACCCTCTTCCTGCTCACTTTCTTCCCTTTCTTCTTCAGGTAGAATGTGATAAGGTACCACACTTCCAAACGTTTTGAATAACCTATCATCCTCCATGATAGCATCATTCAGGGATTTGTATAGAGCCCGTTGAATCCTAGACTTATCAAACGATCCAAGTTCCACCATACGAGCCTTAAGTATCTTCTTCACGTCAAAATCCGTCAAGTCATAAGCAATCTTGTAGGCGGATTCTGAAGGATTGGATGACTTGATCAACAAGTTATCAGCTGCTAGCGTCTTCAATTCATCACGCAGTTTAGGCATAATAGATTCAACGGATTCTTGCACTCTTTCTTCCACAGAGGCTTCAAGTGCTTCTTTTTGCTCTTTGTATTTATCCCTCATCGCTTGAAGTCTGGTGATACGTGCAGCATGCTTATCAGCCTCAGCCTGCTTAACCCGAGCTAGTTCTTCTGCATGTGCTTTTCGAGTCATCTCCATATCTGCAGCGAACCTAACAATCATCTCCTCTTGGGCTTTCCTAGATGCTTCTTCACTTTGAGCTCGTCTTTGTAACTCTTGGCGAAGTTCATCCATTTCTCGTATGTGAGTATCCACATGTTTATCCAACAGTTCGGCCATCACCAATGCAGCCATTGTAGATGTTGTAGAGCTGCTCTGGGTTGATTGAAGAGGCTCGGTTGTTACTGCGGTACTAAGGATGGGAATTATCGGTGGTGGAAGAAATGGTGTTGACACCGGTCTGGTTGGTAAGGGTTGGATTTGTGGAGGTTGAGTTGCTAAAGGTTGAGTTGACATCATGATCATAGGAGCAACAGACTCCTTTTCCACACTTGCTGAAATAGGGATGGATGGCTCCTTCGAAGTGGAATAATGTTCAGGTGACCCAAACTCATCAACATCATCTGGTTCCACGTACTCATCCTCAACATCTACCCTTGCACCTGAACCACTACCGCCAGTATCTTTCATACTCCTTTGAATTGCTATCTTCATCATTTTTCTCTCTGTCTTGTCAAGAGCAGGATCAACAACATCTTCTTCATCACGTAAAACCATCTCATCAGCCTTACCCTTGCCCTTCTTAACCTCCGTCTTTTTCTTCTTAGTTTCAGGTTCAGGTAAAGCAGCTGGTTGCTTGCGTTTACCTTTACTCTTCACTGTTGTAGACGAATCTTCTCCAGTCTGAAGGTTTACTTTCAGTTTCTTGATTTCTAGCTGCAGTAGCTTGTAATCAGCAGAACCCTTAATTTTATCAGTCAGAAGGTAATCAGGAATAGGACCCGGAATCACACCAATAGAAGGTCTTTCATGCCTCAGATCCACAGTATCATCAGCTTCTTCAGTGTGATAACGACTTGCTGCACGCCTATCAATAGTAGCATCATGTTTCATAAAATAATTAATGATAAGCTTGATAAACCTTGGATAAGGAAAGAAATTTGTCTTCAGCTTCTTGTTATAGAAGAGTTGAAAGGTGAATTCTTCCCATATCAACAATGCATAATCTGCATTTGCAGCTTTGTACATGCCATAGAACAGGTTTATTATAGGACTGCGCAGAGCATCATGGCCACTCGTTTTTGGTGTAAGACATCTATTGAGAATACCCATCAATGCTCTCCAAGGTTGTCCTACTTTAGCATTGGTAAACTCAGACAGACGCAACTCGTATTTCCGGACATCCAAGAGCGTCAAATAACTCCATGAGTTCATCTTTAGTAGGATCCCTCGAGAATGACATGCCTTTGGGTGTATCCCGTATACCAAGAATCTTACGGAAGTCTGAGACTGTGAGTGTCTGCTGCTTGTTGTCGATGGTGAAGGTGATCTTGTTTGAAGTGATTTCCTTGGTAGCCCAAAATTCATACATATAATCATAAGGCACCAAGGCACTACTTCTTAAAGCATTCTTAAAATGGGATTGATCAAGGATCGCAATGGCTACTTTAAATCCATGGTGAGTGGATTTTGAGATTTGCTTCAGCCGGTAGTTGTTGGGTATAAACTTAAGGGTTCGTGCTTTAGCAATATCGGCTTCTCTAGAGTCTTGGATTGCTTGTACTGTTGGATTAGTCATTGTATCTGCTTAAGATAAGACATTAAAGGTTGATGCACAAAAACATATAGATATATATCATTCTTACTTCTAAGCATAACACATTTCATAACATAATACAACAAGTACATATAACATGCAAACAATAATAATCAAACAACTCTTCATCCGGAACTTTTCCTCATTCGGAACTTCTTCATCCGGAACATTCCTTTATTCGGAACTTCCTTCATCCGGAAGTTCTTCATTCGGAACTTCCTTCATCCGGAAGTTCTTCATTCGGAACTTCCTTCATCCAGAAGTTCTTCATTCGGAACTTCCTTCATCCGGAAGTTCTTCATCCGGAACTTCCTTCATCCGGAAGTTCTTCATTCGGAACTTCCTTCTTCCGGAAGTTCTTCATTCGGAACTTCCTTCATCCGGAAGTTCTTCATTCGGAACTTCCTTCATTCGGAAGTTCTTCATTCGGAACTTCCTTCATCCGGAAGTTCTTCATTCGGAACTTCCTTCATTCGGAAGTCCTTCATTCGGAACTTCCTTCATTCGGAAGTCCTTCATTCGGAACTTCCTTATTCGGAAGTTTTTCCGAAAAAATTCCTTCATTCGGAAGTTTTGTTCAAAATGTTCTTCATCCGGAAGTTCTTATCCAAGTTCATCCAGAACATCAAAAACATAGCCTATGATGATTAATCTATTCGCGTTTGTGAGTTTTTAAGGCAAACTAAGGCATTTAAACATCATCTCATGCTAATCCGCACAAAACCCACCAATAATCCTTAGTTAATTAATCCTAAATTAATCATAAACCCTAATTTGATTTAAACTGATTAATTGAGTAATTTAACAGAATTACAGGATGAATAATATGAATTAGAAGTTTAAATGTTGATGTAATTACCTTATTAATTGAATGAAAGGAACGGATTGATGAATAAACGAAAGATTTGCGAGCTTGTGTGTGTATCTTAACAATGGCGGCAAAATGAGATAAAGCAACAGTGAAAAGAAAGGGGGCGGGGGGGCTTAGTTTTGACTTAGGTCAATTTTTGACTAGTTTCATTAGAATGTCGCCTTAAGTCCCTCCAATTTCACTCCTTTTTCCTTTTTGTTTCTAACTTTTTCAATTCATTTTACCTTTCCATTGATAAACTTAGTCCTCTTAATTTTGCTTAGTTTAAACTAAACTTGACAATCTCACACAACTTAAGTATCGCATCTAATTAGCATATCTCCAAGTTCTAAAGCAAGTCCTATCACATAGAACGAACACAAGTTTTATTCTAAAGCAAAAACACTCAATTACCATTTAGCCATTAAATTTCACAATCACTTTTGAAAAATCAATTTTAATGACGAAGATGATTTAATATTTTCTCCCCCTTAAACGATAACCTGTTTTCTATTTAAAGAGCTGTAGTCATTGTTTAAAGAGTCAAATATTGATGAAAGCATTTCCAATTTATATCTTGAAACAGTTTGATTCGTGGTGTCAATAAGATTTCTCTTATTTTAACAAATTAATGCACTGAGACGTACACAAATTCGTGTTAGACCAAGTTGTAAAGTAAACTTGATCCCTTTGCATGATTTGGCTTGTAAATCACGCCCGAGAAAATTAATTCCCGTTCTGAGCCAACGTTTTCCAAGGAAATACGTGACTTTAATATGAAAACCGGGTTGCAGTCAGAAATAACTACAAGCCATAATGGGCATGTTTTAAAAATGTACAACTTTTATACGGACTCTATTTATGGCACCGTGTCAATATTAATCGACATTTCTAAGGCCGTAAATATTACCGTACTAAAAGACATGCCCATTTTAAAACGAAAAATATTTTTGGTTTTTCTTGATTTTATAATTTTTATGGTTTTTCTAGGTTTTATATTTTTTATGATTTTTGTTGGTTTTATATTTTTGTTTTTTTCTTTTGTGGTTTATATATTTACGATAATATACATGATCACGAACAAAGGATACTCTGAATAGTTTACCACGACTATTCAGCTGATTCTTCTGCCAACTCTTTGAGAGTCGCTGGGGTGAATGATTTCATGCCAAGCTTGTCGATCAAAAACTCGATTCGTCCTCGATCTAAGGCTTTGGTGAACATATCCGCCAGCTGGTACTCAGTAGTGACAAAATACAGCTCGATCACTCCGTTCTCCACCTGCTCCTTAATGAAATGGTAGCGAATGTCTATGTGCTTGGCCCGGGAGTGTTGAACATAGTTGCAGCAAAGGGCAATGGCGCTCTTGTTGTCACAATACATCGGGATTTTGTTGAATCCCAAACCGTAGTCAGTTAATTGTGATCTCATCCAAAGGACTTGAGCACAACAACCGGACATGGCGATGTATTCAGCCTCCGTGCTTGATATTGCAGCGCTTTTCTGCCTTTTTGAAGACCAACTGATCAATCTATCTCCAAGGAGTTGCACAGATCCAGAAGTGCTACGCCTCGTGTCTTGACATCCAGCATGATCGGCATCTGCGTATGATATTAAAGCAATAGAGGAATCTTTCGGATACCATAGACCACGATGAAGTGTTCCTTTTAGATACCGAAAGATCCTTTTCACAACATGTAGGTGCTTTTCGGTAGGCCGAGCCTGATACCGGGCACACATGCATACAGCAAATTGCAAATCAGGCCTGCTAGCAGTCAGATATAGAAGGGTGCTGATCATCCCACGGTAAAGTTTTGGATCGACAATAGTCCCATTCCTATCTTCATCTAACTTGGATTTCTCCACCATTGGAGTGTCCACGGGGTCACAATTTTCAAAGTTATATTTCTTAAGAGATTCTAGAGCATATTTGGATTGATTAATAAAGATGCCTCTGGGATTCTGAGAAATCTGTAATCCTAAGAAAAATGAAATTTTTCCCATCATCGACATCTGAAAGCGTGTGGATATTATCTTCTCAAATCGATTTGACAATTCTATGTTAGTGGCAGCAAATATTATATCATCAACATAAATTTGTACCAGAATCATGTCGTTGCCTTCCTTGAGAGTGAATAGAGTGGGGTCCACCTTGCCTTTGGAGAAGCCTTCCGAAATGAGGTATGTTGACAGTAGATCATACCATGCGCGTGGAGCTTGTTTCAACCCGTAGAGAGCCTTCTTAAGCTTGTACACATGATTAGGAAACTCCGTACTGACGAACCCATCCGGCTGACTAACATAGACTTCTTCCCTTAGTTCACCGTTCAAAAATGCCGTCTTCACATCCATTTGGTAGACGATCATGTTCATATGAGCAGCATACGCAAGAAATAGTCTAATAGCCTCCAATCTAGCCACAGGAGCAAAAGATTCTTCAAAGTCTATACCCAAGGCTTGTTTATATCCTCTAGCGACCAATCTAGCCTTATTCTTCAATACCGCACCCATCTCATCAAGTTTAACCTTATAAACCCATAACAAAGTAAGGATGTTAACCTTGTCAGGGAGAGGAACCAATTCCCATACTTCAAGTCGTTGGAATTCATTTAGTTCCTCCTGCATAGCTTCAATCCAAGATGATTGGGTCATAGCCTGCTGCCAATTTTTAGGTTCAACTTCAGAGAGAAATGCATCAAAGTAGCAATAAAGTGCACTCTCTTGTAATTGATGGCGTGTAGAGACTGGTCGATCTAGATCTCCAATAACATTCCTAATTGGGTGATCTTTTGTCCATTTAGTGCTATGGTTTTCAATCCTAGGTGGTCTGGAGTGAACAATAGAAGGAGCTTCTTCTGAGGTAGACGCGGCTGAAGGGTTTTCAGGGATCGCTACACCAAAGAAAGGAAGCTCTTGCAAGTGAGCATATTCCAAGTCGTGATCAGTAGAATCCTCTTCCACATCATTAGGCACAAGTAGGGGTGATGATTCAGGTGTAGTTTGAGAATCACTTGGTGAAGGTGTATCCAGTTCAATGTGAATTGTAGATGCATTAGATAAAGGTTCATTAGCTTGAGCAACCACTTCAGGTATTGGAGCAATTACTACAGGTGCTGGAACTTCATCAGTCGGGGGATCGAAGAATTCATCAAACAACGGTTGAAACAGTTTATCCCACTTGGGCCTTGATGGTGGTAAAAATGATGTAGAAGTAGGATTATTGGGAACTAATCCGGAACTAATAGCACCGGTTCCCATCTCATGAAGCGCGGGTTCAGAGCTGTGTTGCTCAGAAGCCATCGCTGTCAGCTCGTCGAAATCTGCGTCCATAGTTTCTACAATCTTGCCAAGACGACGGTTATAGATTCGGTATGCTTTCTTGGACGGTGAGTAGCCAATGAAAATACCTATATCGGCTTTTGGTTGAAGCTTACCCAAGTTCTCACTATTGATGTTTGGATAACAAAGAGCACCAAACACATGAAAAAATGAAACATCGGGTTTACGGTCATGTAGAAGCTCATAAGGTGTTTTTCCATGGCGTTTCTGAATGATAGAACGGTTTTGGGTGAAACATGCAGTAGATATAGCCTCTGCCCACAAGAACAATGGAGCGTTCGCATAGATAAGCATAGTCCTAGCAGCTTCCATAAGTGTACGATTCCGTCTTTCAACGACACCGTTTTGTTGTGGAGTGCGTGCAGCGGATGTTTCATGTGAGATACCAACTCCTTCATAATAATCACGAAGAGTCTGGTTGACGAACTCTGTACCATTGTCTGTACGAATACGGCGGACAGTAGTATTCAAACGTACCTGAATGAATTTCAGAAAAGTGATGATAGCCTTCGGTGCTTCATCCTTTGTACGTAGAAATCTAACACATGTAAACCTTGAGAAATCATCCACAATTACCAGAATGAATTTCTTACCGCTCACACTTTCAGTTCTCATTGGCCCACAAAGATCCATATGCAAAAGATGAAGTTTTTCTTGATTGGTGTCTTCAACTTTGGGCTTGTAAGATTTCTTGGTACTTTTCCCCCTTGAACACGCGGAACATAAATGGTCCTTGTGAAATTTAAGCTTTGGAAGACCACGAACTAAATCGTTTTTAGCCAGATGATTAATAGCATCAAAGTTAAGATGAGATAATCTGCGATGCCATAACCATGACTTGGTCTTAGATGCTTTAGAGAGAAGACATACTGGAGAGGCGGCCATCATGTCTTGTAAGGACAAGGTATATAGATTTGCACCACGAGATCCCTTCAACAAATCTTTTCCTTCCAAGTTGCGGATGAAACAAGTGTGTTGTCGAAAAGCAACCTCAAGGTTGGAATCACAAAACTGTCCTACTGAGAATAAGTTATGACCAAGACCTTCTACATAGTATACCCTTGAAATCGTCACGTTTCCAATCTGATATTCACCATACCCCATTATCTTTGCTATATGATCATTCCCGAATTTAACCGTACCAAGAAACTTGCTGACAAAATTTCGGAGCATCGAGCGATTTCCGGTCATATGTTTTGAACAACCGGAGTCCAAATACCACAGGATGATTTGGACCACCTGAAAATATCACCACACGAAGACAATGTAGAGGTATCGGAATCTGAGTGTTCCTTGTTATTAGCAGGTACAGATTTAATAATCTTAGATTTGCTAACTCTAGTTTTCTTAGATTTCCTAGCCTTTTTCTTCCTAATAGGTGGTGTAGATTCTAGTTGGCTTAAATCCTGAGGTATTTCTTCACTGATAGGCACTATAGTGGGGGCTGACCCAATTAAAGGGCGCTGTTTCCATACTTGAGTGCGAGTGTTCCTAACTAAAGGACGCTCAGACCTAACCTCAATGGATGCATTCCTAGTTAAAGGGCACATTTTTCCATCTAATGTAAAGGTCCTACCAGTGGGACGCCATTGCCAGCCAACTTGGGCACGAGTTCTACCCGTTGGCTTCCATTCAAGACCATTCTTAATAGCATTCATTTCATTCACGTGATCAATCAGACACAAATCATGATGCTGGGAAAACATACATTCATTACAATTCCAACAAGTCAAATCAGAATTCACGAATGGTTTAGGCTGCTGCACAGGCGCAGAGCTTTTAGTCTTAACATGATTCTTTTTATTTAAAACTGAACTAGCATTCCTATTGTGAACTTCTACTTTCTTCTTTGTGGCACTACTAGTGGAGGGCTTGATCTTATCTTTCTTGAGTGGTGATCCTTTAGCCTTAGTAGTCTCTTTTAATCCTGTAGAAGGCAAAGTGGGAACATTAGCAACAGATTTTAAAGGTGTCTTATTTGATTGTGCCAATGACAGTTTCGCTCCTGGAGTCTTATTAAATGGAGTGACAGCAATGGGCCTATTATTAAGTAGTGCCGAACCTGGTGTACCTATGTATTGCAAATATGCTAAGCAATATTGAACTCGCTTAATATATTCATGAGCCGAATAATAGTCGCTACTTGAGGGATCTAAGGCATAAAGATCGTCTAAAATATCCCTAAGAAGATCGACATGCTTAATGGCATTCCTCATATAATCATCATAGGTAACCGGGTTTCTCTTATGAAGCGGATTCTTAGAAAGCACTACTGACTTGGTTCTTGGAGCACTAGTGGACGGTGCAGAGTCGATAGCTAAGTTATCAACAACTTCTTGTCGGGTGAGAAGAAGTGTCTCCTTTAACTCAGCCAAAACCATATTTTTGTCAATGAGTAGGATGTTCAAGTCAGAGATTTCCTCGCACTTTTGGTTCAGTTGTTCAACATAAGATTGTTGCTGTGCCGCATTAAAAGCGAAGCGTTCTTCTAGTGAACCATAAAGAGCGGATAGTCCCTGTCTTGTCCGATCCATCTCCCCTAGAACAGACGAAAGTCTAATTTCTAAGACCTGGTTTTTAGACTCTGCAGCCTCTAGTTCCAATTTTAATGTTTCCTTTGATGACACCTCTCTCTTCAATCTCATGATTTCTTCCTCTAATGTCTTAACAATTGCAATCATCTTGTCACTAGTCTCAACACCGTTTTCACAACCATTTGATATCAAAAGATCCTCATTTTGAGTTTGTTGTTTTAATTCTAAAGATATGCAATGTTGTTCTAGTTGATTAAAGCGTTTTGAAAGTAAATTGTAAGAATCTTGTAGCTTAAAAAACTCAGCGTTAGATTCGTGACAAGAATGATTATCTACCTCATTTACAGTATCAGCAACAGTTACAGAGAGATTACAAACATCATCACATTTATGCACAGCATCACAATTAATCATAGCGGATGTAAGCTCATTCGAATAATTAACATTTACAGTAGTAAGCACATCACACGAGATTACTGCAGACAAGAATCGGTCATATTCGGTTAAAATCTTTTCTTTTTCAATTAGTTGTAGTTCGTAAGCGGTGTCCATTTCATAAAACACTTTTTGAACTTCACCAATTTCAAACACAAGATTTTCCTTAAGAGATGCAAAAATTCCTTTTAGACTTTCGACAAACGGATTGATCTCATTTTTAAACACCTCGTTCATATGTTCGAAAGCCCATTCTCCGGTGTTTAAGCCATTTGAAGTCGTACATTCCAAAATGACCTTATCAAAATTAGTAAAGTATTGATTAATCTCTTGCAAGTTTAACCATACAGTGCTAACAGGTGGAAGATCCTTTGGAATTTCCTTAGGACCTTCCATATTGACAAGTGTAGGAAATGTACTAGGGTTTTCTTCATCTAATATGTAGGTCGGTGCTGTTATGAGATCTTTGTCCATATGGAAGCGACTTCTAAAATCCGTTTTTGCAAGCTCCTTATTCAATTTAAAATAATCACACTCGGGATATTTTGCAGAATTGTATGACCGATCCTCATCAACTAGATCCTTACTTGTTCGATCATCGGGAAAAACAATCGGGTCTAAAGCCAATCCTAATTGAGTTGCATTATAAAGTCTAGGACTATGTCTTAAAGCTTGTTTTGCATACCGTGGATTAGGGGGAAGGCCTTTTAGACGTGATAAGTTAAACTCTCTAAACGAAGCATCAAATAAGTGAACTAGTTGAGAAGCAGCGTATTGTCTTAACAGCAAGTAATCTAGACTTCTAATCTTATTAGTAGCATTAATCTCCATTTCATTCTTCTTAGACTCGAGTGATTCAAAATCCATTTGAAGTTTTTGAAAATTAGTGACCACTAACTCCTTTTCTTGAAGTTCATTAGACAGATTTGCTCTTAAGTTTTCAATTTCTTGCAAGTGACCCATTTGTTTGTTTCTAAAGTGATCATATTCGGGATTAGTTAGAACACTAGACGAAGGCACTAATTCCAAGGTTTGAACTTTCTCATTGCTTAAGGCAAGCTCATCAGACAAATTCTTATTCTTAGCTAAGGTTTCTAAGAGTGCAGCATTCATTTGGCTAAGTAATGTAGCAGGAACCATGACCAAATCTTGTTGAGCAGGAGTAGGCGTATGCGAAATGGATCCCGGTTGTGATCCACTCAAAGTCTGGGGACTCACATTGATATGCTATCATTGTTTGTCTCCTCGTTTGAAAGACTCACCACCGAAGATTCATTCGAATCAGCACTCTCTTGCACAACTTGATGTGGTTGAATACTAGCATCAGTGGTATTATCGGTGGTATTAATAAGTACTTCAGATCTCTTTTCTGGCCCTAAGCTGGAGATAGTTGCCATGAGAGCAGCCTTTGCAGATTGAAAGTCATCACAATCTGAGTCATACGCATCAAGATCATCGGCTTGATAAGCTGCATTCTGTGTAGTGACAACGTCTTGTTCAGCAATCCCTGGATCAGCAAGAAATGCAAGCTCCTCTTCATCAAGTTCCCTTCCTTGTGCCTGAGCATTTACCAGATAGATCTTTTCTGCAAACCATTGTCCATCCCTTCTCCTTTTGGGTTTCTTACAATCCCTGGACATATGACCCTCTTCCTTGCAGTTGTAGCATGTAATCATTCTCAACTTGCCTGTATTAGCCCGTGGAGGATTGTTGACCATTGGAGCAGGAGCAGGATTGACCGTGCGAGCATTGGTAGTTGATGTGGAAGGTCTCCCCTGATATGGTTGAATTGGCTGAACCATTACCCTGCCATTCTCAATTGTAGCTTGTTGGCGAGAATTGGATGAATTCCTCAACTGATTTTTGGTAGGAGCTGATCCCCTAAATCCTCGTTTGCTTAAAGTCCTTGTGAGATAAGCAGACATAGTGGTTAACACTTCAACTGGATCAGCACCTTGTTTGAATACGGGAACGGGGACTTCCTCATCATCACAGTACATTGCTTGATCTTGGTGAGCTACATAATCACTAGAAGGAATACTCATTTGATCAGGGTAGCTTGTTGGATATGCTGCATTCTCTTGATAAGATGAATATGAAGATTGAGCATAAGGTGCAATACTTGTTGGGTGAGGTTGTATAGCATATTGTGATGAAGGTGCACTGAACCGATATTGTTGCTGATGTGAGGTGGGTGGTTGTGGTAAAATCGAGTATTGGGGAAAGGTTGGTGTCATGTAAGGTGATAGATGATAGGCTTGATGTCCCAAAATATAAGGAGTGTTGTTGTGAGACAAGCTTGGTTGATTCGCCATCAAAGCTAATGAATCAGGGTACATACCTCGTGGAGAACGGTGCATGATCACATGTTTCTCATGCTGCTGAAGAAAAGCATATAGTTGATCCAAATTGCACTTATGCAGATCCCTGGTTAACTTAACATCGGTAATATACTCACCCCATTCACCTTGAGGTAAAGTATTCAAGAATTTGGTGTTAACCTGGAATAGAGCAATCACCAGATTGTATACATTCAGATCATTCATGAGTGTGGTGAATCTGAAGTAATAATCGTGAAGCGTTTCCCCTGGGTTGTAAGTGAATCTGTCAAACAGGTCATACAACTGACATTCCCTTTCCTGTTTGGTGAGAGACGTACCTTGTAACAACACCTTAAGACGTTCCCATAAATCCTTTGCCACTGTATACTGACTTACCATCCTATAGATGTCATGGGGAAGAGCTTGGAGAATTGTTTGAAGAGCTTTCTCGTCTGCATCGACAACAAGTTGTTGGGCTGGTGTAAGTTCTTCAAATTCTCTTGGTCGAGACACATTGTTAGCCACAATGGTACCATAGTCAAGTGGACCATTTAAGATTGACTTAACCATAAGCCTCCCATAAACCGGTTTTCCCTTAAGATAAGACATCATCCGGCCTTGCCATGCTTCAAAAACTTCTTTGATGAGCATTGGCGGGCGATTATCCGTTCCCGTAATGACGGAAATATCCGTAAGTGATGTCATCTGAGGCATTACTGAATTCGGATTCATTTTGTTAACTTCAAAGAGACAAAGATTATCGGTTGATCGAGCAGTGAAGTAAAGCTTGTGAGTTGTGTTGTGTTTTTGTTGTAAGAAACCAAGATTAAATCCTCTAAAAAATCGTCGAAAAAACAAGCAAAATAACCCTTGATTCGGAACTTTTTGTTGATTCGGAAGTTTGATTCGGAAGATTTGGCTTGGAATTACCTTGATTCGGAACTTTTGGCTTGATCCGGAACTTCTTGATTCGGAAGTTCTTGGTTTGGAACTTTGGCTTGATCCGGAACTTCTTGATTCGGAAGTTCTTGGTTCGGAACTTTGGCTTGATCCGGAACTTCTTGGTTCGGAAGTTCTTGGTTCGGAACTTCTTGATCCGGAACTTCTTGATCCGGAAGTTCTTGGTTCGGAACTTCTTGATCCGGAACTTCTTGATCCGGAACTTCTTGATCCGGAACTTCTTGATCCGGAACTTGTTGATTCGGAACTTTTGCTGGGTAATCAGAAACTTAATACGAAGAACAGTCGACCACAAAAAAGAGAGATTAAACCCAGATTTTGACCAAATGACCCAAAAAGTTTTGTGATTTCAACAATAATAAGTAAAAACTAATACTTATCCACTAATCCCAATCACAAAAACACCAAAAACACCAAGAATCAAGATGGATTTTCTTAAAGAACACTAATACAATCAAAAACTAAAGAACCACACAAATCACTACCTTAAATCACCCCATAGCTCTTGATACCAAATGTAGAATATTGATAACCTATGAATCTATGAAGGGGTTTGTTGATTTCTAGAGAGAGAAAGTTAGAGAGAGAAAGTGAGAGAAACTATGTGTTATTTCAATAAATGAAACTAGAAAAGTGACAACAACCAACCCCTTTCCAAGGAGGAAAGGGGTATTTATACTTCCAAGCTACATGGGCTTGGGCCGGTCCATGACAAGCCCATGGACCGGTTCTTACTTAAGTTAATAAGCAACTAATGACTATTTGTTAACTACGAGCTATTACAACATAAATAATATTGTGGAGTGACCGATACTTCTAATATACGTAAAACGTATTTCTAACAGCTAACTTGCTATTTATACCCTTAACAGTGTTTTGCAAAAACTCAACTCACTCTTGCAGCCCTTACATTCACTTTTGTCAAACAAAACGTACCCACTACAACAGTGTTAAACCACAACTGATTAATATGTTTGTTGTTAGCATGTATCAAAACCCAAAGTTATTTCGGCTTTTAGTATATGATAAAAGAGCAAAACAACCTTGTTCGCATTGAAATAGGTGTTTTTGGAAAAAAAAAATTAAGATATCAAGTTGAGTGTTGGGTCGCCAAAGATCCTTATGAGAAAATATGTGTGACTCGAAGTATTTTTGCCTATTATGGCAATGCAGCTTGTGATGGACTTGATGAATCAAGTCAAGATAGCTACAAGACGTTCTATTCCATGCCGATGCTAGTTTTGAAATAGAGTTTTCCCACTCGAGCTCAATAAGTCCATGTTTTCCATAGATGCCACATGATTGAAACGAGTGACATATGTCCTAGGAAAATGGTTGTTTCAGTTTGACATTGGAATGGACCTAAGGTCCCAAGTGGTCATATTTATATTGAAAACATGGGTAAAAAATTGTCTTTTGGATTAAAAATGTGTGAAGACACGCAAAATCTTTAAACCAAAAGCCAATTTGTCACCCACATTTTCAATCTCATGTATGACCACTTTCGACCTTGGGTCCATTCCACTGTCAAACTGATAAAGCTAAGCTTATCCTACTTTTTAGAACTCAACTCGTGTCATGGAAATTTGTCTTCATGTATTGCAAGTGTCTTATAATTTTTTTTAATTTGTTGAGTACCCTCTTTTTAATTCTAGTTGCCAAAAGACCTTGTTATTTTCTAAAAAACTATGTTCAGCCGCTAGGCTGTTCTGATTTCTCATTCTCTAGTGTGATTGGATGTTTGCTTTTTCGTCTTTAATAATTGATATTCAAGAAGGTTGATCAAGACACTGATAAAAAAATCTCAAATTTTGTTTAGTGACAACCCATGTACGTATATCGTGATACTTACATAAAAACTAAACATTAATGGTTATGCTATAATAATAAAACATAGATATATAGACACAAATGTCTCATAATCTTTATATACGGCTAAAAAATGTAATAAAACCGATGACATACTTCAATGGTACAATATACAAGAAGGTAAGACTGGGCTAATTTCAAATCCAAGTCGGTTGTAAATGACTTACTCTGTACATATTCAATGAAGCAGCAACGGGGGAGGAAGATAATCCAACATGAAGGCTTGACAATGTGCTTGTAATTCTACTTATGGTGATATGTAAAATAGTAGAAACAGCTGGGCATGTCTGATGGAAACATGCAGAATCTGCTACTTTTTCATCCCGTTATCGATTCTAGGTCTAGGTCTAATATTCGAGTTGTGTGGTAGATGTTTATTTGAATGTTAATGTGTGAAAAAGACATCAACCTATATGATTGTTTATTTACTTAACATTGTTTGCTTATTACCAAAAAATTATTTTTAAAACAATAACATATATGTTTTGGTTATTTAAATCTTTTACTTAGGTTCTAATCAAGCTTTTCAATAGCTTTTTGGGTAGCATATAGTTGCTAACATTCATCCATGCCCTACCTCAAATTCACGTAAACATTCAAACTTTTGAAATTTAGTGTTAGAATATGGCAAATATATAAAGAAATGTAAAATGAAATCGACTATTTACTTTGGTGGTTCAAGACTAATTTCTTCCCAAGATTCGACAACAAAGAACACAACTTTATGCATCGTACATAAGATTCACATGAACATCAAACAATTGTATTTTGTATGTGATTTTGAGTGTTTTGGATGATGAGAAACTTGGCAAATTTGTCCTCTTTAGATACGCCCCATGGCGACCCTTCATAACAGTCACAATACCCTTTAAATATCTTTAGCGACACTTCAATTCACAATGGTTACAATGGTTCATAGTAATATTAGTCACGGTTAAGTGACGACATAGCGACAGACTTTGGACTAATTATTCATCTAACACTCTGTCTAGTTTGAGCGAGAAAATCGCGAAAGGTCGGATTAAAAAAGAAAACCAAGAAATAAAAATCAACTAGATAATTAAAAGTATTATGCAAGTCGTCTCAGGACTTATACCCTCTTAGTGTCTCAAAAGATTAGGGAACATGTAAAAGTATTATTTCAAAATTTACAAGTTGGACTATTTTTCTTTCAAACTTTTACCAAAATTTATTGCCACTTACTGCATTGACCCTGAATTGTGTAAATAATAATTGGATTCAGTATTCATGTCAAAAGGTTCTAACACATATTTTTTACCAATGGAGATTAGAATTTCATGCATGAAGTTTTGTCATTTTACACATCGAAGTTACAAATAATTAAATATAAAAAACACTAGAAACTAATATTTTTAGTATTTTCATATCAAACCTCATAATCAAATCCAAACACTATATTTCATAATTACATTTTGTGAACACTGATTATCTGATTATTATTTTTAAAACATATAATATATTTTAAATAAGCAATCAACAACATCCCTTAGTGTCTCAAAAGATTAGACAATATGTAAAAATATTATTTCTAATTTTCTAGTTGGAGCATTTTTCTTACAAACTTTTATATAAATTTATTACCACTTACTACATCGACCCTCTTTTGTGTAAATAATAAATGCATACTAGTACAGTGCAACGTGATATTTAAGTTTGGAAGTTTAGTTTTGATTGAGACAACTCAGTATTCAGGCTAAAAGGTTGTAACACGTGTTTTTTACCAAGGGATATTAGGGTTTTTTGTATCTATTTTTTTTATTTTACAAATTAAGTTACAAATAATTACATTTAACAAACACTAAAAAAATTAATTTTCTCATTATTTTGATTTCAAGTCAAATAGTTAAATCCAAACTCTATTTCGTTTTTACCTTTTAAGAAAGCTGATTAATTATTTTTAAAACGCATAGTATATTTTAATTAAATAATCACAAACACCCTTATAGTGTATGAAAAGATTAGGAATATGTAAAAATATTATTTCAAATTTTATCAGATGGATAATTTTTCTTTTAAACCTTTACCAAAATTTATTGCCATTCACTACATCCATCCTCATTTGTGTAAATAGCAAAGGCATACTAGTATACTAAAACATGGTATTCAAGTTTGAAAATTCAACTTTTAGTTGAGACAACTAAATATTCATGTCAAAAAGTTCCAACACATGTTTATTACCAATAAATAATAGGGTTTTATGTATTTATTCTTATCATTTTACACATTAAGTTACAAATAATTACACATATAAAACACTAAAAAGACTACTATATTTTCGTTATTTTGATATCAACCCGCATTGTCAAATCCAGAGACTATATATCATAATTACATTTGTAAAGGCTAATTAAATGATTATTGATTTTTAAAACATATAATCTATTTTAAATACACATTCACAAACATCCCTTAGTGTCTCCAAATATTAGACAATATTTATAAATATTATTTCTAAATTTACTAGCTGGAGTTTTTTTCCTATAAACTTTTAACTAAATTTATTGCTACTTACTACATCGACCCTCTTTTGTGTAAATAATAAATGTATACTAGTACACTACAACATGGTAAAGTTTGGAAATTTAATGTTTGATTGAGACAACTCAAAATTCATGTCAAAATGTTATAACGCATGTTTTTTACGAATGGATATTAGAGTTTTGTGTATCTATTTTTGTTATTTTACGCATCAAGTACAAATAATTACATTTAACAAGCACGAAAAAAATTAATTTTCTCATTATTTTGATACTGAACCCCATAATTAAATTCAAACACTATATTTCATAATCATATTTTGGGAAAGCTGATTATCTAATTATCATTTTTAAAACACATAATCTATTTTAAATAAACAATCACAAACACTCTCTTAGTGTCTCAAAAGATTAAGAATATGTGTAAATGTTATTTAAAAATTTACAAGATGGAGTATTTTTGTTACAAACTTTTACCTAAATTTAATGTTGCTTACTACATCGGTCCTCCTTTGTGTAAATAATAAATGCATACTAGTACACTGTAACATGGTTTTTATGTTTGGAAATTCAATGTTTGATTGAGACATCTCAATATTCATGTCAAAAGTTGTAACACATATTTTTGATTTTATGCTTTTATTTTGTTTTTTACCAATAGATGAAGGAAAATCGCTAAGGCTTGCTTCTTCCCTCCATATAAGTTTTCCCTATATGTGTGGCTATAAATTGAAGTAACATTTATCCAACAAATGAGTCACACTTTCATTTTACTTTATTAGTAAGTGTGAGTTTTTTCTCTTTTAAAACACTAGCTAATTATTTACCTTTCTCTAAAAAACGATGAACTGCAGCTATAACAACATAGGGTGCATTCGTCAAAACTAACTCGATCTAGCAAGAGAATTAAAACTTCCACGATAGACGGTATTGCCATGTCTATTTTTAATAGTTGTTCAAGTTTATGGTTATTTTAAATTTTAGATATGTAAACGGTTAGGCTAACTGTTTATTCTTTTATTCATTTTATTTTTTAGATTTGTTAAAACATTTTTTGGTAAAGGGAACTCACCCTCGTTAAATAATTTGATAAAACATTTATTGCATATAAAAGATGATGGAGGGCGATGGTTAGAAATTTTTACAAAATATGTATTTCTAGAAGTAGTAAATCAAAAACTGATTTTGTTAAATATCTTACTTTGACCTATATTAAATATCTTATTAATTTTTTAAGTTTTTATTTTTAAACTTTGACTTTAACTATTTATATTTATGTTATATAATAATTTATGAAAAGTATATAAATGAATCATGTTTTGAATTGATTTTTTCTTCATATAAGTTTTATCAAATGTTATGTAACACAAAAAAAGGTATTCACGATTAAAGTCGAAAAAAACTTTAAAAATCAAATATGGATATTTAATATGCGACAGAGCTATCTCCGTCTCAAAATAAGTGTTAACTTTTGACTTTTAATGTTTTTATTTTGCCACTTCGACTATAATTACTTTTGTGTGTTATATAATTCTTCATGCGGAATATAGGAATGGATTGAGTTCTAAATATATTTTCAATAATATAATTTTTATCATGTATATATAACACAAACAAACATATTTAGTTAAAATTTCGAGAAAATATTAAAAAAATTAAAGCAAACACTTATTTGAAAACATAGAGAATATAAAACATGTAAGTGCTTGATTTTATAGTAAGTCACTTGGTTGGTTCTTTCTTCAATTCAACAAATAAATACACACACACAAGATTCGATCAAAATTGGCATCTACCTTCAGAAATACTTCATGTGTCTTACAATTATTATCCATAGAAAAAAACACAAACGGTTTCAAAAAAAAAAATCATCAATACATTTTTTCCGTACTTTTTTTAGAATGACAGTTTTACTTTTAACTAATTAGATTAAAAATTATTTATTATTTGTAATAATGAATGAAAGTGAAGGTAATATGGTGAAAACGAACTAAAATATCTATCTATTTTTGAAAGTGAGCAGTTATTTTAAAACAATTGAAAAGGCAACAATGGACAATAATTTTAAAGATTTTTTAATAACTATCACAATATCCTATCTTTTTCAATTTCTCATTTATACGAACACTATTTTTAGCTAAAATAATCAACAATTTGTGTTCTATTTTGACATTCAAGCCTTTTAACTTTTTGTTAATCATCAGACCACAATTGTTTTTCGGTAAAAGGAATATCCGACCATAATCTCTACCAGCAGCCATAGTGTACCTAGTGTTGTTAACATTTAGTTAAGATGGATGGTGGGGAAGATTTGTATTAACCACTATGTCTATGATTGTCTACGAAATCAAAAGCTAACAACAATAAAATAGTGATCTTACAAACGATATATCGTGAGTGCGTCGTGAGCTACCGTAGGGATTCTTTAACTTTCATGTAGCCACCCATCGACTTGGGTTAACAGATTACATGACCCGAATATAGGAACCTTCTAGCACATCTGACGAAGTCTGCCTAATTATATGGCTTACATGACACGCAATCATACATACATTCCCTTCCCGAGCAAGAAACATGTCGGTCCCTCTATCCATGTTTTCCAGTATCGCTTCTGAGAAATCTTTAAAGAGAGCGGGCTCCGGTATAGTTATAATGGTTATCAGGAAACTACGTTCTCCATAACCATGGCCTTATCAGATTTCCAGTAACGACACGTGTGACATTCCTAAACACTCGCTTGCTCAATGACGTGCCCCCCCTTCCCCCCTTCAGCGAGTGTTTAGGAATGTCTTACGTGTCGTCACTCGCAATTTGATAAGTCCATGGCTACGGGGACATAGTTTTGGAGTAACGAATTTATTTATATTAGAGCCCGCTCGTTTTATTGATTTCAAGGAAGCGTTACTAGAAAACATGGATAGAGGGACCATCGTGTATCTTTGCCCGGGAAGGGAAAGGTAGGTATGATTGAGTGTCATACATGCCATAAAGTTGGGCAGATTTCTCGAGATGTGGAAAAAGGTTCATTTATGCGGATTGAGTAATATGTGAATCTAAGTTGAAGGGTGGCGTGCTTGAATGCTTAAGAAACCCCACGGCGGAGCATGATGCACTCATAATACTAGATGTAATCCTTAAGATCACTGTTTTATTACTTTTAATTTGTTAGTCAACTATTTGCTTTATGCTTAAGATATCCTAGCTGTGTATTCGTACACATGTGTGCAGTGGTGCACATACTAGATGTAATCCTTAATGGCTTAATCCTTTATATTCGAAAATGTTAATTCTTTTAAGGTTAATATTAGAGGTGGCAAAACAGGTGGGCTTGATGGATTGAGCACCAGACAAAACGGGCGGCGTGCTAAACGGGTATGCAAACAGGCGAGCTAAATGGGTGTAGGCTAAAACTAAAAAAACATATAAAAAGGTAGAAATTAAAAATAATAATACTTGTTTGAAAGCCGTGATAAAAAATAAATATACAAGATTCACCGAGTATCCTATTTAGTATCTTACATGCGCTCATGGCCCATTTAATGTATTACATGTGCGCTCTTTTATCCCATCAATAATAATGGATAGCAAAAAGTGCTACATTTTTAAAAAAGTATTATAAAGTGCTCCTCAAACTTGGCAAAATGGACAAGATTTGACACCTCTAGTTATAGTGTATGGTATTTTGTACATGACGTCGACAAAATTACACGGATTGTCCCTGTGCGTTGGTCAAATTGCAACTTCAGTTTTTCGATTATAAAAGTTCTATGGATAGTTCTTAACTTTGCGAAGAATAACACGCTTGGTTCCCCACTTAACTAATATTAAGTGAACTTCGTTATTATTTATACGTTAGTCCTTTATGTTAATGGACGATGTTGTTGCATCGTCCATTCTTTTTTCTAACGGTAATTTTGTAACTTTATGTTAAAGTTTTTCATCTGAAGGTTCGTTTGTTTCCGTTTCTTTTACGTTTCGTTCCTTTTCTAACGTTTTGCTAGAATTAAATTAAAAAAACACCTTTAAAGAAAAAAAATTCAAAATAGATTAATAAAAATCGACAAAAATTTTAATTTATTTACGAAAAAAATAATTTAGAACAAATTTTGGAAAAAAAATTATAGTTAAAAAGAATTATTTCATTTTCGAAAAAAATAAATATCTATAAAATATATTCAAAAAAGTTTAAAATATTTGAAATAAAAAACCTAATTTATTTTTGAATAAAATAATTTCAAAAAATAAATATTTTTGGATTTAACCATTTTTTGAAATTTTAAAAACTGTTTTTTGAAATTTGAAATTTTTAAAATTTCAAATTTTTTGAAATTAATTTTTTTCGAAATAAATATCTCTTTTGTAATTAATTTTTCCGAAATTAAATTAAATTTTTTAAACATTATTTTTTCGAAAATCTTTTTTGAAATTAATTTTTTTCCTAAATTAAATTGTTTGAACATTATTTTTTTGTAAATCTTAACAAGATTATTTTTTCGATATTATTTTTTCAAGACTATTATTTTTTTAAATTAATTTTTTTGAGATTGATATTTTTCGAAATAATTTTCTTTTAAAATCATTTTCGAAATTAATTTTTTCAAAGAGCAATAGCCATTAAAGATGCGAGACATATCATCCCGTCACATCACGCCTTATGGGATTTTTAACTTCCCAACTATTTTAAGAACACCTCTTCCGAATGAGTATAAAATCCTGAGTAAAGTGTAAAAATCATCCATGTGATTTGTCAAAAGTTTAAATTTACATTGCCGTACTAGTGTCTTTTGAGCAAAAGCAATCACTCATTTCTTCTTACTTTATTTTATATTTTACGAATTTATAATATTTATAAAATATATATAATATAAATCATTTCTCCCACTTTTCATTTATACCATTCCTAAATCCATATTTAATTATAACCTTAACAAACCAAACAGGTAAGTTTAATAATTATAAAAGTGAAAAAATTTGTACCATAAGATTTTGGAAGCCCAAAAAGTAGAAGTAGAATTGGTGCCAAGTTGGCAATCCGCATGACACACACAACATCTCATCTCCACCGTCCAATCACTTTTGAATATAACCTCCACTGTCCAATCTGCCATACTGGCAATCCGCACATCCAAACCCTAAAATTTCAAACTCAAAGTATACCAAATTTTCGATACACCAAATCTATCTCCACCAATCACACCATATCTCTATAAAAACAAAACAACCCCAAAAACATTCAACAAAACTTACAAGGTTTTTTTCATCAAAAGGATATGTTCCATTCAACCAAATGTTTGACATCAGTTACTATCAAATGTTGCACTTTGTGTCTTGACAATGGTGTTTTCCGTGGGCTAAACTACCTTCATAATTTTGGGCTTCTAAAAAAGCTGAACAAATGCACGCTCGCAACCAGTAGCTCCTTTGTTTCTTTTGGTCTAGTCGTCAGTGTGAATGCCCAACCATGCAACCTAGCCGAAAAGGGAACATTTCCCTTTTGTTACATGCCCGGCGGGGGGTCGTGGGTGTTCGGCCACCCCGACTCGTCCAGAATACGATGTTTCAGTTAAAGAGTGGCTGGAAGACATAAAGAAGATGAAGATTTTTAGCAGTTTTTGTCTCTTTTAACTTCTTGTTTCTGTATGTTTGTCAAACTTTTTGTGTGTTTCCTAATAAATGATAACATTTTGTTGTGTCATGATGAGTGATTCTTCTGTGTTTAGTTGATTTTTTTAAGAACAAGTCCATTGAGATTAACGTGAATGATATTCAGAGCTTTTTGTAAGTGAGTGTTGAAGTCCAACTTAACTGTGGTAATGAACAAATAATGTACACCTCAATCAAGAACACAAAGTAATATATATTCACCTTCAATAGATTTTTAATTCTATTCTGAAGATGTATTGGTTTCACTTTCAAGTTCTGATTAGGGTGTTTCAAATATTTTAGCAAGGTCCAAATAATTTGGTTTGCGACAAAAAACAGTTTAGTCATGTTGGCCACGAAGGTTGCACTAAGTGCTTTCCTTGGGGAGGTTTCTTGGAGGTCTTGGGACCTGCCAGGGGCCTTTCAGGCGAAGCGGATAAGGAGTCTAACATAGGCGAGGGTTCGAAGAAGACACTCTTCCGCTTGGATGTCATTGCACGACTCGACGCAGTAACCACTAACAGTTGCCGTTCTAAAAAAAAGTGAATAACTGGTTTGGGATCTTCTTAATCTTTATATTTATTTGTTTTTGCGGCAAGACAAGTACTCGTTTGAAATAACTGTGTCAAATTTATATATGGAGTAGTAATAGTGCAAATACATATAGCTATGGCTACATGTTTGTTGGTGGTCAATTAATAAATCTAAATTGCAATACATACTTGAAATTAACTACCTTTGCAAACACATCCGCGGTTTCACTGGTATCCAAAGGTGAAAACCCCCATTGAGACCCGTTACAGCAAAATAACAAATTTACATATGTAAAACGTAGTTTTAAAACGGGTAAGAAAATGAGTTTGAGTTACCCGGACCGTCTAATTAGGGACCTTTTTGACCCTCAAGTGGTTGAGTTTGTGTTAGTCAAATTAGATGAACACCAAAATAATGGTTTTGAAAAGTAGAGCTGGAATACCTTGAACCCTGTAAAAAAGTTGACAAATAGAATTGACGAAGTGTTTTATGCTACATAATATTGATAAATAAAAGTCAGCGTATTTGCATTTAATTTAAATCTACGCAAGATGCACGTCCAAAGACACAGTGTTGTGGTTCAGTGATATAGACTTCAACATCCCTCTAGTAGATCCATGGACGAAACTTGAATTTTTTTGCGGAGGGGTTAATTCGAAAACTATTTTTTTTAGAAGGGCGATATACATCATGTTAATTCTGTCTATTAAAAATGACTAAAATCATATCGAAAATAGTATAAAATATACATACGATCGAAATTTTTAGTGGGGGCCACAATCCCCTCGCCCTATATAAGTTCCGTCCTTGAGTAATTATACAAACAACTTAAAGGAAATAAGTCCTTCTGACGTTAGTCGGCTAGTGCAATAGACACATACCCATGTTCTTATTTGCTAAAGAATCAAATATATCTCACAAATGAATATGCTTCTACACAGCTATAGGAACAAAAGCCCTCTAATTGATCACATTTAAACCCTTCTGCCACTTTGGCATTTGCGTAATTGCACGTACCAAAGCCGGAAAATCTAGACATTTTGGCGGGTGGTAGAAAATTATAAAAATTTAGCATTGGCAAGGTTCTGAAACACTTCTTTTTTAAAGAAAGTAACGTGTTTAGAACAATAAGGTAAGACTCGAACACCCTCTTGAATATATACAGCCATCTTGTACTCGTGTGTCATTGAAAGATTGCGGATTTTCCTCGGGTATTTTGCTACAATATCAAGGCTGGAGCAATTTGCAGATCGAGTAATAACAATTCAAAAACAATAGTTAATATGTTCCTCAACTAAGAGTTTGTGTTAAAAAAAATTAAGAGTTTGTGAGTTAAGTCTCGCGAGAGACAAGTGTGAATTACCTACGTCTTTCGAGATGCCAATAATCCAATGACAAACAACTAAGTTGTAATTTGGTTTTGAATTCGAGTTTAAAGGTAACCATAATTGTGAAGTAGTGAAATGTCGACAACACTCTTCACAATGAAACACTTTGAGAAGTACATCGAAATACACTTTAAGAAGTCATCATTAAATACACATTTAAGTTGACACCAACCACTTACCCGGTACCACAAACATTACGTGTGTTTGTTCTAGCTTATTTGCTTTCGTGTTAAACTTCATTCATACCATCCTATCTACCCACCTGTATCTCATCTTCAGCAATCAATTAACCCTAGTGTACTAAAATTTTGGCGCCAAATCCATGTTCATTTTCCCGCCAAAACGTGCACCTTTTGCCCTATTTAGACCCTTTTATGTGTTTTGCACAAACACCACTTACCTTTGTAGCCCTTGCTTTCACTTTTGTCAAACAAAACCTACCACCGTACGACAAGCAAGTAAGTGCTTTAAACCGGGGACGGGTTAATATGTTTTTTTCCAGAAGCGTTGATCAAAACCCTATGGTATTCGGCTTTTATATTTTGATAAAAGAGCAAAACAACCTTGTTCTTGTTGAAATAGGTGTTTTTGGAAATAAAACAAGGTATCAAGATGCGTTTTGGGTCGCCTAAATGTCCTTATGAGAAATCATATGTGACTTCAAATATATTTTGCTCTTATGACAATTGTGTACTTGATTGACATGATGAATCAAGTCAAGGCTGCTACCAGCCGGTTCTCTTCCATGTTGATGTTGTTTCGAAGTATAGTTCGCCCACTCGAGCTTAAGAAATCTGTTTTCGCCGTACCGCTGATAGCTGTCTCATGATTGTAGCAACTATCTTGGATGTTAAGGCTGGAAAATATATTTTGATAGAAACGTCCGCGGCCCAACAAACACAACGAGTGTCGTATGTCTTGGAAAAGCGGTTGCTTGAGGTTGACGGTGGAATGGATCTAAGGTCCCAAGTGGTCATACTTAGATTGAAAATGTGGGTAAGGAAGTTGGCTTTTGGATGGAAAATGTGTGAAGACACACACAATCTTTAATCCAAAAGCCAATTTGTCACCTACGTTATCAATTTAAGATACGACCACTTTCGACCTTGGGTCCATTCCACTGTCAAACTGATAAAGCTAAGCTTATCCTAGTTTTTAGAACTAAAGACGTGCCTTAAAATTTCTTTTTATTTGTTGTTTACACTCTTTATAATTCTAGATGCCAAAGACCTTGTTATATGTTCTGAAAAACTATGTTCAATTGGTGACTGTTTTGATTTCTCATTCTCATCTTTAATTATAAAACTATGTTCAGTCATATTCAAGAAGGTTGATCAAGACACTGATAAAAAAATATCTCAAATTTATGTAATCTTTGGAATATTAGATAAGTTTAGTGACAAACCACCTAGATATCGTGATACTTAGATAAAAACTAGACATTAATCGTTATCCCTTGACAACAGAGAACATAACTCGCAACAATCCACCATCATAGTTGCTTGACATTCTTAACATCACGACCGCGATACCAATTACCCAAGTCAATTAACCCTCCAACAAAAACATTCGACGAAACTTCACAAATATCGTCTGGACCACTTTCTTTACTCACAAGATCAGCAATATAGCATTATGAAGGTTCACAACAGCATCAGAAC
The DNA here is from genome assembly GCA_025667525.1 of Glebionis coronaria. NCBI lineage: Eukaryota > Viridiplantae > Streptophyta > Magnoliopsida > Asterales > Asteraceae > Glebionis > Glebionis coronaria. The sequence continues at coordinate 118,482 of JANFOE010001219.1, forward strand.
TCACACTTGGACCACCTTCAATACTAACAACAACATCAGACCTCACGTTTGAAACACCTTCCATGGTCATAATACCCCTCAATCCATTCACAAACCCTTGACGGTCAGGCTCATGGACGCGGTTCAACACCTCTGGATTTTGAAGTAAATAAAACGCTGTCAACATCTTGCGTAAAGCGCTCTTTTTTGTAAGAGATTTGATGTGACGAATTTAAAGTTTAATACGCGTTAGAACATCTTTAATGTCATGAACTTTATTCAGCATATAACGTAGCAGTGTCACGTCATGCCTCGTCATTTTCTTTTATAAATCATCAACTATATAAACTTACCTTTTACTCATATACATTTCAACTACTAGTTTGTAACTCTGCCAAATACAGCTTCCAAGAGCTAAACCTCATTTTCTCATCACATAAACATCATTTTCTCTAGGCATTATTCATAGTTGGACTTTACGAGTTACTTGTTTAATAAAAGAAAACTTTAAAATGATGTACCAATCACAGCTACGAAAATATTATTCTTTGAAACGAAAAGCTTATAGCTCCCAAAAAAAGGTTTCAAAACAGCTCATTCGAAACAGGCTCAAAATGTTACTTCGTGTTACAACACTAAATTGTACTCTAAAATATAAGCAATCAGTTTTTAAAGTTTTACCCAAATTTCGAATGCAAGTGTGATGTCTTTGTTTATAGCTATTTTGGGCTGATTGTTAGGTCGTTTATTTTTGTTTTTGGGCATCTAATCTATGTGAAGAAAACTAATATTAATGGGCCAACTTTATGCCCTTTAGGGAACAAGAAATGCGTAGTATATCACAGAAATAAAGTCATGTACTCAAAGAGTTAATTACCTAGAGTAATCTTAAAGGAAAAATACAATGAAGATAACCATCAAAGTCACTTAAAAGTTAAAACCATCAATTATTAATAATCTCTCTCAAATCACAATTGTTAACGAACATGATACTCATTACAATTTTTCGGACGCTCGAATTACCGATTTCGGTCGAACAAATTCGATCCTATATATGATCGAGTTTAAAACGAAGAAAAGGGAATAAAGGAAAATGCTAGTAGCCGTTGTGTTTGAATTAAAAAAAAATAACCTCTTACCCTTATAAATACTCACTTATATCTATTATTTTCACACACATTAAACTTATAATTATCCAAATTATAATTTTTGTACCATCTAAAATAATGAGTTCCAAACCTTTGTGGACTAACAAGGAGGAGGTGCCTTTGTGTGAAGCTTGGGTACACGTTTCGGAGAATTTCCGTTAGGTCGAAATCAAAAGTCGAAAGGTTTTGGATGGAGGTACTTGAGTACTTTCATATCAAAATGGGTGATAAAAAAGAAGTTGTAGAAAAGTATAAGGGGTTGAATAGTTTTCTTTAAAACTTTTTGTATCAAATGTCCATTTGATGGGGACATAGTACTAGAGGCGTTTGTTTATTGTCAAAGACTATATGAGTCAAGTAGCACATTGAGAGATCACAACACACACAAGCAATGCAAGTAATAAGGATAAAGCAATAAAATAAAGTAAATGCAAACCGACACAATGATTTATAGTGGTTCGATTACAATGACACCTTCCTTGCCCTACATACACTCCCGGAGTCATCCACTCGAGAGTTCGACTTCACTAGTAAAAGAATCTCCTTTACACCGGTGGAGAAACCTTCACACTTTGCTTACAATCTTTACCGACACCTAAGCTATGATGTCGTGTTCTTTCACATGGTACAAGTCCCTTCTACATCGCTTACACTTTATCCGATACTAAGCTACACACCGGATCCTTGCACAATGGATAGGACCAACACCCGGGTTGTTACACACAAATAGAACCAACACGACTTCTAACCTTACAACATTTGTAGGTACTAATCCATATATCGGGTTCACACAAGAACCAATAACACATATAAAGTTTGTGAGAGATAGAGATAGACAGATGACTTTATGATATGATATTTCCTAGACCATGTATTACATCTTGAAGAATATGTCTTGACATATTCGTAATCCTTATCAACTCGAGTCATGAAGCATGAAGAACATAGATCTCATTAAGGAGAAATATAGATCAATACTCAAAGTCAACACGTACTTAGCCTTTGGCCTTTCCGCTCCTTAAGATGTATAGATTAATGATGAAAGTCATGGATGTCGGTTGAGAAGAACACGAGATGTCAAGATCGTAGATCTTGGACATAATACCAAGGGATGACAAGTACAAAGAAACTAGCCTAGATAGGTGACACAATAAATTGATATATGTCTTGTGCTTAAACTTCTTGATCCTGCTTACACCTTGAGTGATCTTCATATGTACAAAGAGAAGCACTAATCAAGAAGAAAAACAATTATAGATCTAAGATCTACATGTTAGAGAGAAGAAAGATGTGATAGAGGATCTGATATAAAGAGAAAGATAGAGAGAATATGATAGAAAGTTGTGAGAAATGAGTGAGCATGAGGTCTCTATTTATAGCCAAACTACAGGTACCCACGGACCATAACGGACCCTTTACCAAGGGATCCGACGGGTTCTGGCGGTCTGACAGAAAATCAGCAATTTGATTTTGCAAATCTTTGGTTAAGTCAACTCCTAAACCATATTAATGCTCATATTTTCTTGAAGGATTTGTCTAAGTTTTTCAAGGCTTGTTACATAAGGATGTACAAACTATTTTTCTTTATTTTTACAAAGATAGAAGCGTGCAAGTCTACACGAAATATGATTACGAGTAACTTGTACATTTTACGTTACATATTACAAGTTACGTGTTTGTCATCAACAAAACCAACAAGTATGTATAGATTAAGTATCGTAGTATTTGCACTATCAGAGGTTATAACTCAATTATCAGCAAATGGAAATGTATGATTCGTACTCAATTTGGTCAAATTTCTTCGATTTATAGTAACGTCTTACATAGGCATCTAATTGGAACTTCTAAAGATATTGTTTATAAAAAAGATGCAATCAAAATTCGGACTCTTCGTCATTTCGATTTTGTATACTATGAATGTTGTTGGGAAATTTTGAAACGAAGTCCCTCATGGAACGTGAATGAAGTGTCAGGGTTTGATAATCAGAGAGTTTAAGTTTTAAGTTTTACTATTTTTGTAATGTGTTTTTTTTAACTGTAATGTTTTTTTATGTAATGTTTTTTAATGTAAAGTTTTTTTATTTTATGTAATCTTTTTTTGTAATGTAATGTTTTTTATTTAATTTAATATTTTATTTATTGAATAAAAAATTGAACTAGGTCGCCTTGTTGTGTCAAATAGGTCGTTGTAGGTCGTCGGAGTAAGAAAACTGACGTGACACAAAAATGAAAGTCGCACTAAGTCGCTGTTGCGGGTAGGCTTAGGTCGAAACAAATTATATCATTTAGTTAATGGGTCGTGTCTGATTTAGTGATTTTTAAACCCGTGAACGTTTCCAAATTTATAAACTTTTGTATAAAATTTGTGAAAGTATTAAAACTTTAATAATTTGAAAAGTGAAAAAAAATGTACCAAAAGATTTTGGAAGCCCAAAAAGTAGAAGTAGATAAAGATTTGATTTGCTATTACTTATTTTTGATTGGTGTGAAAGACGTGATAACATTATGTTTTTCTTTTTCTTTTCCTTTTACAAGTTATTACGTTGTATATTTTCATTCAACACTTTAAGTTTTAGCAGCTTTTGTCTCTTTTAGCTTCTTTGCCTGTGTATGTTTTTCAATATATCAAGTAGGTGAAGGTCGAAAATGGTCTCGGTGGCCTGGGAGACCGCATACATATGAGTTACAAAGACTAAGACAAACTATATATGGAAATCCTCGAACGTGTCAGTGAAGTATCGTATCGATTGGCGTTACCTCCTCAGCTATCGCATGTTCATAATGTGTTCCATGTATCCTTACTCAGAGGTTACAACTATCATGAGCTACACGTTGTCAGTTATCCACTCGATCATATTCGGGAAGATCTATCCTATATAGAGGAACCCGAAGTAGTTCTAGACCATCAGGATCGAGTCATGAGGAGATAGACTATTCTTTTTTTCAAGATCCTTTGGAGGAACCATCTCGAGCGGGAAGCCACTTGGGAAACGGAGGAGTCTATCCGGACTTCGTATCCTCATTTTTTCCTATGATTCGGGTATGTCCTTTTCAGCTTACATGTCTTTTCAGCTTATGTGTGCTTTCAGCTTATTTATCCTTTCCAGTTAATCGTATCTCTAATTCGAGGACGAATTATTCTTTTAGAGGGGAAGAGTTGTAAAACCCGTAAAAATTATTTTAATTTCAAGACGAAATTTTCTTTTTAGAAGGAAAGAGTTGTAAAACTGGCATGAAAAATCCATGAAATAACAGATTAATTAAAAAAATTTAACTAATTAATTCACGATAATTAATTCACGGCAAGAATTCACGTATAATAAATAAATCATGTCACAAGTAAACACGAACTCAAGTCACGAATTATTAATACACGGGAATTACTAAATCACGGAAATGAAAATATGCATAAGAGGGTTGTTTGGATCGACTTACTTAATAGAAACAAGAAAAGAGCTTTAAGCCCAACTGATAGGTGTGAAAACACCCATCCTTTTACCACTTAATTACAATAATAACCAAGCCAAAACGTGTATTTTATGTCGTAAATGTCAGAATTATGCGTGGTTTGTGTTTTTGCTGTGATTTAGGACCAAAACGTGAAAAGGGAGGAAAACACGGGCTTTCACGGGCTTTTATCGAAGAAAAAGATAAAAGACGAAGTCAAAAGATCAAGAGTGCAAAAAGAACGGAAGTCCAAGGCCTATTATGAAGATTTATCGAAGAACTAGTCTAAAGACGGAAGTTTAATTAAGCCGAAGAACTCAAGTCTAATAAATGAAGAAATTATAAGACGAGTTTAAATTAATCCCGAGACAAAGTCGAAAAAGTCGAAGAACTTAAAAGACGAAAAGACGTGAAGAAAGAAAGAAAGAAAAGAGCAACACAAGCATCCCCTCGTTTCCTATAAATATCCTTCATTTCATCACATGAAAGGGTGTTAGTCATTTAGGAGTAGATTAGTTTTAGGAGTAGGAGTATATTACTTTCTCTCTCTAGATTTCTTTCATGTTCTTAAGCTTTTCTTTCAAGTTTTTTTAATCTTAATCATTAATCTTGTACTTTTGAATCTTTAATCTTAATCTTATTTCAAGCTTTTTACAATCATTCTCATTCTACCTTTCTTGATTTTATTTACCTTTGATTCGATATAATCTTTGATCTTGTTTAGTTTTGATGTTTGATTGATTAAAAAGTTTATCTTTTTATTCATCTATAAGTTTTAATACAAATGAGTTTTGAGCTTGACATGCTTATTGGCTTATTTTGTGTTTAGCTTATTTGTTTTTTCTAGTTTTTCTTAGAAGTTTATCTTTTTAAAGTTTATTTTATAAAGTTGTTTATTTTGTGTTTTTATAAAAGTCTTTAAATTCTAGCTTATTAGCTTTTCTTAAACGTATTTTGATTAGGTTTTTAGGCGTGTGCTTATTTGATTAATAGCTTATTAGATTTAGCTTATTTTATACATTCCTTTTACATCCTGGTCATCTTGATTGAAAAAGGGTTTTACATTCCTTTTATACATTCCTTTTACATTCCGATCATCTTGATTTGAAAAGGGTTTTACATTCCTTTCAGCATTCCTTTTAGCATTCCTTTCAGCATTCCTTTTAGCATTCCTTTTAGCATTCCTTTCAGCATTCCTTTCAGCATTCCTTTTAGCATTCCTTTCAGATTCCTTTTAGCATTCCTTTCAGCATTCCTTTTAGCATTCCTTTTAGCATTCCTTTTACATTCCTTTTAGCATTCCTTTCAGCATTCCTTTTAACATTCCTTTTAGCATTCCTTTTAGCATTCCTTTTAGCATTCCTTTCAGCATTCCTTTCAACATTCCTTTTAACATTCCTTTCAGCATTCCTTTTTAACATTCCTTTTAGCATTCCTTTCAGCATTCCTTTTACATTCCTTTCAGCATTCCTTTTACATTCCTTTTACATTCCTTTTTACATTCCTTTCAGCATTCCTTTTAGCGTTCCTTTCAGCATTCCTTTTAGCATTCCTTTTAGCATTCCTTTCAGCATTCCTTTTAGCATTCCCTTAAGCATTCCTTTTACATTCCTTTTACATTCCTTTTTACATTCCTTTCGCATTCCTTTTACATTCCTTTTACTTATCACAATTTACATTTTCATTTTACTTAGTAATAGATAACCAAACCATTTTCATTTCCACCAAGAACAATTGAGTCGCACTTTCTACCAATAATCAATTCGAAAAGTTTGGAATGATAATATTTTATACTTAGCCAAAAGCCAGTTATTAAATGGCATCGCTGCCGGCTCTTTTCGTGAAGATTAACGGTTTATTGTGAGAGACGCGTTGGATTTTGGGATCCGTTCACTTTTGAACGTTATTTTTCTTGTCAAATTTTCAAAAAAAAAATTATAATAAAAAATTTCAAAAATCCCAAAAACATTTTAAAAAACCATAAAATGCATTTCTTTTCTAAGTTTTGCAACCAAAAATATTCCTCTTAGCCCTCTATTGTGTTTAATTCTTTTTCTCAACCCCTCTAATTTTAATTCTTCATGGATTCGTCTTGCGTACGGTGTGGGAGACCATGGCATGGTTATCAAACATGTCAATGGTGTACTTGTGAGCGGTGTGGCTCTGACATTGACGATACACAATTTAGATTTTGTCCATTTTGCAATTCAACAAATTCATACTTCTTCTCTTACAATACTTTCTCACCCTCTCCCGTATATGACAATCCTTATCCTAACAATGCATCGGGTTTTTCTCCATACCCGTGGTGCAATATTTGTGGGGCCCTCACGATGCTTCTTCTTGTCAACCGATGAATATCTTTGAGCCAATTCCGTGCTATGATTCCAGTTTGTATAACTTTGAGCCCCCACATCACACCCTCAATCATCAATCCTCTCATGGAATTAGTCTTGACCAACAACTCAATACTTTGAATGACATTCTTGAAAGTTTAGCTCAACTCCGAGCTGACTTGCATCAGGAAAGGCAACCTTTGCTTGATGGTGACCAAATCTTGAAATCCACCTACACCTTTTTGAGCCAATTTGGTCGTTTTCCCTTCTTTTCTACACCAAAATGTTTACTTACAGTGTGGGATAGGATGTGTTTAATTGAACATACTCAGGGAGATGATCAACAGAAATTGCTTCATGAGCTTCTTTAAGATGTGGAGGTTATCAAGGAGGAGTTAGTGGACTATATCACTCCTAACTAGAATGGTCCAGTCTATTATGATGATGATGACGAGGATGATATCTACAATCTCAACCCATCTTCTGAGATTACCACTCCTACTCTTGATATCCCTAATGCGCCTAAGGATTGTGATACATTGAGTGAGATTAGTGATTTTGGTCTTGATAAATTCTTTGATGAGGTTTGTGATGCATCGAATTTTGAGGAGCTTACGGAAGAGGTCGCTCTTAATGATGATGATTTTTCTCCATGCTATGAGAATTTCACTTTTGAAATTTCTCCTTCTCCTCCGGGCGATGAAGGCGATGTTGATTTATTCTCTCCGACTTATGAGAAGTTCGCCCCTGAACTTGGTCTTTTAGATGAGGTGGAAGACGTTATTCTTCGCGACAAATTACTGAAAGTTCATATTCTTATTGCTAAGATTGAAGCGTTGAATTCTGCTCCTATTAAAGAATCTTCACCTCCGTCTATTACTTTAGTTGAGAATAATGATACAGCTATGGAGGAAATCGACATTCACTCAATGCCTCCGGGTATTGATGATGATGACACGGAGGGGAAATTATTTTTGATAATTTGCTGCAGGAAGGTATTGTCCCAAGTCCCCCTCCCGAGCACCTTTCATCCACTCCTTTTAACACCATTACGGAGGATGAGTGCTTTGACCCAGGAGGTAACATTGACCATTCCATGATTGACACCTTTACGGCTTTGCCGCTTTCTGAGCATCAATTGTCTTTGGGGGTGACAATTTGCTTACTTTACCCACCCCACCTCCCGTGGATCATGACCTCACATACTTCTCGTATGTTGAGCGGACTTTTCTCCCATTCAAGACTTATCCTCCTGTCTCTCCTTTATTAATGTCCTCCGGGAACGAGGACAAGGTCTTTGATCCGGGTATTACATTTGAGGCTTCCCCATGGACCATTTAATTCGGGGACGAGTCAGGCTCGTGACTCGGTTAACAAAAACAAGCGCTTCTCGGGAGGCAACCCGATTATCTATCCTTTACCGTTTTCATAATAAGTGTAGGGGGAGCCCCGTATGTGTTTGCTGTCTTGTTTCTTATGTGCAGGGATTCGAGCTTTCAAAGATCCATTCTTGATGACTTTTGACGACCCGTGGTTCCGTGTACCCGTCTTCCCGGTTCTATCCTAAACTCTTTTGATTCACTATTTTATATTCCTCAATGTTAAAATAGGAATCGCTTTAGTTGTCTCTTCCTTAGCAAGATTTAAACAAACGTTCACAATGTCCTAAGTGTAGGGGATTTTACTTCCACATGCTTAAACATTGAGGACAATGTTTATATTAAGTGTAGGGGGACTTCTATCGAAGTTAAGAGGTATTTTCCTTGCATTTGTCCTCATTTTAACCGGAAAATTTATTTTTCGACATTTTTCAAAATTTTTGATCTATTTTGGCCTAGTAGTTTTTCCTTTGTTAGCTTTATTTACTTTCTTTGCTAGAATAAATTTTCAATAAAGTGGTTTTAAATTTTTCAAAGTCGTGAATATTTTTACTCAACCCGATTTTACTTATCTAAGTTTACTCTAGCTAGTACCCTTAACGTGTTTAAGTCAAGTTTTGCTAGGCTTTTATATAGGGAGCTTTAAAACGCGAAAGTCTTAACTCTCACGGGTTAAGAACAAGAACTTTTCGCAAGTTCCTATAATTTATCCTAGAGAGTTGTTTATCAAGGGAACTTTAAAATGTGAATTCTAAACTTGAAAAAGTCTAAGAGTTTGCAAGATCCTATAGATGACTCGAAAACCCAAAAATTGGATTTAATTGGCTAAGCATCCACGAGTCTCATTCTTTAAGATTTTAAACTGTGGAGAACGAGAGATGATAGAGTCAATTATAAGTTTGGTACTTTTTCATGAATTTATGTGAGTTGATTATGAGCTTTTTTTCCCATCGCTTGTTAATAAATTTAATTGCAATAAATAAGGTTGTACGATTTGAAAAGTTACTTAGCTTCTAGCCCAAGATCGTTTAAAAGTTGCTCGGTATTAATTAGAGTTCATAGCCAAGGCATAACTTATTGAAGCGGGATACGAAGATTGGAGAGTCCGAAAAGGCCCTAACAAGGCATGAGGGCTACATTTTGTTGCTAAAGATCCAAAGTGATGTGAAGAATCATTTATCAAAAATCAATATGATGGATCGAGACACACGACGAAAAGCAAAAACTCCCCAAAAGATCATGGAGAAGTCTATCCAAAAATGCCCTAACAAGGTATGAGGATAAATAGATCCAAGTCCTAAAAGGAGGCGGATCGTTGTATATCAAAGTCCAAAATAAAGATTAGAGAAAAATGAAGAAGTCGTGGTCCAAGTATGAAGAATCTCTCAAAAACTTCAAGTGAAGAAATTCCTATTATGAAGAGAAGACCATAATTTCAAGAACGTCTCTCAAGATTTGAAGTATGAAGTCGCTGCCAAATATCGGTCCGAGAAAGATCTCAAATCGTGAAGCGAGTTATGCCAAGATATGAACTTTAAGAAGTCCCGAGAAGCAGTTTTAAAGATTTTGTCCTTTAGCTAACTATTGATTAAATCGTCCCACTTTATTTTCAGCCTAAATAACTATCGAAATAAGTCAACAATACATCCTCGTTCATTCAAGACAAAAATAAAATATAAGAGATACACCTAGGAATAAGGGAGTCTAAGTAAATAATTGGTCACATGAGTTCGTGTTAGTTTGCTAACTTATAATAACAATGATCTCGTTTTTAAGCTTGGTTTGGGGAACGTAAAACTTGAGGGTGATAAACATTCATGACATTTCCAAAACCCTAAGGTAAGTTTTTGATCTCTTTACTTGTTTTCTTACTTTTGAAATTTTCTATCATTTTAATAAAGGCCAATGTGGATTGATTATGATGGAAAATATAAAACTTGCTTTGTAACTAATGCATTGCATGAGGACATTGCAATGGTCAAGTGTAGGGGATTTGATAGGTGTGAAAACACCCATCCTTTTACCACTTAATTACAATAATAACCAAGCCAAAACGTGTATTTTATGTCATAAATGTCAGAATTATGCGTGGTTTGTGTTTTTGTTGTGATTTAGGACCAAAACGTGAAAAGGGAGGAAAACACGGGCTTTCACGGGCTTTTATCGAAGAAAAAGACAAAAGACGAAGTCAAAAGATCAAGAGTAAAAAAAGAACGGAAGTCCAAGGCCTATTATGAAGATTTATCAAAGAACAAGTCTAAAGACGGAAGTTTAATTAAGCCGAAGAACTCAAGTCTAATAAATGAAGAAATTATAAGACGAGTTTAAATTAATCCCGAGACAAAGTCGAAAAAGTCGAAGAACTTAAAAGACGAAAAGACGTGAAGAAAGAAAGAAAGAAAAGAGCAACACAAGCATCCCCTCCTTTCCTATAAATACCCTTCATTTCACCAAATGAAAGGGTGTTAGTCATTTAGGAGTAGATTAGTTTTAGGAGTAGGAGTAGATTACTTTCTCTCTCTAGATTTCTTTCATGTTCTTAAGCTTTTCTTTCAAGTTTTCTTAATCTTAATCTTTAATCTTGTACTTTTGAATCTTTAATCTTAATCTTATTTCAAGCTTTTTACAATCATTCTCATTCTACCTTTCTTGATTTTATTTACCTTTGATTCGATATAATCTTTGATCTTGTTTAGTTTTGATGTTTGATTGATTAAAAAGTTTATCTTTTTATTCATCTATAAGTTTTAATACAAATGAGTTTTGAGCTTGACATGCTTATTGGCTTATTTTGTGTTTAGCTTATTTGTTTTTTCTAGTTTTTCTTAGAAGTTTATCTTTTTAAAGTTTATTTTATAAAGTTGTTTATTTTGTGTTTTTATAAAAGTCTTTAAATTCTAGCTTATTAGCTTTTCTTAAACGTATTTTGATTAGGTTTTTAGGCGTGTGCTTATTTGATTAATAGCTTATTAGATTTAGCTTATTTTATACATTCCTTTTACATCCTGGTCATCTTGATTGAAAAAGGGTTTTACATTCCTTTTATACATTCCTTTTACATTCCGATCATCTTGATTTGAAAAGGGTTTTACATTCCTTTCAGCATTCCTTTTAGCATTCCTTTCAGCATTCCTTTTACATTCCTTTTAGCATTCCTTTCAGCATTCCTTTTAACATTCCTTTTAGCATTCCTTTTAGCATTCCTTTTAGGATTCCTTTTAGCATTCCTTTTAGCATTCCTTTCAGCATTCCTTTTAACATTCCTTTCAGCATTCCTTTTAACATTCCTTTTAACATTCCTTTTTGCATTCCTTTCAGCATTCCTTTTACATTCCTTTTACATTCCTTTTACATTCCTTTTTACATTCCTTTCAGCATTCCTTTCAGCGTTCCTTTCAGCGTTCCTTTTAGCATTCCTTTTAGCATTCCTTTCAGCATTCCTTTTAGCATTCCTTTTAGCATTCCTTTTACATTCCTTTTACATTCCTTTTTACATTCCTTTCGCATTCCTTTTACATTCCTTTTACTTATCGCAATTTACATTTTCATTTTACTTAGTAATAGATAACCAAACCATTTTCATTTCCACCAAGAACAATTGAGTCGCACTTTCTACCAATAATCAATTCGAAAAGATTGGAACGAAATTATTTTATACTTGGTTAAAATCTTAGTTATTAAATGAAGAAAACACCCATATTAATTAGAGTTCATAAAAAGAAAATGTAATTAATTATTAAATGAAAAATATAGAATAATTAAATTATTGTAGTTATTTTTATACTTTAAACTGGTTCGTTTAAAAGTTGCTCGGTATTAATTAGAGTTCATAGCCAAGGCATAACTTATTGAAGCGGGATGCGAAGATTGGCGAGTCCGAAAAGGCCCTAACAAGGCATGAGGGATAAATTTTGTTGCTAAAGATCTAATGTGATGTGAAGAATCATTTATCAAAAATCAATATGATGGATCGAGACACACGGCGAAAAGCAAAAACTCCCCAAAAGATCATGGAGAAGTCTATCCAAAAAGGCCCTAACAAGGTATGAGGATAAATAGATCCAAGTCCTAAAAGGAGGCGGATCGTTGTATATCAAAGTCCAAAGTAAAGATTGGAGAAAAATGAAGAAGTCGTGGTCCAAGTATGAAGAATCTCTCAAAAACTTCAAGTGAAGAAATTCCTATTATGAAGAGAAGACCATAATTTCAAGAACGTCTCTCAAGATTTGAAGTATGAAGTCGCTGCCAAATATCGGTCCGAGAAACGTCTCAAATCGTGAAGCGAGTTATGCCAAGATATGAACTTTAAGAGGTCCCGAGAAGCAGTTTTAAAAGATTTTTTCCTTTAGCTAACTATTGATTAAATCGTCCCACTTTATTTTCAGACTAAATAACTATCGAAATAAGTCAACAATGCATCCTCGTGATCATTCAAGACAAAAATAAAATATAAGAGATACACCTAGGAATAAGGGAGTCTAAGTAAATAATTGGCCCACATGAGTTCGTGTTAGTTTGCTAACTTATAATAACAATGATCTCGTTTTTAAGCTTGGTTTGGGGAACGTGAAACTTGAGGGTGATAATCATTCATGACATTTCCAAAACCCTAAGGTAAGTTTTTGATCTCTTTACTTGTTTTCTTATTTTTGAAATTTTCTATCATTTTAATAAAGGCCAATGTGGATTGATTATGATGGAAAATGTAAAACTTGCTTTGTAACTAATGCATTGCATGAGGACATTGCAATGGTCAAGTGTAGGGGATTTGATAGGTGTGAAAACACCCATCCTTTTACCACTTAATTACAATAATAACCAAGCCAAAATGTGTATTTTATGTCGTAAATGTCAGAATTATGTGTGGTTTGTGTTTTTGTTGTGATTTAGGACCAAAACGTGAAAAGGGAGGAAAACACGGGCTTTCACGGGCTTTTATCGAAGAAAAAGACAAAAGACGAAGTCAAAAGATCAAGAGTGCAAAAAGAACGGAAGTCCAAGGCCTATTATGAAGATTTATCGAAGAACAAGTCTAAAGACGGAAGTTTAATTAAGCCGAAGAACTCAAGTCTAATAAATGAAGAAATTATAAGACGAGTTTAAATTAATCTCGAGACAAAGTCGAAAAAGTTGAAGAACTTAAAAGACGAAAAGAAGTGAAGAAAGAAAGAAAGAAAAGAGCAACACAAGCATCCCCTCCTTTCCTATAAATACCCTTCATTTCACCACATGAAAGGGTGTTAGTCATTTAGGAGTAGATTACTTTCTCTCTCTAGATTTCTTTCATGTTCTTAAGCTTTTCTTTCAAGTTTTCTTAATCTTAATCTTTAATCTTGTACTTTTGAATCTTTAATCTTAATCTTATTTCAAGCTTTTTACAATCATTCGCATTCTACCTTTCTTGATTTTATTTACCTTTGATTCGATATAATCTTTGATCTTGTTTAGTTTTGATGTTTGATTTATTCATCTATAAGTTTTAATACAAATGAGTTTTGAGCTTGACATGCTTATTGGCTTATTTTGTGTTTAGCTTATTTGTTTTTTCTAGTTTTTCTTAGAAGTTTATCTTTTTAAAGTTTATTTTATAAAGTTGTTTATTTTGTGTTTTTAAAAAAGTCTTTAAATTCTAGCTTATTAGCTTTTCTTAAACGTGTTTTGATTAGGTTTTTAGGCGTGTGCTTATTTGATTAATAGCTTATTAGATTTAGCTTATTTTATACATTCCTTTTACATCCCGGTCATCTTGATTGGAAAAGGGTTTTACATTCCTTTTATACATTCCTTTTATATTCCGATCATCTTGATTGGAAAAGGGTTTTACATTCCTTTCAGCATTCCTTTTAGCATTCCTTTCAGCATTCCTTTTAGCATTCCTTTTAGCATTCCTTTCAGCATTCCTTTTAGCATTCCTTTCAGCATTCCTTTTAGCATTCCTTTCAGCATTCCTTTTAGCATTCCTTTCAGCATTCCTTTTACATTCCTTTTAGCATTCCTTTCAGCATTCCTTTTAGCATTCCTTTTAGGATTCCTTTTAGCATTCCTTTTAGCATTCCTTTCAGCATTACTTTTAACATTCCTTTCAGCATTCCTTTTAACATTCCTTTTAGCATTCCTTTCAGCATTCCTTTTACATTCCTTTCAGCATTCCTTTTACATTCCTTTTACATTCCTTTTACTTTCCTTTTTACATTCCTTTCAGCATTCCTTTTAGCGTTCCTTTCAGCATTCCTTTTAGCATTCCTTTTAGCATTCCTTTCAGCATTCCTTTTAGCATTCCTTTTAGCATTCCTTTTACATTCCTTTTACATTCCTTTCGCATTCCTTTTACATTCCTTTTACTTATCGCAATTTACATTTTCATTTTACTTAGTAATAGATAACCAAACCATTTTCATTTCCACCAAGAACAATTGAGTCGCACTTTCTACCAATAATTAATTCGAAAAGATTGGAACGAAATTATTTTATACTTGGTTAAAATCTTAGTTATTACCAGCCCATTAAGAAAATAAATAACTGGGGAAACTCTTTTACACCTCATTTCATTTTACAAGAAAACAAACAAAAACTAGGGTTGTTGTCCCCTTGGTGCCGCCGGCTGTAAACAAGAAAAGGGAGGAGAAAACGATTTGGTTAGTTGATTCGGGTTTGGTTAGTGTTTGTTAACCCTAGATAGCTACACACTCGGTAACCATTAATCTTAATTCCTTTTCTTTTTATTTCTTACTCACGAATTCATGGTTTAAAGTCAAGAATACATGATAATAAATGATTTAAGCATGTAAATAAACAAGGCTCGATCGGGGTTTTAGTTGCTTTGTCATGGAAACCGAACTCTCGGTGGGAATTATAAACCACCAGCCGAGACCTTGGTGGTCTCGGTAGCAGCTTTCTAAGAACAGTCGCAACACTATAAGTCCAGCAGTAGCAGTAGGGCGGTTACCAAAAACAATGGCAAACCGAGAACAGTTTGGGCTCTCGGTGGTTGTCAGCAGGGGGAACCGGCTGTAGCCGGTGGGTACCTTGGTCAGCCAGTGGATAGACCACGGCTGACAGTGGAAACTGGCGGCAACTAGTGGCTGCTTTAGCTGATCAGTGGCAAGAAACCACAACTGCATGGGTTGTGGTGTGTAGTTGTTTAGGTGGTATTGTTTTGATCTTTGTGCAACCGAGTCGCTAGGACTCGGTGGGCTTAATTCGAGGGCTCGACTAAATCAAATGTACATGGGGGTGTTTGGTTACGATTTTATTAATTAAATTGTTAAAAGATTATAATAATTATTTTCAATAATTATTTAGGAAATTAAGCAAGGTGGTTATTTAATTAAATTTAATTATGGACTTAACCTTATTGAATTATTCATGGTATAATTAAATAAAAAATGACTTCTAATTTAATTATACAATTACTAAAGGTATAGTAAAGTTTTATCAAGATTTTAACCATGCTTAATTAATAATTATGGTAACCTAACCAACTGCTCTAGAGCAGTTGGCCACCTAGGCTTCTCCTGGAGCTTTGGAATGGGGTTTGGTCATGGGTTCAAGTCTTGAAAAGGACAAGAATCCATGATTTTCGTCCTTAGTGCGAAGCCGTGAGTTCTAGGGGTTTCCCCTAGTGGTTCGGGTCACGGGGCCTGCCCGCTATGGATGGTATAACTTGGGGGTCGGATCTCAGTGAGATTGAGGTGCCGTTTATAATAAATAAATAAATAAATAATTATGGAAACCTTATATTTTAGAAACTTACAATAGTTTAGGAACTTTCTATTTTCAGAAACTTACTATATTTAGAAACCTGCTATTTTTAGAAAGTTACTAATTATGGAAATATCAAGTATTTTTAAAACATGAAACATGGAATATAGTATCAGGAACTCACGAAACATGCCAGATTAAGGAAATACATAATAGTTCATGAACCGGTATAACAAGTCATGAATCAGTAACTCAAGTCATGTACAAACAACTCATTCATGTCCCTTTTATCATGTAGTTCACGTGAAGTCGGAGTATGATTTCCGTCTTTCTATCTTAAGTCAGTTACTGGACACAAGGTACGGATATTCTGTCCTTCAGTAAGGACATTCCTTTTTATGCGTGATTAGGATTCCCCGTTTGCAGCCATCTGTTTTCCATAGTTTACATGTTATACAACTTTGCATGATTTGTCATGTTACTATGTTTAATTGCCTTAGCTATATACATGCATGACCAGTTACACCAAGTTACGGAGGCACCGTAACCATGAAACTTGAGGCACCGGTGTCATGACTCTTCTGCGAGGGAGTGATTTCTCGTGGCGTCCCTTCAACTTTCAGTTTGGCCATTATCAGTATTATCATTGGGGCATATGGGTGCATCCTAGTTTATCAGTTTACAGTTATCAGGTGAATGTGGTGTGTGCTCTACATCCTACACATTGGAGCTGATCCCTCCACCCAGCTTATTGATTAGAGGTCACCCTCTAACAGCATGACGAGGTCACCCCTCTATGTATTCATGCGCACGTTGATATTACCTTGACCTATCTGAGCTCTTGGCATTTAAAATACATTGCATGCATGATTTCAGACTTATCAGTTATCAGTTCTGTTTCATAAATTATAAACCAGGTTTTCCAGGACATACACAGATTCCGCTGCATTTTACATATCAGTCTTTTGTTTCAGTTCATTATTTTCAATCATGTCATTATATCCGTTCACTGAGCGTTGCTCAGCCGTAGTTTCTTTTCATGTTTCAAACGACAGGTACCCACAGGCAGACTTGAGCAGTTGAGAGTACGTGGATAGGATGGAAGTTGCCTCAGACTTCCCTTCCTTTATTGCATTTTATATACTTATGCTGCTTGGACATTGTTTAGTCCTTTGATACTTCATTTACTTTCTGCATGTTTGAGCTTATATTTGGGAGCCGATGTTTGATTTCGGTTTTCCTTTATGGTCATTTATGTTCTTCAGACATTTTACCTTGCATGCTTTGATGACACGCCATAATTACCATATAACGGTCTATTTATCCAAGTGGGGTGTTACAGAGTACGAACAACAACAACAAGATAAATATATGGATCCTCACCATCATCCAAACAGGAAAGGGGGTGAGGGAACCTTAAAGGAATGAGATGAGACCAGAAGAAGAACCACCAATACCCCTAGAAAGCAACGAAGCAATAACTTCAATACACTTACCACCAATATTCGGAATAGAGGTTGAACCATGATCCCCTCAACTTCTTAGGAGGGTGTGTGGCCGCAAAGACCCCGTGCATCCACCACGGAAACATATGCACCAGTACCAGTAACATAATGAGACAAGCTAACATTCTCTTCAATAGGATCAATGATGTCGTAGGTCGCCTCAAGAACAGGGATCTGGTATGGATGAAGAGGTTGGTCAATAATCCTCACCTTGCTAAGATCAGAGCAAGAAATAAACTCGAAAAAAGACATTTCTGCAAAAAAGAAGAAAAGAATTTATCAAGGAATACATAATTATAAGAAAATATGAATACAGAGCCAAAAATAAAAATCTAAAATCACCCACCCTCTCTCGAAGAATTCATAAAATGTGATAACAACCCCTCCAAAGTGTGTAGTGGCGACTAATGCAAACCCTATATAGGCAAACCTATGGGTACTTCCGGAAGGGGGCAGGATGATTCATGAGATAACTTGCTTGCCGCGGATTATACTCATGAGCAGCAAGAGTAGGATCCCTTGGCAATTTCTCAGCGGACCACGAAATTGGAACATTAAAAGCATAGGAATCTGGACAAATGTTGAATTGGTATTTGAGACGGTACTAGGAGGTGCGAGAACTGGACAAATGTTGGTGAAAACGAAAATCCCGTATTCATTCCTAGCGAACGAAGGTAGTGAAAGGTTGGAGATGCATCTTTTGGACAAAAAAGGAGGCAGCTTCAATCTTACACTAAAGTGGAAAAAAGGTGTTTTCTATGCTTATTAGCTTATTGTTGCATATAACTGTTGCTTTTTGCTTGTTTGCTTTTATTGATATTTAGTTTCATTATTATGCTCTTAATTTGCATTTGCTTAGTTAAATTTGTTTCTAGTGTAGGTTATTGGCTTATTATATTCCTAGCTTATCTGAGTGCTTATTAGTTTTATTTCTGAGCTTATTTTAGTCATCTTAGGTAATAAGTTTGCTTATTAGGTATCTAGTTTAAGTTTGAGTAATAAAACTGTTGAAAAGTGTCCTGAGTAAAAAATATAGTTTAAGCTGCTTATTATTCATCATCATCATGTCTTGGTGCTTATCAGACTATAGCTTATGCTTATTAGGCTTTATTGAACTTAGAATTAGACCTGTTTATGTTTTTTGAGCTTTTCCTAGATTCTTGTTAACATAAAAACGGTTTTACAAAAAGTTAAGGGGTGTTTGGATCTAGGGTTAGCAGCTGTTCGTCTTTGAATTTATGATCTCTTAAGTCTTAATTCGTGCTTTCAATAGTTGTTTCTAGGTCTCTTATAAGCTAGACATTAAGTAATTAAAGTTGAAATTTAGATTTGTAGGATTTTAAGTGCTTTTAGATGATCTGCTGTTTTCAAGTCTTTGTTTAGGTTCCTTTACTGCTATGCTGATCTAGTGAGCTTATTAAGCGTATTATGTTCAGTTCAAATCTGCGTTGATTTTTTACTTAAGTTTTTGTCACTTAGAACCTTTACAGCTTATTTGCTTCTGTCCCTGCTTATTTCATTTTTGGATTGCTTTTCTGCTTTTGTCCTTAAGATTTTGCTAAGAATGTAGTTTAACAAGTTCGGTTTGCTGAGTGACCGTATCTGTTATAAGCTAAGTAGAATGAAACTCTTAAGACAAGTTTGTTTAGCTAGTTGGTGTAATGTTATGATCTGTTGGCTTTTCTGGGCTTATGATTTCAATTTTGTCGTTAATGGCAGGGGATTTTGACTAGTGGATATAGATATGACTATTCTTGCCGGATCTTCTCATTCTTCTGCTATGCCGATATCCTACTACTTCAATTAAGGCAAGAAATTGTAACCTTTCAATCAGTACTTTCTTTAACTTCTCACAAGATGCGACAAGTCTCTATATTGGATGTAAAACTTGTGTTTCCTATCATGTTGGTGTTTAGGGGTGTTAGGAGCTTCTAAGATATTTTGAACATCGGTTATTTGGAATATGGCTGAAGTGAACTTTTACCTTTTGATTTTGGGAATTATAGTTGTTAGTTGTTTATAACCAAGGTTTTGTTATCCGCGTGTTGCCGCGGGATATTTGATGTTGCCTTAGAACATCCTTGACCCGACCGACTTTGCCATATAGCAATTAGAGGTGAGAAAATCTGGTTTTTTTAAACCGGTTCGGTTTTAGTCAACCAGTCAACAAACGGATTGGTTTGAAAATGTTTTTTTTTATAGATTTTATTTTATTTTAACCAGATCAGATCAGTTTTAACTTGTTTTTAACCGGATTGGGTCGGTTCTAACTGGTTTTCACTAGTTTTTTAACTGGTCTTGGCCACTTTCTTAAACTGGTTACGAACAACTGGATTGGTTTTAGAAAACCGGTTTTGGTTCTTTTCCTCGGATTGGATCATGAACCGGGTTTTTTCCCACCTATAATAGCAATAGTAAGTTTACATGGACAATGGTGCATCTATTAGCATTGTGTTTAAGTATCAAGGTATAACACAATGCAACAGTTGTGGTCAATAATCCTACTACTATGAATTGGCATGCGATTAAACTTATGCAGGACTGTTGGAAGTAGGGGTGTCGAAAAAGTTTATCCGACTCGAACCAGAATAAGCTAATTTGAATCGGGGCACTCGGGTCAAAAAGATTATTCGGGTCAATTTGGGTTGACTCGAATTGACCCGAGTTTTAAATAGGTCGGATTCGTGTTTATATTTTTTAGCCTCGACCCGAATTGACCTGACCCGAATTGAACTGAACCTGACTAACCCGACTTGACCCGACTCAATTAACACATTTTACATTGTAAATATACTTAAATAAGCCAATTTTTATAAATTTTATTTGTACTCGGGTTGACCCAACCTAAGTTGGCTCGACCCGAGTTGGCTCGACCCGAGTTGACCCGACCTGAATTTACCCGCGTCCAAGTGACCCGAGTTCTAATTAGGCTCGAGTTCGGGTATGATTTTTTTAGTCTCAACTCGAGTTGACCCAACCCGAACCCGACCGGGTCAACTCGAATCACACCCCTAGTTGGAAGTAACCATAATCATAACAAAAATTAAGGGTTAACTGCTTTTTTGTTCCTCGTAGTTTGGTCTCGTTTTCACTTTTGGTCCAAAAACTCAAATAATTTCGATTTTGACCTAAAACGTAAACTTTTCCTCACTTTTGGTCCAACCCGAACCCGACCGGGTCAACTCGAATCACACCCCTAGTTGGAAGTAACCATAATCATAACTAAAATTAAGGGTTAACTGCTTTTTTGTTCCTCGTAGTTTGGTCTCGTTTTCACTTTTGGTCCAAAAACTCAAATAATTTCGATTTTGACCTAAAACGTAAACTTTTCCTCACTTTTGGTCCATTTTCGTTAATTCCGTCAGTTTCACTCGTTTGACCGTATAAAATGACCGAAATACCCTCATTCTTATACTGTGAAGTTACTAGGTTGCCTCCCAATTATTATTATTAACATTATTATTATTATTATTATTATTATTTTTTTTTTTTTTTTTTATTATCAACCATCACTTTTATTATTATTATTATTATTATTATTATTATTATTATCAACATCACTTTATTAGAATAATAGAATTTACAAAAAGTTAGTGGGGAGCCGAGATACTATCTGGGCCCCCACTCCATTAGTTGATCCTATTAAAAATGTGAATAGAAGCACGTGCTCCAAGATCTTGAGTCATGGAGAAACTTCGGATCCGCTTTAGTAAGCTCACAGCATCCTTCTCAAGTTCTCCAAAGGAAGAGAAAGATAAAGGGAGAAAACCGTATCCAATATCCGCACACTTAGCCTCGTACTTGACACGTTTACACTTTGTTGCCTCAATCACTACACGGCCTGGAACAAAATCAACCATCCCACATTGCGTCAAGGGAGATGACCCTGTGAGATCCACACATATATCAGTACCTCTATCCCACGAGTAAAGCAATATATCAGCTGTACGTAATGGTTTTTCCCGGCCTCCACCCAGTCCAATATCAACCTCTTTACCCACTGAAATCCCTGACCGAACACAAATGTCAACAAGGGTATCTCTCACAACGTTATGTCGATGTTTAATACCAACAATACCAGCACACGGTATAGCATGATCACCATAAATATCCCCTGTAAAGACCCTGGAACAAGCTGAGCACGTCTTTGGAACAAAAAATAAGGGAACACCTAGCCGATAGCATAATACACATCGGTAAGTCCAAGGGTTCATAGTCTGTCCCAGACCAGAAATCGGAACCACCTTAAGCCAATCGGAAGTATGGTCCTCCATCTGAGACTTCCATAAAGCCATTTGTCGAGTAGATAAGGAAAAAGTAGATTCAATCATTTGAGTAACATGTGTGAAATATGTATCTGCCAATTTCTTCATAAGCTTGGGGGCTGATAGGTGTGGAAACACCCATCCTTTTTACCACTTAATTGCAATAATAACCGAGCCAAAACGTGTATTTTATGTCATTTATGTCGGAATTATGCGTGGTTTGTGTTTTTGTTGTAATTTAGGACGAAAAGGTGAAAAGTGGAGAAAACACGGCATTTACGGGCTTTTATCGAAGAAAAAGACGAAAGATGAAGTCGAAAGATCAAGAGCGGAAAAAGAACGAAAGTCCAAGACCAATTCTAAAGATTTATCGAAGAAAAATTCAAAGGACGGAAGTTCACTAAAGAGCCGAAGAACTCGAGTCTTATTTATGAAGAAAATACAAGACGAGTTCAACGAAATCCCGAAGACAAAATCATTTAAGTCCAAGATTTAAGAAGATTAAAAGAAAGGAGGGACCTAATGACGCAATTAAGGAGAAGAGGAAAGAGGGAGGAAGCTTCCTAAGCCACTCCCTAATCACCACTATAAATAGACCATTAGTTTTCATTTTTCAAGTTGTTGGGTGGTTTGACAAACCACCACTTCCACCATTTTCATTTCTTGTTAAATTACTTTCTTGCTTTTTAATTCATGTTTTGCACTTTTAATTCAATTTAATTTTCAAGTAAGTTTTCAATTATTGTTCTTTAATCTTTACTTTTCTTGTCTTAATCTCTCATCTTCCTTTCTTGATCCTTGTTTGCTTTTGGTGCGATTTACATTTGATCCGTGTTGTTCATTCATGTTTTTGCGCCTAAAAAGTTAATCTTTTTATGTTTTGATTCTAAAAGTTTGTTTCTTTTAAGTTTTGTTAAGTTATATTTGTTCTTATTCGAGTTATTTCACTTGAGATTCGTGCTAGTTTTGGGTTTGAGCTTAATCAAATAGCTTAAAACCTTGCCTTTATTTTTGGATCAAGTGACCCAATCGGAAAAGGGAAACCCTTTTCCGATCTGCCATTCCGACCAAGCACCCCTTCATTCCGATCACCCGATCGGAAAGGGGATTTACTTATTCCGATGACGCTAGCTTTGAACATTCCGATTGGTAGCACTTGTTTCCATTTTCCGATTGGTGCCAGCAAATATTCTGATTTGCACCATTTTTAGCAGATTCCGATTGTTTAGTTTTTATTGTCTATTCCGATTAAGCAATTTTCCATGTATTCCGATTTGACCTTTTTACCAAATTCCGATGGTTTAGTTTTAGCCATATTCCGATCTGGCTTCTCTTCTCGCATTCCGATTGGTACATTCCGATCGGATTCCTTTTGGATTCCGATCGGGTGTATTCCGATTGGGTGCATTTGATTTGTTTTGATGTTTTGTTTTAGTTAAAGTGTCAATTTCCCTCGTTTTATTGTTAGTCTATTTTAATTTCGCTCCGCATTTTTATTTAATTCTCAATTTACTTTTTCGCTAAGCTTTACTTTTACGTCATTTAAGTTCTCGTCATTTACTTTTAACGTTTTTAATATTGCACCGTTTTACATTTTAACTTGTTTTACTTTTAATTTCCAGTCCTTTATTATTAAGTCTTGCACATTTATTTTACCAAATCCAAAAATATTTGTTTCACCAAGAACAACTAATCTCACACAATTAACCGGAAATCAATTCGATTAGACACCGAGAAAACGAACTTTCAACTAGTAAAAATCTCAGACATTAAAATGGCGCCGCTGCCGGCTCTTTTCGTGAGGATCGAAAGTTTTTTGTGAGAGAAGCGTTGGCTTTTGGGATCTGTTCACTTGTGAACGTTATTTTTCATGTCCAAAAATTTTCAAAAATCCAAAAACATTTGAAAAATTATAAAAAGCATTTCTTTTTCAAAGTTTTGCACCAAAAATATTCTTCTTGCTTCTCTATCTTTCTTTATGGATTTTTATATCCATTGCGTCCGGTGTGGGAAACAATTGTACGGGAACGACTCATGTCAATGGTGTACATGTGAGCGGTGCGGCAACGATATCGACAACACACAATTCGGATTTTGTCCTTTGTGCAACTCGACTAATTCGTCTTTTTTGAACCCACCTCCTGTTCCCACGTGCAGCTATTGTGGAAGCGATTCTCATTGGCATATTTCGTGCCCGGTTCCATACCCGTATGATCACGGGCAAGAACCGGGGTACAATTATGACTATGATAATATCTATCCACAAGACGCACCCAGTCTTTCTCCTCAACCGTTCTGCAACAACTGTGGGGGTCCTCACGATACTTCTTATTGGCAACCAATGAATTATTATGAGCAAAATCCGTGTCCTCAGTTTTCTTCACCAATGGATTATTATGAACCAAACCCGGTTTCTAATTCTTCTCAACCGATGAACTACTATGAGCCACAACCATGCTATAATTCAGGTTTTCAACACTTTGAGCCCCCCACATCACACCCTCAATCATCAATCCTCTCAGCAAACTAGTCTTGATCAACAACTCACTTCTTTGAATGGCATTCTAGAAAGTCTAGCTCAACTCCGAGCTGACTTGCATCAGGAAAGGCAACCGTTGCTTGATGTGGACGAAACCTTGAAAACCACCGACACATTTTTAAGCCAATTTAGTCGTTTTCCCTTCTTTTCTACACCAAAATGTTTAATTACAGCGTGGGATAGAATTGGTGAAATTGAACATACTCGGGGCGATGAACAACAAAAGTTGCTGCATGAGCTTCTTAAAGATGTGGAGGTTATCAAGGAAGAGTTAGCCGACTACGTCACTCCTAACTGGACTCGTCCCATCTATTATGATGATGACGACGACGATGATGTCTACACTTTCAACCAATCTTCTGAAGTTTCTGCTCCTACTGTCGATGTTCCTACAGCATCTAAGGATCTAGATTCGTTGAATGAGCTTAGTGATGTTGGTCTCGACAAAGTATTGGATGATGAGGTTTGTGACTTACCTGCTATGGAGCCTGAGGACGACGTTGCTCTTACGGAAGAGGTCGATCTTAGTGATGACGATTTTTCTCCAAGCTATGAGAATTTCACCTTTGAAATTTCTCAATCTCCACCGGGAGATGCGGGCGATGACGATTTATTTTCTCCGATTTACGAGAAGTTCATCGATGAACATGATCTTGTGGATGAGGTGGAAGACGTGCTTCTTCGCGATAGATTACGGAAAGTGCACCTTCTTATTGCTCAAATCGAAGCGTTGACTTCTCCGCCTCTTTCTAAGTCTTTACCTCCATCTATTCCTCCCGTTGAAGATAATGACCCATTGCTGGAAGAAATCGATATCCACTCCATCCCTCCAGGTATTGATGATTCTGACACGGAGGGGGACATTATTTTTGATAATTTGTTGCAGGAAGATATTGTCCCAAGTCCCCCTCCCGAGCACCTTTCATCCTCCCCTTTAGCCATTATCACGGAGGATGAGTGCTTTGACCCGGGAGGTGACATTGACTATGCTATGATTGATACCATTACGGCTTTGCCGTTTGCTCAGCATCCATTGTCTTTGGGGGAGGACAATGTGCTTACTTTACCCACCCCACCTCCCGTGGATCTTGAATTCACATACTTCTCGTATGTTGAAAGGACCTTTCTCCCATTCAAGACTTATCCCCCCGCCTCTCCTTTGTTGATGTCAACCGGGAACGAGGACAAGGTCTTTGATCCCGGTATCACATTCGAGGCTTCCCCATGGACTATTTAATTCGGGGACGAGTCAGGCTTGTGACTCGGTTAACAAAAACAAGCGCTTTTTGGGAGGCAACCCAA
This sequence comes from Glebionis coronaria, assembly GCA_025667525.1. Lineage (NCBI taxonomy): Eukaryota > Viridiplantae > Streptophyta > Magnoliopsida > Asterales > Asteraceae > Glebionis > Glebionis coronaria. The sequence goes on from JANFOE010001219.1 coordinate 144,083, forward strand.
TTATCTATCTTTACCTGTTTTCATCATAAGTGTAGGGGGAGCCCCGTGGTGTTTCTTGTTCTCTTTCTTATCATGTGCAGGGATTAGAGCTTCAAAGACACACTCTTGATGACTTTTGACGAACCGTGATTCCGTGTTCCCTTCTTCCCGGTTCTATCCTAAACTCTTTTCGATTCACTATTTTATATTTCTCAATATTAAAATAGGAATCTCTTTAGTTGTCTTTTCCTTAGCGAGATTTAAACAACGTGAACAATGTCCTAAGTGTAGGGGAGTTTACTCCCACATGCTTAAACATTGAGGACAATGTTTATATTAAGTGTAGGGGGACTTCTATCGAAGTTAAGTGGTCTTTACCTTGTATTTGTCCTCATTTTAACCGGAAAATTTGATTTTTCGACATTTTTCAAAATTTTTAATCTATTTTGGCCAAGTTGTATAGTTGTATTTTCCTTTATCATGATTAGTTTCTTGCCATTTCTAGAATAAATTTTCAATAAAGTGATTTTAGATTTTTCTTAGTCGTGAACATTGTGACTCAACCCGAGTTTACTTACCTAAGTTTACTCTAGCTAGTATCCTTAACGTGTTTAAGTCAAGTTTTGCTAGGCTTTTATATAGGGAGCTATAAAACGCGAAAGTCTTAACTCTCACGGGTTAAGAACAAGAACTTTTCGCAAGTTCCTATAATTGATCCTAGAGAGTTGTTTATCAAGGGAACTTTAAAATGCAATTTCTAAACTTGAAAAAGTCCAAGAATTTGCAAGATCCTATAGGCGACTCGAAAACCCAAAACTTTGATTTAATAGGCTAAGCATCCACGAGTCTCATTCCTTGAGATTTTAAACTGTGGAGAACGAGAGATGATAGAGTCAATTATAAGTTCGGTATTCTTTCGTGAATTTATGTGAGTTAATTATAAGCATATTCTCCCTCCGCTTGTTAATAAATTTATCTGCAATAAATAAGGTTGTACGATTTAAAAGGTTACTTAGCTTCTAGCCCCAGATCGTTTAAAAGTTGCTCGGTACGGATTAGAGTTCATAGCCAAGGCATAACTTATTGAAGCGGGATGCGAAGATTGGCGAGTCCGAAAAGGCCCTAACAAGGCATGAGGGCTACATTTTGTTGCTAAAGATCCAAAAGTGATGTGAAGAATCATTTATCGAAAATCAATATGAAGGATCGAAACACACGACGAAAAGCAAGAACTCCCCAAAAGTCATGGAGAAATCTATCCGAAAAGACCCTAACAAGGTATGCGGATAAATAGATCCAAGTCCTAAAAAGGAGGTGGATCGTTGTATATCAAAGTCCAAAATAAAGATTGGAGAAAAATGAAGAAGTCGTGGTCCAAAGATGAAGAATCCCTCAAAACTTCAAGTGAAGAAATTCCTATTATGAAGAGAAGACCATTATTTCAAAAACGTCTCTCAAGATTCGAAGTATGAAGTCCCTGCCAAATATCGGTCCGAGAAAGGTCTCAAATCGCGAAGCGAGTTATGCCAAGATATGAACTTTAGGAGGTCCCGGGAAGCAGTTTTAAAAGATTTGGTCCTTTAGCTAACTATTGATTAAATCGTTCACTTTATTTTCGGACTAAATAACTATCGAAATAAGTCAATGATGCATCCTCGTGATCATTCAAGACAACAATAAAATAAAAGAGGTACACCTAGGAATAAGGGAGTCTAAGTAAATAATTGACCCACATGAGTTCGTGTTAGTTTGCTAACTTATAATAACAATGATCTCGTTTCTAAGCTTGGTTTGGAGAAAGTGAAAACTTGAGGATGATGATCATTCACGACATTTTCAAAACCCAAGGTATGTTTTTGATTTCTTTACTTTGTATGTTTATAATTTACTATTTCTTTAATAAAGGCCAACGTGGATTGATTATGATGGAAAATGTAATCTTGCTTTGTAACTAATGCATTGCATGAGGACATTGCAATGGTTAAGTGTAGGGGATTTGATAGGTGTGGAAACACCCATCCTTTTTACCACTTAATTGCAATAATAACCGAGCCAAAACGTGTATTTTATGTCATTTATGTCGGAATTATGCGTGGTTTGTGTTTTTGTTGTGATTTAGGACGAAAAGGTGAAAAGTGGAGAAAACACGGCATTTACGGGCTTTTATCGAAGAAAAAGACGAAAGATGAAGTCGAAAGATCAAGAGCGGAAAAAGAACGAAAGTCCAAGACCAATTCTAAAGATTTATCGAAGAAAAATTCAAAGGACGGAAGTTCACTAAAGAGCCGAAGAACTCGAGTCTTATTTATGAAGAAAATACAAGACGAGTTCAAAGAAATCCCGAAGACAAAATCATTTAAGTCCAAGATTTAAGAAGATTAAGAGAAAGGAGGGACCTAATGACGCAATTAAGGAGAAGAGGAAAGAGGGAGGAAGCTTCCTAAGCCCCTCCCTAATCACCACTATAAATAGACCATTAGTTTTCATTTTTCAAGTTGTTGGGTGGTTTGACAAACCACCACTTCCACCATTTTCATTTCTTGTTAAATTACTTTCTTGCTTTTTAATTCATGTTTTGCACTTTTAATTCAATTTAATTTTCAAGTAAGTTTTCAATTATTGTTCTTTAATCTTTACTTTTCTTGTCTTAATCTCTCATCTTCCTTTCTTGATCCTTGTTTGCTTTTGGTGCGATTTACATTTGATCCGTGTTGTTCATTCATGTTTTTGCGCCTAAAAAGTTAATCTTTTTATGTTTTGATTCTAAAAGTTTGTTTCTTTTAAGTTTTGTTAAGTTATATTTGTTCTTATTCGAGTTATTTCACTTGAGATTCGTGCTAGTTTTGGGTTTGAGCTTAATCAAATAGCTTAAAACCTTGCCTTTATTTTCGGATCAAGTGACCCAATCGGAAAAGGGAAACCCTTTTCCGATCTGCCATTCCGACCAAGCACCCCTTCATTCCGATCACCCGATCGGAAAGGGGATTTACTTATTCCGATGACGCTAGCTTTGAACATTCCGATTGTTAGCACTTGTTTCCATTTTCTGATTGGTGCCAACAAATATTCCGATTTGCACCATTTTCAGCAGATTCCGATTGTTTAGTTTTTATTGTCTATTCCGATTAAGCAATTTTCCATGTATTCCGATTTGACCTTTTTACCAAATTCCGATGGTTTAGTTTTAGCCATATTCCGATCTGGCTTCTCTTCTCGCATTCCGATTGGTACATTCCGATCGGATTCCTTTTGGATTCCGATCGGGTGTATTCCGATTGGGTGCATTTGATTTGTTTTGATGTTTTGTTTTAGTTAAAGTGTCAATTTCCCTCGTTTTATTGTTAGTCTATTTTAATTTCGCTCCGCATTTTTATTTAATTCTCAATTTACTTTTTCGCTAAGCTTTACTTTTACGTCATTTAAGTTCTCGTCATTTACTTTTAACGTTTTTAATATTGCACCGTTTTACATTTTAACTTGTTTTACTTTTAATTTCCAGTCCTTTATTATTAAGTCTTGCACATTTATTTTACCAAATCCAAAAATATTTGTTTCACCAAGAACAACTAATCTCACACAATTAACCGGAAATCAATTCGATTAGACACCGAGAAAACGAACTTTCAACTAGTAAAAATCTCAGACATTAGGGGCAGCGATCTCACTTAGATTACACAAAAGATCAATCTTCATTTCCGAATTAAAAGTACTCAACGCGTCATCAAAGGCATGCCCATAGGTAACAATATCAGAATGTCGAAGCAACATAGATTGCAAGTTAGCAGACTGAAGTCTAGACGCAAGAAATGCATAATTCAAAACATCACCTGCAGAATAAACACCAAGCCCCCTAAATGCAAAGGTTAAAGTGGCAAGCCTCCACTACCAATCACCAAATCTCGGTCCAGAAGCAGTAAAAATACGCTCAAGAGCATAACAAAGAGCCACATCAAAAGAACACCGAGTCTGCTCGAAGACACGGGGAGAACATGTAGGCATAGCAAAATATAGTTTGTATATACCCGCACAAGCACGAAGGAGTAACAACTCACACTGAGGATCACTAATCTTAGCAACAGCGCCCATAAGCTCAACAGATTTGGCAACCCTCTTCATCACAAGTTGACTACTAAACTCAAAATCCACATTGGCAGGCCCACCAGTAATTTAACACCATGCAAAGTTCGAGAAATATTGGGCGGGAAAACACCCACAAGTCTGCTTCTTGGGTCTTCCTTTGGCCAAAAAACCTCAGTTTTATCAACATTGAGATGCAAGCCACGATGAGGTCCATCCTCCATAATAAGCTCTAAAACCTTCCCCACAACCAAGGTATCTCCAATAATAGTGCCATCATCCAAATACCAAGCCTAGAGGGAAAGGCTAAAAGAGTCTCTAATCTTACATATCAACGGATGTAACATTAAGGCAAAAAACAGAGGCCCAAGTGGATCACCTTGTTGCACACCTTGGCATGACAATAAAGTATGCTCCCCATAATACAATCTAGTTGGGTTGGAATAACAAAATTTCACCCAACGTGAAATAGCGGGGCAACGAATACGAACCTTCTGTAGCATAACCTCATCGACCAAGTTGAAGGCATTTCTGAAGTCCACCAACAACATCGATAGACCTACATCATCTCCCGGGTCCTCAATCAACCGATTAACAGGATGAAGAATGGCCTCCCCACCGCCTGATACCCAACACCAAACTGTATGTCATTCATGTAACCATCCAACGAATGACCAATCATAACAGCACAAACTTTCGAAACCAAACGCCTCCAAACAGTGCCCACAGCAATGGGACGGATACCACCCCCTGGCTTAACCAATGGTGTGAGAGGAGCAATAGCAATAAACTCTCCTAACATCTTGGGACAATTACCTTTAAGAAAGAGATTCACAACTTGAGTCATAGAAGCGACTAAATCATCGGAAATAGCCAGTACAACACCACTCAAACAATCTAAAAGATGTTGGGCCCGCAAACTCATCAGAATTATTATTATTATTATTATTATTATTAAACCATCACTTTATTAGAAACAAAAAGGGATTTACAAAAAATTGGATGGGAGACGAGATACTATCTGCGCTCCCACCCCTTTAGCAATAGCAAAACCTATTCTATGGAAAATATGAACAGCAGCACGCGCTCCAATGTCTTGAGCCTTAGAAAATCTCTGGATCCGCTTCAGCAACGCAACTACATCTTCCTATAACTCACCTAGAGAAGAAAAAGAGAAAGGAAGAAACCCATATCCGAGAGTTGCACATTTAACCAAATACTTGCATCGTTTATGTTTTGCAGCATCAATCACAGCTCGGCTAGGAACAAAGTCATTCATCCCCATACGAGTCAAAGGAGAAGAACCAGTCAGATAAACGCACGCATCTTTACCTCCCTCCCAAGAATAAAACAAAATATATGTCGGACGCAAGGCATTATCAGGTCCTCCATCTAATCCAATATTAACTTCCTTTCCGACAGATATCCCAGAACGGTAACTTCCTTTCCGACAGATATTATTATTATTATTATTATTATTATTATTATTATTATTATTATTATTATTATTATATTATTATTATTATTATTATAAACCATCACTTTATTAGAAACAAAAATGGATTTACAACAAATTGGATGAGAGTCGAGATACAATCTGCGTTCCCACCCCTTTAGCATTAGCAAAACCTATTCTATTGAAAATATGTACAGCAGCACGCGCTCCAATGTCTTGAGCCTTAGAAAATCTCTGGATCCGCTTCAGCAACGCAACTGCATCTTCCTGTGACTCACCTAGAGAAGAAAAAGAGAAAGGAAGAAACCCATATCCGAGAGCGGCACACTTAGCCAAATACTTGCATCGTTTACGTTGTGCAGCATCAATCACAGCTCGGCCAGGAACAAAGTCATTCATCCCCGTACGAGTCAAAGGAGAAGAACCAGTCAGATCAAAGCACACATCTTTACCTCCCTCCCAAGAATAAAACAAAATATATGCCGGACGTAAGGCCTTATCAGGTCCTCCATCTAATCCAATATTAACTTCCTTTCCGACAGATATCCCTGAACGGTAACATATATCAGCAAGAGTATCACGTACCAAATTGTGATGATGCTTAATCCCAACGATGCCAGCACACGATACCGCATGATCCCCAAATATATCCCCATTAAATACTCTCGAACAAGCTGAACAGGGCTTCGAAATATAGAACAAGGGAATACCTAAGCGATAACACAAAACACATCTATAAGACCTCCCATTCATAGTCTGACCTAATCCGGGGATAGGAACCGTCCTAAGCCAGTCAGACGTATGATCCTCCCTCTGAGATGCCCATAAAGCCAACTGACGAGCAGATAAAGTGAAAGTGGATTCTGCATTCTTAATAACCCGAGCAAAATATATATCTGCCATTTTCTTCATGAGTTTGGGGGCAGCGACATCACTCGGATTACTTAGAAAAATCAATCTCCACAACCGAGTTAAAAACACGTAAGGCATCATCAAACTGGAGTCCATAAGAACTAATATCAGTGTGTTGAAGTAACTTAGACTGTAAATCAGCTGACTGTAACCGAGAAGCAAGAAAAACATAATGCAATACATCATTATTATTATTATTTTTTTTTTATTTTTTTTTTTATTTTTTTTTATTATATCATCACTTTATTAAAATAATGAGATTTTACAAAAAATTAGTGGGAAGCCTAGAAACAATTTGGGCTCCCACTCCTCTAGCAATAGCAAACCCGATCCTATTAAACATATAACGAGCACCACGTGACCCAATATCTTGAGTCATAGAGTATCTTCGGATCCGCTTTATTATTATTATTATTTTATTTTTATTTTTTTTTTATTATTTATTATTATTATTATTTCATTAAAATAATAGGATTTACAAAAAGTTAGTGGGAAGCCGAGAAACAATCTGAGCTCCCACTCCTTTAGCTAATGGCTTCTACATATACATTCGACATATTCACCTCTGTACTAAACAAACACCTTAAAAAATTACACATATCTTTTCATGGAACCCAAACATAAACATAAAAACCCCAAGCCACACATGTACAATGAAATTCATGTTCTCGTTTGATTGTAGATGGTGATAAATTATTTGAGATTGGTTTAAAAGGTTGTAGCTGACTGAAAATGGATTTAGGATATATATAGTTTGGGTTAATACTTGTATTTAGAACATTCCATAGTTTGGGTTCATATATTGTTATTGTTGTGTAGACTTTGTGAAAAATGAGGCTTTTGATCTAGAAATTATGTTGGTGAGTGTTCTTGTTCTTAAAATGGTTTTTTTTTGAAGAAGGTTGAAGATGATTAATAAAAGGATTTATAAAAAGTGAAAGAAGATTTTTTTTTTGAAAAAAAAAAGTGAAATGTAAATGGAAAAAAAAGAATTAGAGAAAAATTAATATAATATAATGAAAAACGAAAATACCCTCACGATTAACAGTTAAAATAGTCAATCTGACGGGGTTAACGGAAATGGACCAAGAGTGAAGAAATAGTTTACCTTTTTGGTCAAAATCGAAACTATTTGAATTTTTGGACCAAAAGTGAAAACGAGACTAAACCACGAGGACCAAAAATGCAGTTAACTCTAAAGTTAATGTTATTTTTATAACACTTTTAAGGAGTTAATTGCAGATATCGTCCTTGTGGTATATCATTTTTGCATTCATCATCCCTGGTGTATGGTAAGTGCAGGCATCCTCCCTGTGAAGATCTTTTGGGTTCGTTTTTGTCCTTTGACCAAACAGGGCCTAACTGTTGACTGTTAACTCACTGTAGCAGAGGATAGATTTGTCTTTTTATTTTTTTTTTTGACCGTCTGACTAAGTTTACCCAAATCTAACCCGACCCAATGCTAATCTTAATTATACCGTGGCTAATAACCCTAAATCAGTTCATAATCATCCTTTAATTATTTTCTCCTTTTCACCCACAAACCCTAATCAATCGAATCCCAATAAATGAGTCCACAAGGCCAATATTGGCATATACGAGCAGAAGATGAAGACCTTGTTTATAATCTACTAACTAACAGAAAAAATGATCCGAGAGACCTAAATATTTTTCCTTCAAAGTTTGGGATTGCTGTGAAACGACTTTCTCAAAGTATGCGATCTTACTTTTAAAATATACAACATATTTAATGGCGAGAATGCAGTTGTTGGACTCAGGATGTTTTCAAGTTATGTTTTCAAGGTATAATTATGAAAGATTTTGCATACAATGGTAAAAATGTATGAAGTACTTTGAGTGTTAAGAGGCAAAATGTTCATTTATATGAATACTATACGAATTTGGTGGAGGTTGATTGTTCTAATATGAATACTAATTGAATGGCTTAGATGATAATTTGATACGGCGATACTAGCATTCTTACATGTAAGATTCTAGCAGTTCGATTCTAACCCCTACACCTTTGCATCTGATAACCTACAAGTTCAATCCTCTAAAAACCTTAAATCATTCCCTGTGTTTGTATATATGGTGAGATGGTGTAGTGGACTAACGGTATAAAAAAAAGACAAATCTATCCTCTAGCTACAGTGAGTTAACAGTCAACTGTTAGGCCCTGTTTGGTCAAAGGACAAAAACGAACCCAAAGTATCTCCACAGGGAGGGCGCCTGCACTTACTATACACCAGGGAGGATGAATGCAAAAATGACATACCACAAGGACGATATCTGCAATTTACTCCACTTTTAAGTTATTAAACACAATAATTAATGTTATTTTTTAAAACGCTTATAAAATAAAATGTTAACTGTTAAGTACGTATTAATATACGCAGTTTATAAACTAATAAAACTCACGCGCTTTATAAAATAGTTTTAGAAACCGGACCGGACAGTGTTACCGGTTCGGCTAGCAAATAAAAGTCGTCCCAAAGTGTACCGTAAAAAACCGGCAAAAACTTATAAAAATGAGAGACCCAAGCCTGATCGATCATTTCCTTTTTGTTTTTTCTATGTGTACTACTTATTGCTCGTTCGCAATTTTTTTGGCTTTGCTCATTTCATTGATTTCGCAACGCGACGTAAACTATGCATCTCGTAATCGATTCTAATCTGTACGTGCTAATGTTTGAGCCTTATATCTTTCATCTTCAAATCTTTTTTCTCAAGGTTATCGGGTCGTTCTAATGGCAAAAAGAGTTGTAGCTATTACACTAAACGAGTGAAGTTCAAGTTCGATTCATGTTAGATGCAAAGTGAAAACAACTCTAAATGACCACGCCAACTTTTAAAATATATATTTTTTAAAAGTTTGACCGTAAATATGTTTGTTCCTGTTATATAATACTTCAAAAATGTTATAAATAAGTAAGGTGGCAAAAATCGTGAACCGCTAGTCGGCCAGTTGACCATCTTATAACTTGTAATCGTTCTAGGCGAGATTAACGGTGATTAATCGGATCCGTATGTTTAGCAAATATTGAGTATCTTCGACAAGTTTTGGATATTTCGAATGAGTTTTAGGTATTTTCGACAATATTATTCTTAAAATTCCTCTTACCATACATATAAAATAGTTGCTATAAGTGATAAACACAAGTTTACAGTGAGTTTTCGGTATTTTCAGAAAGATTTGCAAGTTTCTAGCAAGTTTGACCTCCTTTGACCGTCGTTGACCATAGTTGACTGCCGTTAATCGCTTTTACATTAATCGGCAAAATTGATGGCCTTGTAGCGATTGAACGACGATTAATCGACTTTATACACCTTGTTTTACAACATTGCCAATAAAAATACATTTTAAACTCTGGATATGTTTGGCAAGAGCTTTTCTAAAGCTTTTATAGAGCTGTTAGCTTTAAAAAAAAAAATTAATAGCTCTATTTGCACAATAGTTTTTAAGAGCTGTTAGCTTTTTATTTTAAACAAATAACTCTTAAATAAAAAGTTGATTCATACAACTTTTTAAAATTTGAAGAGCTGTTAGAGATGTAAATTATTGATATAACCTCCAACCATATTATAATTTATTTAAATTTGTCCTTTTAAGTCATGTTACATCTTAATTTACAGTCAACAGCTAATATACCAAACAAATTTATTAAAATTAACAGCTTTTTAGTAAACAGCTTACAGTTAACAGCTTACAACTTACAGTTAACAGCTTACAGCTATTTTTGCCAAACATAACGTATCTATCAATATAACTTGCATCAAAAAAATTAAGTAAAATCAAAGTTACAAGGTTTCAAAAATATAAAAATAAACACTTATTTTGAGACGGATGTAATAATACGCGTGTTGCAAAGTTTTTCGAGTTTGCATCCAAATATATAAATAGACATATATATCTATATATGTATATACCAAATATGAATTGTCTACGTTACTTTTAAGTATAAACATTCAAAAATGGATTTTTGTGCATTTTTTGCTAGAAATTCATACGTTTTTGCCACATACAAATACATAACTTACAAGGATTAACCAAATCTTGTACATATGTTGCGTTTTACCAACCCTTCACGGTTGTGATTCTCCGCGTATGCGACGACGACGAATTGGAGATGAAAACGTGAACGATACAAAACCACAAACCGAACCGAACAGAAATAGAAAGAGGTGTTATTGTTAAGCAACAAAACAAAAGATGGTGTTATGAAATATAGGAGACAAAAGTTGACTAGACGTAACATATTAGGTATCCTGATATCATAGGTCTCAACCCGTGTTTAACAAAAAGTGTACAAGATCGATTAATCACCGATTACACGTTATATGGTAATTAACCTTTTTCGATTTATGTAACAGGGTCGAACAAATAGGTCAACTGTAGTCAACGATGATCAATGATGATAAAACTTGCTAGACATCGGCAAATCTTTCCGGAAGTACTCAAAACTCACCGTAAACTTGTTTTAATCACTTATTGTACGTATTTTACTCTATTAAGACTACGAGTTAGAAAAATGTCCATCTGATCTTTCCGCTCGCTTTTCCCGAGGACATGTCCCAAGGAAAAGTTTGACTATAGTTGACCGTTATTAACAAAAGTCATTAGTGGTAAAGATTGTGGGCGACATTGTTTGACTAGAAAAAGTAGTGGACCCCACATGCCCACGGGGAAACTCAAACTCCGTCCACGGGGATTCAATCCCGCTCGAGCCTTCCCCGTCTAATAATCCCCGTGGACTAGTCCCCGAGGATTGTTTTCCCCCTTACTCGTCCTCGGGGAATGTCTCAAAATTTAAACGTGGTACGTGTACAACTAAGTCCAAGACTAACTATTTCCGGACAACTTGAACAGAGAAAACCACATCCACGTACGATGTGATTTACATGTATAGGAAACGCTACGAATTCATCTCACACGTAAGAAATAGTTCCAATGGGTCTTTGCAACGACACTAGACGAAAAAGGTCTATCGAAACGCTAAATCTAAGTCAGGCATATGACCTCCTAGTCCTTCAATATCAAAGGAAAAATACAAACAAACAGCTAAATATAGCTTCCGAAAAGATACTATAAATAGTAACCCAAGGATATCAGCATCATGTACTGGTATTTTCTGTTGGCTTATTAATTAGCACATTATGTAAAAACTTAGCTTAATTCGAATGCGCAACATATGTAGACAAGTTGTTGGAGCTGATTAATGATTTTGTCTAAAAAAAGAAGCAATTTAGAAGGCGAAAGACGTAAGAGAGTGAAAAAAGCAATAAGAGTTGAGTGATACGCCATCTCGCCTTAAGCTGCACATATAAATACCTCGCTAGCTCAACACCTTTTTCTCACATCGTCTACGTGTTTTACATAGAAACCGGGAAGCTTTAGGGTGTTTCCATTCCACCCTAACTTCGTTCGTTCCTACAAAATGCAGCTTTTTGATGTCGGTAACCCCATGGTCCTTGTTTTCGGCATTCTAGGTAGCTTCTGTAGTATTTTGCTTATTCTTATTCTTATAATGTTTTCTATAAGCAAAAGAGCTTATCTTGCTTCTGCATCGTGTTGCAGGTAACATTATTTCCGCAGGGGTCTATTTTGCTCCACTGTAAGTAAACAACGCAAAAAAAATCAGTAAACGTTTATTTTGTTTCTATGACATCAGTAATAATCATGGCGGAACTATAATTTTCAGGCCGACGTTTAGGGAGATATACAAGCGGAAATCAACAATGGGGTTCCAATCTTTACCATACATCGTGTCTCTCTTTAGCGCATTGCTATGGCTGTTCTACGCCTTGATCAAAGGAGAGAACGCGTTCCTTCTTATCTCCATTAACAGCCTTGGTACCGTCATCGAGTCCATTTACATCATCGTCTTTTTAGTCTATGCTACACCCGATACCAAGGTATTTTTCCGTCTTTAGTGCTATATATCTTTCTCGTTTTGTCGTAGAAAGTATTAATGAAATCAATATCGGCGTTGGTATGTGTAGAAGCAAACATTTAAGAGTCTGGCCGGTCTGATGATGCTATGCCTCGTAATCTTGCTTGGGGCGTACTTCCCGTTTCACAAACAGACACGAGTGGCAGTAGTGGGATGGGTTTGTGTCGGGGTATCAGTATGTGTTTTCGCAGCTCCTCTATCTATTGTGGTAAATAACTAACTCGCTTTATCGAAACAAACTCCATGTGCGGCCGTTAATGATAGTAAAAGTACTAACTCGATCCATGTGTAAAACTGAACAGTTTCAAGTTGTGAGAACAAAAAGCGTCGAATACATGCCGCTGCCCTTATCGTGTTTCCTAACGTTAAGTGCTAGTACGTGGTTCGCTTATGGGTGGTCTATCAAGGATACATGTGTTACGGTAACTAAGATGTTTCGTGTTCCTGTCGTCTTTCATTTTCATGTCTCAACTGACGTAACATGTTCTGAAGTTTGGTGAACACGTACGTATTGCAGGTACCGAACATACTAGGATTCGCGTTGGGGCTTATTCAAATGGCACTTTACGCGTATTACTACAAAAGACCAAGTAGCGGCAGACAAGAGAAAAAGGCCGGAAAGGTTAAGGAACATATTATAAACATAACGATGCTTTCAAACTCGGAAGTGCATCCAGTTGATTCAGGTCGTACTAGTGAAGCCGAAGCCGAAGCCGAAGCAGAAGAGGAGGAGAAGAAGGGTGACGACGACCAGGTGATCAAGGTAGATATACCGCACGTGAAGCAAACGGATCAGGTGGTGAAGGTAGATGTTCCAACAACAGAAGTAGCGCACGTGAAGCAATTGGATACGCGTGGTGTACTTGTCATGTGTGCGGCAGCTTAAGTAACTAGAAGTACTATTGTTTGGTTTTCGATTTTGACAATGTTGTCGCCAGTCCACGTTATAACCGAGTATTTAGCATAGCTTCCAGCAGACAACTCACTTTCTTTCGCAATAACAGAAATCCACTCCAAAAAAAGCAAAATCTAACAGAAACTCAGATCAATTTTCGGACTCTCGTGTTCTTACTTTCGTTTGGACTAATTAACGAGTCTTAACGATCTGTTAACTATACAATACTCGAACATGTAATTCCAAGTGATGCTTAATAGCTTATTGGCTCGACGCCCTTATATATCAACGTTTAAGCAAACTTTCATAAAGTTAGTTTCGACATGCTATCTACGCATACGTATTCTCAGCTTGAAACCAACAACAAAACGAACCAATAGAAGCGAGCTTTTTCGCTCGCTCAACAAACTAGTATCTATTTTTATACAGTGATTCAGCAGTTATCAGCAATATACTCCAAAAATAGACTATAAACGCTTACGATGGTTCTCACATTAACGATAAGTAGTCTAAACACGATATCTAAAATGGCGCGATAAATATGATTACAAAAACAAACTATTCAAACATATTACATGTAACAACTGTATTTACACATTCAAATACCATCGAAAATTGATCCTAGCGTCGTATACTACAGATATATCGTAGTTCTAAAACTTGTTCTCTCGTAACCAAACCGACCGCCCAATTTGTTTAATATGTTACACGACAAAGAAAATTTAAGAAATCCATCATAAAATTTATAGATCCCGTTTATATATATTTTTTTTTCCTCGTTTTCTATGAGGAATTTGGGTACTTGTTCTTTTCATCGTAATATACAAACATCACTGCCGATGATCCAAATATTTGCACCCGAAAAGATCACTTTAAAGTAAATAGAAGTACGGGCTGATATTGGCATCGAACATACCTTAAGCACTTTGCCTTCTTTTTTCAACCCACATCTTTGCTTCCGCAACAGCCCTTTCTCGGTCAAGGTCTTTATTAAGCATCTTTGCGGTTTCTTTAGGAGACTCTTCTTTTTCTGATCCTTCCAAATCCCATCTGCTACGACCCGATCCTGAACCAGAACCTCCCCCTTCGTCATGTCTTGTAATTTTTCCGTTGATTCGTTCTGGTTTTGGGCGTGAGTTGATGTTTGCGGGAGCAGTGTTAGGATCATATCTATGGTTTGCAAGGTAAGACAAGGCAGTGACCACGTCTCCAATGAGAGGTCGGGCAGCAGCCTGTTCTTGAATACACATGGATGCTACGGCTAAAGCTTGGTACAGCCCCCTCATCGGATAACGACCTTCTAGTCGAGGATCCACCAATGATGCGAATTTTCGTCTGTCATTGAACAGCGGCCGTGCCTGCAATCACATCACATCATTATAATTCATCACTACACAACTATTCAAACGTTCATCGTATCATTGTATCGTGCAAGCTGACGTGCTAAAACTCCGTCACAACTTATTACAGGTGGACTGATAGAGGTATTAACAAGACGAGCCAGCTTCTAAGTTGACTCGTCAACTAGAGTTGGAGGCGAGATGTGCTACTGCAAGCTTAAAGGGGCTTGGCTCAGCAAGTTTATATATATCTTGGCCTACATAGTTAAGCATCATCGGGATTTGAAATTTGTTTTTTAAAGATGGTTATATTTCAAGTTTTAATAAAATAATACGGCCTTTATGAGCCAAACCAAAACTCGAGTTTCTACGAGCCTTATAGATGCAAAAGGCCAGTCCTAACACGAATTCGACTACGACAGTCTCGAAGCCAGGATTTCAAGATCCGGACTCTTCTTAGCCTTCGGCTTAGCCAGCCCGGGTCAGGCACTCAGGCATGGTACAGGCTTTAGCCTGGTTATGCAACACTATATGCGCCTATGCTCGTATGAGTCAACCCAATACAAGCTTATAATTATAAATGCAAACGGATTAGTCCTAATTGTGTCTGCAAGCTATTTGAGAGCCTCTAAGTAAAGACGTTAAATGAACGAATTAGATTTACGGAATTACCCATGTGACGAGGTTCTGCTGCCCATGTGGTTGAGTGCTGTCGATGGCTTTACGACCAGTAATAAGCTCCAAAAAGACGACACCAAAACTATAGACATCAGACTTGACGGTTAACTGTCCAGTCATGGCATACTCAGGAGCGCAGTAACCGTACGTACCCATAACCCTTGTGGATACATGAGACTTGTCGCCAGTAGGCCCAAGTTTCGCAAGCCCAAAGTCAGAAAGCTTTGGCTGGAATTCTTCACCCAACAAAATGTTCGACGACTTGAAGTCCCTGTAAATTACAGGAGGGTTAGCTTTATCATGCAGAAATTCTAAACCTTTAGCCGCACCAGCAGCTATCTTCATTCTCGTGTTCCAATCTAACGCTTCTCTATCAGGTGGCACGTCTGAAAACGGTGTATATATTAATTAGGTACGTACATACACGACAAGGTTACCGTATAGTAAAAAGAGTACAACGATAAAGGCGTTACCATGAAGGTGATCTTCCAATGACCCCATCGCCATAAATTCATAAACAAGAAGTCTTTGGTCGCCATCAGCACAATAACCGATCAAACTCACGAGGTTCGGATGATGTAAAAGGCTGAGCATAAGTACTTCCACTAGAAACTCGCGGTTACCCTGAAGCCCGTTTCTATCCAATTGTTTTACAGCTACGACCTGTCCAAAACAAGCTTAAAATTAGCGACCCGTAATCAATAATCATGACATGTGTCGGTCACCCCGATATACAAAGAACAAGAGTTTACCTGACCACTACTCTGAAGACGTCCTCTATATACACAACCAAAACCACCCTCGCCTAAGAAGCAATCCGGCCTGAAATTATTTGTCGCAGCTGCAAGCTCACGGAATGTGAATGTCTGAGCAGCGATCTGACCATCCGGTGAATCGTTTGGCCCGGATGACGACTCCCTCCGTAAGATAACATTATTGTTTCTAGTCTTTAATCTATCGACTCCTGTCATTTCATTCCACTTATTAACGTTCATATATATCTTATATTATGAAGTACTGCTGTTTAATCTTATTTGGGCTTGTGTGATTCCGGCTTATATTTCATATGCCCGGTTTTTCCAACTTATTTTGGACTTGTGGGCTTACACAACCTTGTTAGATCATAAAAGGCTTATATAAGCCCCTAAGGGGGTGTTTATTTGAGCTTATATAGCAGCCTTATACCTTATTTGGATATAGGCTTATGTTTCATAAGCTCGCTTTTTGTGCTTATTTCGAAATTTTTTGACTTGTATAAGCTTATCATGTCATAATAAGCTTATATAAGCACATAAGTGTCAAGATAAGCCGGAAAATCGGGGTTCATGAAGCTGAAATCACAAAATCAGCAGGGGCTTTTGTTTAAGCTTACATAGCGGGCTTACAACTGATTTGATTTACGGCTTATGTTTCATAAGCTCACTGACGTATTTTGAAACTTTTCGGCTTAAAATAGCTTACTAACAAGCTTATTATGACATGATAAGCTTATATAAGCCATAAAGTCTCAAAACAAACCATATGAAGCATAAGGCGAAAACCAAATAAGCCACAAGTCCGCTGTAAAAGCTCAACAAAAGTAAGCGAAAAAATCCGGGCTTGTGAAATATAACTATATAAGACAGAAATCACAATAAGCCGCGGGGGTGTTTGTTTATGGTTATATAAGGGGTTACAACTTATTTGGTATCGGCTTATGAATATGTTTGATAAGCTCACTTTTCTGGCTTATTTTGAAACTTTTCGGCTTATATTACCTTATGAATAAGCTTATAGCTTATTATGACATGATAAGCTTATATAAGGCAAAAAGTTTTAATATAAGGCAGAAAAAGTGGGCTTATCAAACATAAGCCGAAAACCAAATAAGCCATAAGTCCGCTATATAAACTTAAACAAACACCCCCGCGGCTTATGTGATTTCGGCTTATATTTCATAAGCCCGGATTTTCCGGCTATTTTGACACAATGACTAAATGGGACCCACAAGAAAACCAAATAAGCCACACGTCTGCTATCTAAGGCTTACACAAAAACAAGCCAGGCTAATGAAATATAAGCCAAAATCACATAAGCTCCTAAGCACACAAACTAGCTTAAATAAGGATCATTTCACTGGAAAGTTTATAACACAAATGATTAGATGGGGCCGAACAAGAAAACCAAATAAGGCATAAGCCCCATATATAAAGCTTAAACAAAAACAAGCCAGGCTAATGAAATATAAGCCAAAATCACATAAGCACACAAATAAAGATCATTTAATGGTTTTCGGCTTGTGTTTCATAAGCTCACTTTTCTGGCTTATTTTGAAACTTTCCGGTTTATATTACCTTATTAATAAGCTCATAGCTTATTAAGACATGATAAGCTTATAGCTTATCAAGACATGATAAGCTTATATAAGCCATAAAGTTACAAAAAAGGCCAGAAAAGTGAGCTTATGAAACATAAGGCGTAAACCAAATAAGCCATACGTCCCCTAAATAAGCCGAAATCACATAGCACCCAAATAAGGTTAAAGAAGGATCAAGTAGCAAGTGGATTGTATAAACAAGGATCATTTCATAGGAAAGTTAATACTCCACTAATGACTAGATGGGGCCCACATATAGAACAAGAAAACCAAATAAGCCATAAGCCCCCTATATAAAGCTTAAACAAAAACAAGCCAGGCTTATGAAATATAAACACAAATCACATAAGCACACAAATAAGGTATAAACAAGGATCATTTTATAAAGCTAATGATTAGATGGGGCCCACATATAGAACAAGAAAACCAACATATGGTGAAAACCAAATAAGCTTAAACAAATATAAGCCATAATCACATAAGCACACAGATAGAGGTAGTATAAACAATGATAAGATGGGCCCACAAGAAAACCAACATAAGCAAATAAGCCATGCTATATAAGCGCTTAAACAAAAACAAGGCGAAGCTTAATGACTTTTAGATGGGCCCTACAAGAAAACCAAATAAGCCAGGCTTAGATGGGGCCCACATATAGAACAAGAAAACCAAATAAGCCATAAGTCCCCTATATAAAGCTTAAACAAAAACCAGCCAGGCTTATAAAACATAAGCACAAATCACATAAGCACACAAATAAGGTATAAACAAGGATCATTTTATACATGGGCCCACAAGAAAACCAAATAAGCCACAAGTCTGCTAAACAAATATAAGCAGAAATCACATAAGCACACAGATAAAGGTATAAACAATGATAAGATGGGTCCCACAAGAAAACCAACATAAGCAAATCTTAACTAACCAGTAGATAAGCCATGCTATATTAAGCTTAAACAAAAACAAGACAGGCTCAATGACTTTTAGATGGGCCCTACAAGAAAACCAAATAAGCCATAAGTCTTGTATATAAGTTTTAAACAAAAACAAGGCAGGCTTATGAAACTAGATGGGCCCACAAGAAAAGCAAATAAGCCATAAGTCCCCTATATAAAGCTTAAACAAAAAGAAGCCAGGCTTAGACGGGGGGCCCACATATAGAACAAGAAAACCAAATAAGCCATAAGCCCTCTACATAAATTTAAACAAAAACAAGCCAGGCTTATGAAATATAAACAGAAATCACATAAGCTAAAACAAGGACGAATGATACCATAGAAAGTTGATACTTGATACTAATAACAAGATGGGGCCCACATATACAACAAGAAACCAATATAAGCCACAAGTCCCCTATATATAAAGCTTAAACAAAAACAAGCCAGGCTTATGAAAAATAAGCAGAAATCACATAAGCACACAAATAAGGATCATTTATTGGTTTTTGGCTTGTGTTTCATAACCTCACTTTTCTGGCTTATTTTGAAACTTTTCTGCTTATATTACCTTATTAATAAGCTTATAGCTTATTAAGACATGATAAGCTTATATAAGGCAGAATGATTCGATGGGGCCCACATATACAAAAACAAGCCATAAGTCCCCTATATATAAAGCTTAAACAAAAAAAATCCAGGCTTATAACACATAAGCCATAATCACATAAGCACACAAATAAGGTAGTATAAACAAGGATCATTTCATAGGAAAGTTAATAATACTATAATAATGATAAGATGGGCCCACAAAAAAACCAACATAAGCAAATCTTAACTATATAAAGCTTAAACAGAAGATAAGCCACAAGCCCACTATATAAATATAAAGCTTAAACAAAAAGAAGCCAGGCTTAGATGGGGCCCACATATAGAACAAGAAAACCAAATAAGCCACAAGTCCACTTATATAAGCTTAAAACAAAAAGAAGGCAGGCTTATGAAAATATCACATAAGCTCCTAAGCACACAAATGATTAGATGGGGCCCACATATAGAACAAGAAAACCAAATAAGCCATAAGTCCCCTATATATAAAGCTTAAACAAAAACCAGGCAGTCTTATAAAAAATAAGCCATAATCACATAAGCACACAAATAAGGTATAAACAATGATAAGATGGGGGCCCACATATATAAGCAGCAAATCATAAGCTAAAACAAGGATGAATGATACTAATAATAATAATAAGATGGGACCCACATATAGAACAAGAAACCAATATAAGCTTAAACAAAAATAAGCAAAAATCCCATAAGCACACAAATAAGGTATAAACAAGGACCATTCTATAAAGCTAATAATAAGATGGGGCCCACATATAGAACAAGAAACCAATATAAGCTTAAACAAAAATAAGCAGAAATCCCATAAGCACACAAATAAGGTATAAACAAGGATCATTCTATAAAGGGCCCACAAGAACCCAATATAAGCCATAAGTCCCCTATATAAGCTTAAACAAAAAGAAGCCAAATAAGCAGAAATCACATAAGCACACAAATAAGGTATAAACAAGGATCATTCTATAAAGCTAATAATAAGATGGGGCCCACATATAGAACAAGAAACCAATATAAGCTTAAACAAAAATAAGCATAAATCCCATAAGCACACAAATAAGGTATAAACAAGGATCATTCTATAAAGCTAATAATAAGATGGGGCCCACATATAGAACAAGAAACCAATATAAGCTTAAACAAAAATAAGCAGAATTCCCATAAGCACACAAATAAGGTATAAACAATGATCATTCTATAAAGCTAATAATAAGATGGGGCCCACATATAGAACAAGAAACCAATATAAGCTTAAACAAAAATAAGCAGAATTCCCATAAGCACACAAATAAGGTATAAACAATGATCATTCTATAAAGCTAATAATAAGATGGGGCCCACATATAGAACAAGAAACCAATATAAGCTTAAACAAATATAAGCAGAATTCCCATAAGCACACAAATAAGGTATAAACAATGATCATTCTATAAAGCTAATAATAAGATGGGGCCCACATATAGAACAAGAAACCAATATAAGCTTAAACAAATATAAGCAGAATTCCCATAAGCACACAAATAAGGTATAAACAATGATCATTCTATAAAGCTAATAATAAGATGGGGCCCACATATAGAACAAGAAACCAATATAAGCTTAAACAAAAATAAGCAGAAATCCCATAAGCACACAAATAAGGTATAAACAAGGATCATTCTATAAAGGGCCCACAAGAACCCAATATAAGCCATAAGTCCCCTATATAAGCTTAAACAAAAAGAAGCCAAATAAGCAGAAATCACATAAGCACACAAATAAGGTATAAACAAGGATCATTCTATAAAGCTAATAATAAGATGGGGCCCACATATAGAACAAGAAACCAATATAAGCTTAAACAAAAATAAGCATAAATCCCATAAGCACACAAATAAGGTATAAACAAGGATCATTCTATAAAGCTAATAATAAGATGGGGCCCACATATAGAACAAGAAACCAATATAAGCTTAAACAAAAATAAGCAGAATTCCCATAAGCACACAAATAAGGTATAAACAATGATCATTCTATAAAGCTAATAATAAGATGGGGCCCACATATAGAACAAGAAACCAATATAAGCTTAAACAAAAATAAGCAGAATTCCCATAAGCACACAAATAAGGTATAAACAATGATCATTCTATAAAGCTAATAATAAGATGGGGCCCACATATAGAACAAGAAACCAATATAAGCTTAAACAAATATAAGCAGAATTCCCATAAGCACACAAATAAGGTATAAACAATGATCATTCTATAAAGCTAATAATAAGATGGGGCCCACATATAGAACAAGAAACCAATATAAGCTTAAACAAATATAAGCAGAATTCCCATAAGCACACAAATAAGGTATAAACAATGATCATTCTATAAAGCTAATAATAAGATGGGGCCCACATATAGAACAAGAAACCAATATAAGCTTAAACAAAAATAAGCAGAATTCCCATAAGCACACAAATAAGGTATAAACAATGATCATTCTATAAAGCTAATAATAAGATGGGGCCCACATATAGAACAAGAAACCAATATAAGCTTAAACAAATATAAGCAGAATTCCCATAAGCACACAAATAAGGTATAAACAATGATCATTCTATAAAGCTAATAATAAGATGGGGCCCACATATAGAACAAGAAACCAATATAAGCTTAAACAAATATAAGCAGAATTCCCATAAGCACACAAATAAGGTATAAACAATGATCATTCTATAAAGCTAATAATAAGATGGGGCCCACATATAGAACAAGAAACCAATATAAGCTTAAACAAAAATAAGCAGAAATCCCATAAGCACACAAATAAGGTATAAACAAGGATCATTCTATAAAGGGCCCACAAGAACCCAATATAAGCCATAAGTCCCCTATATAAGCTTAAACAAAAAGAAGCCAAATAAGCAGAAATCACATAAGCACACAAATAAGGTATAAACAAGGATCATTCTATAAAGCTAATAATAAGATGGGGCCCACATATAGAACAAGAAACCAATATAAGCTTAAACAAAAATAAGCATAAATCCCATAAGCACACAAATAAGGTATAAACAAGGATCATTCTATAAAGCTAATAATAAGATGGGGCCCACATATAGAACAAGAAACCAATATAAGCTTAAACAAAAATAAGCAGAATTCCCATAAGCACACAAATAAGGTATAAACAATGATCATTCTATAAAGCTAATAATAAGATGGGGCCCACATATAGAACAAGAAACCAATATAAGCTTAAACAAATATAAGCAGAATTCCCATAAGCACACAAATAAGGTATAAACAATGATCATTCTATAAAGCTAATAATGAGATGGGGCCCACAAGAACCCAATATAAGCTTAAACAAAAAGAAGCCAAATAAGCAGAAATCACATAAGCACACAAATAAGGTATAAACAAGGATCATTCTATAAAGCTAATAATAAGATGGGCCCCACAAGAACCCAATATAAGCCAGCTTAAACAAAAAACAAGCCAAATAAGCAGAAATCACATAAGCACTAAGATGGAGGGCCCACTAACCAGAAGATAATCTTGAAATATTGGAAGGAAGA
The DNA here is from genome assembly GCA_025667525.1 of Glebionis coronaria. Taxonomy (NCBI): domain Eukaryota; kingdom Viridiplantae; phylum Streptophyta; class Magnoliopsida; order Asterales; family Asteraceae; genus Glebionis; species Glebionis coronaria. The sequence continues at coordinate 166,842 of JANFOE010001219.1, forward strand.
TGCTGATGATGATTATGGCTTTTCTGAGGATTCAACCTCTCTTCTTCTCTAGAACTTGAATCAAAACATGGAAAACAACCCATTTTTTTATAAAAAAAAAATCAAAACAAAACTTTTTTTATAAAAAAATCAAAACATTTTATAAAAAAAATAAAAACTTTTTATATAAAAAAAGAAAAGCCCAGATGGAAAAATGAAGACTTTTTTTAGTAAAACGAGTGAAGAGATAGACAACTGCCGGCTTTCTTGTTTCTTGTACTTTATGTTTTTTTGTTTTTTTTAGGACATGTTTTTTTAGTACTTTATTACATTAAATCTTTTCTATATTTATAAAAAGATTTTGTCTTAAAATAATTATTCTCGTCTCATAAATATTTATATTTGTGTTATATAATACTCGATGAAAAAAATTTAAAACCGAATCTATTTATATGACTTTCGTCAAGTAATATATAATATAAATATTTATAGTCAAAGTTTAGTGCCAAAAAATTTGAATATTAATAATAGACCGTTAATATGGGACTGATATAATAATTATTTACTGACAAAAATACATGGTTTTGAGAAATATATAAATATTAATGTTTGTTTCTTATTTTGTAATGAATGTATAGATTCAATGAACAAATATACATATTCATATTTTTCATCAAAATAAAAATAACTCACTTTCAGTTTCTTGTTGTTTTGTTTATAAATAATGTATTAGTAAATGTAAGTTGAATTTTCAAATATTTTATAAAATATTTAAATATTTTATACGTATTGACAAAAATACACGGTTTTATAAAAAATATAAATATAAATGTTTATTCCTTATTTTGTAAAATAACGGTTTTATCACGTAAGAGAAAGGTTACAAATGTTTAGATTCAATTAGGGCTCAGCGTCAATTTAAAACCGAATTGAATAAAATCGAATCAAATCGAGAATTGATTTATAAAAAACTTGAATCGAGAATAGAACTTAATTATACTGAGAAAAACTGTAATCGAACCGAACCGAAAAAAACGAACCGAATATATAGTTGTGTTTTTAACCCGAAACCGAACTAAACCGAACCAAGCATAACCGACATAAATATACAAAACCGAAAATCAAACCGAAAATGATCGGCTCGGTTTTTCGATTCAGTTCGACTTTTGAGTTATTTTGCTCTGGCGTGGATTCAATGAACAAATATAGAAACTCATATTTTTCATCAAAATAAAAATAACTCACTTTTCATTACCTTTTTAAAAACTAATATTTTTTCTGTTCTAATACTATTGTTTACGTTTACTTTTTAAAATGTTTCAGTTTTAGTTATCCATTACTAATAGAAAGAAAATTTTGATCAAGTTTAATATATTATTTTTTTTAAATTATAATTATAAATCTTAAAACAGATTTAAAATAATTAGCTAAAAATAAAATTTTAATTCAGTCAATAAATTAGAGAGAGAATGCTCACTACAACAAATAAGGTAACTTTTTACACTTATTATTACACTTTTTCATATTTTAGGCTGGTGGGAGTGGGTTATAACCCACTCGTGGCTACCCTCCACCTACGCGCAGCCCCCACCCCCTCCTACCCAACCCGCGCGCGACTCTGTCGCTGGCAACTAAAAACCATAGGCTAACTCACCCAGCGAGTTTCTGAAATGTTGGGCCCCACCACTTTTATATTACCGTTATTTTTATCAAATTAAAAAAAAAAACCCAAAATTTACTTATAAATACCCCCATCATCTTATTCATTTTTCACACACACAAAATCAAACATCTCATCTTCATCTCCATCTTCAATCTCCAAATCATGTCTCAAGAAAATACACCCCGAACCTCCAACAAACGTCGAAGTAGGCCAAATACCCAAAATTCACCACCCACACCGCGAGGAACTTTCGACCTAGAAAACCCGTCACCCGGTATCACCATTCGACCACCATCATTGTATCACCCACAACCTTACCAAAACACACCTTACCGTTGCTCGGGGCCAAGTCAATACCCTACCCAATACCCGAGCCAATACCCTACCCAATACCCGACCCAATACCCGACCCAATACCAAAGCCATAGGGGTGGTTCCTCATCACAACCCGCCTATGAAACTCAAGATTGCTACATCCCGCAGTATTCAGACTCGATTGAAAGTCAAGGGTTTGCTTCGTATCAACAAACCGGGTCTCCCGAGCTGGAAACCGTCCCCGAAACTCAACCAACGGTCCAAAAACCTGAACCAAAGAAGACATTATCTAGGGGACGTCAAAAGAAGAAGGCGGTCGAAGAACCTCCAAAACGACAACAGCATTGGACAACAGCGGAGGAAATTTTTTTAACAAAAGGTTGGGTTTCCGTGTCTACTGACAACATTAATGGAATCGAAATGAGTACGCAGGGATTTTGGACAAAAATCCTTGAGTACTTTGAGAGCAAAACGGGGGAACCCGGGGTTCGTACTTATGATTCTTTGAACGGGAAGTGGAAGTCAATGCGACCTTGTATTGCTCGTTTTTGTGGTGTTTATGGTCAAATGATGCAGATGGGGCCAAGAAGTGGTGCATCGGATGCTGATATGGTTAATGATGCGTTGATGTATTATGATGCTCAAGTTGGACAACCGTTCAAATTTCGTCATTGCTGGGAGATTTTGAAAGACGTTCAGAAATGGAAGGAGGTTGAATTGCCTGCCGAATTAGCTAGGACTTCCAAAGTAAGCAAGAGATACAAGTCATCTGGGTCTAGTTCGTTTAATACAAATTCTATGGATGCAAGTAACAGTGTGGATGTTGATGCCACTGATAATGAAGAAGTGCAATCGATCCCACGTCCAATGGGAAGGGACAGAGCTAAGGCTAAGGCTAAAGGGAGCAGAGTTTCGGGGGAGTCGAGTACAAACGACGAGGCTTTGGCTAGGTTGATGTTGTCTGGGTTTGGTGAACAACAAGAACGGGCCTTTACTGTGCAGGGTGAACAACAGGCCGCATATTTTAAGATGAAGAATAAAGAGATTCAAGTCCGGGAAAAAGAAGTGGAAATAGCCTGATTGAAACAGCAAAAGGAAGACTTGGACTTTTATATGCAGCCGATAGATCATTTGACGGGACGTGATCTTGCAGTCGCGGAGTGGCGCAAAAATCAAATCAAGGAGGCCTATAATATCCCGTTTTAGTTTTTTTTTTAAATGTTGTTTTTTTATTTTCTATGTTTTTATTTTTATTTTCGTACTGTGTTTTAATTTTTTATGTTTTTATTTTAAATTTTGTACTGTGTTTTAATTTTCTGTGTACCCGTGTTTTAATAAAATTGTATGAATAAAAATTATTTAATGAAAAAATGGAGTGATGTGGAGTGAGTTTGGGTGAGTTTGGTGAGTGCCATTACCTCCTGTGGTGAGTTTGGGTGAGCTTTGGTGAGTTTGGTAAAAAGCTGACGTGGCGCTGAGGTGGAGGTGAGTGGGTTTCACCCCACTCCCACTAGTCTTAAAATGTATGCGTTTAAAAAAGTTCATTCTATCATTAGCGTTTTGGTGTGAACAAATTGGGTGTAACTAATAATTTCACACTTTTAAGTGTGAATATTTATAATTAACTACACTTTTATATGTGAACTTTTAAATATTTCACACTTTTATATGGGAACCTTTTTAATTCTATAAAAGGTGAAGATTGGCGGGAACACCTTAACCCCGGGTGCCTTTTGGCACCAGCCATTGTCCACCCCACAAGGTTTAGCTCCGGCAACTCTCATGGCCCAGAGGAGCAACACCTGGAGTGAGACGAGCCGAGACTCGACCCTCGAAATATAAATATTTTACAAATAAAGTTCATACTTTTTAAATTGTAAAAAAAACTAAATTTGTTGTAGTGGCTGTAACAAAATATATAGTCAAGCGAGTATTATGCTATATTTATAAGTATGTTTGTCTCATAGTTTAAACATAGACATAGTGTCATTGTTTTACTTGTGTTTTTTTTTTAGCAAGTTTTACTTGTGTTCATATAAAATACTTTTCAATAAAGTTATATAATTATTGTTTTATTCCAAAATTATACTAGTATAAATCAATGGTATATTTTTATTTTTTATAATTGGAATAATGTGTATGGCTAGGGAGAGGTCAAGAAGATCGGTCCAACCACATACAAGTCATATCATTGGATCGTCATTTTCAATATACTCCACATAATCCTATTATTACATAATATGCATAAATATCTTATATGTGATATTTGTCAATATTTTAAAATCGAGTTTTTAATTGATCTGGTTACTTTATTAGATTATTGGTTTGACCAGTAGTAGATTTATCTGATCTTTCATTATAAAAAAAATGAAAAAAAGTTGCAATGATTAGGCTGGGGAGTGGTGATAAAAATCCACGGGTGGGTTACAGGTGGTAAAAACCCACACGTAGGTTACCAAGAACCTCACTTTCCCATCGTAAAAACCTACGCGTGGGTTACAATTCTCAGCACACTAAAAACTCGCTACAGGTGACTTCTTCACCATTCACAATACTCAAAAACTTTAATTTTTATCCCGAATTTATTCTATTTAATCCTCACTTTCACTACTTTTTTTTCATCTTCATCTTCTTCTTTCTTTACTAACAAAAAATCATCTTCTTCCTAAAAAAACAACAATGTCCGGCCAACAAAACACCCAATCCGGCAAACGCCGCCCACGTAGAAATTCGACCGCCTCTCCACCTACTGCTACCGGAACCTTTGATCTTAACAACCCGTCACCATATCGACAACCAAACCCATATCATCAAGCATATACAAACCAACCTTACCGTAACCCTATGCCGGCACCGATACAACCAACGGTTCCGGACTCATACCCGAATTTACCTTACCCAAACCCTTATAATTTTACCCAATTCTCACAAACTCCCGGATTTCAAGATTTTTGTTCACAAAACCCATACAATTTTAATAACTATGTTGGTGGTTCGTCATCACAACACCATGCCAACATACCCACCTCTCCCATACCCAACTCTCCCATACCCACCTCTCCTGTACCTTCCTTTCATAGTGAGGAAGGATATAGGCCATCTTTTTCGGGGTCATGTCAGGGGCCTCTAGATGACACGGTTGAAGTTTCCATCCCAACTCCAACTTCGTCGAGGGCGTCTAGAGGACGGCAAGCTCCAAAGGCTCCCGACGCATCTCGGCAAACTGCATGGACACACGTTGAAGAAGTCGAATTGTGTAAAGGATGGGTATTCGTTTCTGAAAATAGCGCGAAGGGAAACGGTAGGAATTCTAAAGGTTTTTGGACCGAGGTTTTGCGATACTTGGAGATCAACACAGGGGTATACAGTAAAAGAACCTATGACAGCGTGAACGGGAAATGGAAGCTGATACGGCCTCAAGTGTGTAAGTTTGTTGGAGTGTATAACAATATGATACGAATGGGGGTTGTGAGTGGAGCCGACGATGAGACTTACATTAATAGAGCATGTGAGGACTATCAAATTGAACACAACTCGAAGTTCAGGTATCGTCATTGTTGGGAAATTTTGAAAGGTAGTCAGAAATTTATGGGGGGTGAGATGGAACTATGGGAATTTAATCTGGAGGAGGAAGAAAGCCAAGGCAGCAAGATATCGAAGACATCGGAGTCAGGGGATGCAGCTTCTTTTCAAAGTGTTGACGACAGTTAAACCAGTGGTGTTCAACGACAACGACCAGTAGGCAGGGATAAAGCCAAAGCTGTTGCTGCGAGGAAGAAAAAAGGTCAGTCGTCGCGTTCATCGGTTGAGTCCCAAGAAGCAGAGTTTGCTAGGTTGATGGTGTCCGAGTTTCACAATGCGGGCAAAGACGAACGCCTTAAGTTTTTGGAATTGAAGGATAAAGAGTTGGAGTGTCGTCGTCTTGAGTTGGAAAATCATGCCAAACAATTGGAAATTGCGGCCATCGACAGGAAGGAAAGAGACATAGAATTCTATATGTCACCCTTTGATCACTTGGTTGGGCCACAATTGGCATACCGTTTGCAACGCCGGGCGGAAATCAAAGAGCGTTACAATTTGGAGTGGTAGTTTTTTTTTTACTTTGTACGTTTTTATTTTCGGTATTTTACGTTTTTATTTTATCCGTGTATCGTATTTTATTTTATGAAATAAATTTTTTAGTTTATGAATAAATAAGGTAAAAATGATAGTGGAAAGATGAGGTGGAGGTGAGGTGGTGGTGGGTTTTTTTTTCCTTAAGAACCTTGAAAGGTGAGTTTTGAGTGGGTTAGTGAGAGGAAAGAGAAAGCTGGGGTGAAGCTGACGTGACGGTGGGTTTTTTTTGCACCACTTCCCCTAGCCTTAGAAAAAAATATAAAAGAATCATGAAATGGTAAAAATATTGAACACAAAAACTATTATTTAACAAATATAAATATAACATGATAGATTAATGTATAATAAGGGGTGCCTCGTCGCGCCTCGTCGTGATGAGGTGGCCCCTCGTCTGCCGAACGTTGTCTTCTTTAATTAGGGCTAAATTCATAACTCCATTTCGTCGAAAGAATTTCGCTTTTGCGAAATATGAACGACGAGAAAGAGTCCAAAATGTTACCGTTGGTTATAGACGTTTGGTTTTTTTTTCTAAATATTCTTAATCTTTATATAAACTCTCCCCATTTAACAATTTTAACAATCATATTCATTCCCAAAAATCAAAAGAATACTACTAGAATGGCTTGTTCAGCTCCACACACTTATAATCAAATCAAAATATTGGTTGCAAACCTAATTAAAGAAGACAACGTTCGACAGAAAGCGATTATGGATTTAGCCCTCAAATTTGAAAGTGCATCCTCTTCAAAATTTTAACTGCAGGAAGCATGTGAAAATTGCAATGATATTCCAAAAGAGTGGCGTGATCAGATAATCGAATTTTTGAAAAAAGAATCGAACAAATACGATGAAATACATGATGCTTTGGTTGAAGAAGGCGTTAAAATCGATAGACAAATGGATTCTAAAAAAGAATGGATTAGAGAATTTTAATTTCGGTGTTCTAGTTCTAATTTAAATAATGTTATTTTATTTTCTATGTTGTAATTTTAATATCAGTAATGAATTTTCCAACGGTTATGTTTAAATTTGAATTTTCCAACGGTTATATTTTAATGAGTAAATTATACGGTTGGTCCTTATGGTTTGCGTTAACCGACGTCGTTCGTCCCTTGACCAAAAAAGTTGCACCGTTGGGCCTTAACTTTTAAACCTTTTTCGTTGTTTGTCCCTCGCATTAACTGGACCCACTAACAAATAATAAATTGTTTACCCACAAGGGTAAACCCGTCATTTCTCACCTTAGGCCCACTATTACCAACCACCAACATCTTCATCTTTTTCACTTAACTTTATCTTCATCTTCAACATTACACCACCATCATCTCTATTTTCTTCAACTCTCTAAAAACATCATTAAATCAAAACAGTTAATTCAATAACATACATTATCGATTTCATTATGCCTAAAAATTACAGAATGAGCAGTTTGGTTAGAGGTATTCTTAAACATCAAACGTTACTACAAATGGACAAAACATAATTAAAATTATCACCAAATTAATTCGAGCGACTAAGAAAAATGTTACATCAATTCATTATCCAACCTCATCCACATACAATGTATATAACCCATATCACTTAATCAAATCCTAGTGGTTTTATTTTAGCAACGTGTTACAACAAATGTGACTTCTATCTGATTTTTTCTATCAATGTCATTGTCGTAGACTGGAATTGTTCAAACGTTATGCCAACTTTTGTCACTTATTTATGTTTTATTTCCTGGATTCCCTTAATACCATCAAAACCAGTTGCTTGTTCCTTTGCCTTTTGTTTCGCTTCTTCAACCTTAAACTTGGGCTTCCATGTGGTATCCCTGATGAATTCTGCGGTCTTCTCGTCACTTGCTATCAAGATGTTGTCAAACAAGATACCATCTTGCATTGTCCAGATCTCAATACCGATAGCAGCAATTGGCTCAAAGTTGGGGGTGTCAAGTTCAAAGTAGTCAATCTCTTTAGGCTTCCAAATGCCCTTGTAAGCAGTGTTGTCGATAAGAGGTGCACTCCATTTACCCTTGTAAGTTGGGTTCCTCTTCAATGGTCTCCCCCATTCACCATAACCAGGTGCGACTTCACATTTTGGGTTGTCGATTTTAGGTGCCTCCCATTCACCATTTTCCTCATCATCCCCATCCTCGGGTTTCACTGCCTGTGGGTCGTCAACTTCCTCTGGCTCGTCTTCCAACCATCCTTCGGGTTTCTCAACTTCTTCATCCAAGATTTCCATGGGTGCTTCCTTATCCAATCCTAGGGTTACTTTGCTTCTGGGTCGGGGATCTGAGCCCTCTCATCCCAATCTTCAGGTTTCTTATCATCAGGGTCGGGGATGGTCTTTGATGGGATAAGTGCTGGCTCAAAGTCCTTAGATGACAAGAAGTTGGCCTTCTTTTTCTCTTCACCGTCAACCAAGATTCTGATCTCTTAAAAGATCAGATCTTATATCGGGGCATTGAATAAAAGTAAAGAATTCATAGAAGAACTAGTAATGCTTTCTCTTAAAAAGATCAGATCTTAGGGTGGATAGAAACTTAGAGGGTAGATGAAAATCTTAAATGCTTTAGGTGAGAGTAAAGGACGTGAATACCCCTGTGCTAAAATGAGTTAACAATCGTTTGTGGGTCCAGTTAAAGCGAGGGACAAACAGCGGAAAAGGTTTCAAAGTTAAGGCCGAACGGTGCAACTTTTTTTGTCAAGGGACGAACGACGTCGATCAACGCAAACCATAAGGACGAACCGTGTAATTTACTCTATTTTAATTGAACATCGGTTCCAACGACTATATTTTCTCTATAAATACTACTTCCATTTAGTTTTTTTTCTCACACAAAACCATACTCTCAAACATGTCTCAAGGAAACACCCCTGCAAACAAGAAATAAAACAAAATGAAAAACTACTTGAATCAACTCATCGACACCGGAAAAGGTACCAGAGACAATCCCTCCACAACCTTACCCAAACACGATGGGTGAATCATTCGTTCCTACTGTTGATCAACCAGAGAGTCCTGTTGAAGAATACCAGGTACCTGCTGAGTTCCGTCTTACTGAGAAACAAGAACATCAACTGCTTAATGATAAAGAAGCATTACGTGAAGCATTAGCAGAAGAAGAAAGGGAGAAACAAGAGTTAGCGAAGCAAATCAAGTGGGAAAAGACTGTCGAATTCATCAAGAATTCTTGGGGTATTTCATCGGAATTTGATTCGGATCCCGAAACCGATTAAATTCCGTCGAACCGTACCGTATCGTATCGTTTTTAATTTTATTCCGTATTTGTAATTTTTATTTCTTTATTTGTAATATTTTTATTTGAATGAAATAAATTTTATTTTGTGTGAAAATGAAAAAAAGAAAAAGAAAAGATAGTGGTGGGACCCAAATGAAGATGGGTTGGGTGTGTTGTGAGTGAGGGGGTATTTTTGTTAGTTGTGTTGTTGTGATGTGCCGTTTAGTTGGCAGCTGACTGGGCAAAATTTTAAGGGGTGCCTTGTTGTGACACCCTTGTCTCTTAGTTGTGAATCAAATTATGATCTTCATAACTATATGTGATAATATTTGCTTTTTATATATTTTTTTCTTGACTATAAAACAACAAAATTTACATTATTTGTAGCCTTTTTTGTTACTACTACGAGGAGTTCTTACCGTCACGAGTGAACTAATCTCTCGTGAAAGTTTATCGGGTGTGAGAACCCGTACTTTCCCAACATTATTTTATTCTTTTATTCGTGTTTCTTGATTTTTCCAACGTATTACGTTTTCTTGTATTGCTATATGTAAATCCTGAGATTTTTAAATTATACTTTTTAAGTATTATTTTGTTCATTGACAATGTTTTATATGGAATTATAAAAATTTTATTTTATTTTTCCATATTTTATTTAAATCAAGTTTTTGATTTAAAATCACCCGCGTGCGTTTTACAACGAGTTTATTTAAAATCAATGTACAACAAGAATTCACAGTGATCGCGATACCGACATATGCCCAAAATATTACGTTTATTTATCGATTGTTTCGATAATTAATATTTTTGACGATTTCGTTTTAATTACGTATTAAGTCATGTCGGGAAATCATATAATCATTTTTATGATGCATAGTAACTTTTGAAAAGTACTTTTACGAAACGCGAGCCCCGTAAATATTTTCAATATTTACCAAAAACCATTTTCTACCCTTTAATCTATTAAAATGATTTTAGGTCCAAAACTATACACAATTGACAAAACTATCCCTCCATCATACTATATAAACATTTTTTTACCATTTCATTTCATTTCCACCATCAAAAAACACACACATACAATTTTCTTCTCTCCCCACCCTCACCTCCATTTGCCGCCACTCCACCACCTCAAAACACCCCTCAAATTTGATTTTTAACAAAATCTAATCAATATCCCATCTCTAAAATCATCTTATGATTCTATCTATACAAAAATTTCACACATGCATCAAGATTTTTTTTAGTTCTTATGATTTTATGGTGGGTATTGGTTTTGATCATCTTGCATGCATTGTTTTTGGTAAGATCATCACATTTTAATCCTTAAAAGTTGTACTTTTGATCTTTGATTTGGTTAGATTTTGCATGCAAGTGTTTTTAGGAGTGTTTGGTTGATGGGAATGACAGTATAGTGATGCTAGAGGTATGGGAATGAGTGGTTTTGCTTGAAAAATGGATTTGTCATGTTTTCTAAAAGGCTAATTTGGGACAACAGCTTTAAACAGATTGTTTCGTGGGTTTAAGGTCTGAGAAAGGCTAATATTATTTGATTTTGTTGTAGAGTTTTCTGAGACGGTCGTTTTGGTGTAAGATAGAGCTTCTAAGTCATTACGAGTCAAAAGTTATGCTAGTTTTAGTTTTCGTGTACCGGGAGACGCAAGTCGGCACAATCCGAAATTGTGGCTGATTTTGGGTCGACTCTCGGGGACTTTAGGCTTGGTTAGATAGTGGATACTACTGATTTTCAAAGTTTACAAACTGAGTTTGATGAGTCTAGTAGTGGTTTCAAAAGACGGATTGTCGAGTTTGTACTTTTAAAGCGGTCTAAATGGTTTTACAAAACAAGTGCACAAATCTGTCCCAAAATTTGGAGTCGAGTAAAGTGTCGAGCTGATGGATTTTAAAGTGTGAACTTTGGCTCAAATTTTGGTGAGGTCTTACACAGGTTATAAGTGACCTTGACACCAATTTTCATGTAAAATGGACAAGTCTAGATATGGTAGATCGGTGTGTACATTCGGGGTGTACTTGCTGATTTTAATTTTGGACACATAGTTCAATTGTTTGTGTTGCGTGAGTTTGAGTATTCACCATCGGTCATGGTGACGTACTCAAGTGCTTAGTAATTATATAAATGACTTAGCTACTGGTCCAAGTAAGGTTAAAGGATAGTTTGACTTGTGTTAACTTGGCGTCGTATAACGGGTCATTTTCAAGTGTTCAAGTGTTTTAACGTGTAGTGTTGAAATAAAGGGTTAGTATGAATTCATTTGGTTCGTGTCAATGGTTTTGAAACATGAATACTTGAAAACATTTGAGTCATATTATATTTGGTATATATATCGATATTGAGTTCGAGTATTAACGCGCCTTATTGTGATAGGTTGCGGTTTTCGTGTTTCCCGGGCATCCATATCGTCGGTGATCGTCTCACTACATTGTTTCTACTCAGTTGCTGAGTACCGTGATTATCTCACCTCATGGCTAAGGTGAGTTCATAGCCCCTTTTTACTTGTACATGGTTTCTAAACATGGGGTGAGATTTTACATGGTGGAACACAACCATTTAAAACTGTGAGCTATCCTCAACTTGTATGCTATCCAGAAATTGTATGCTTTCCAGAACTTGAGGATTTCCAACTGATTTTTATTGATATTATTTCTTTTAGTCTAGCCTTAAGTTTCCTCTCATTGATCATGAACCGTTAATTAATCCTGCTACCAAGCGCGAATGTTGTGGGTGGATCCATCGGGATTGACTATCCCCGTCCCGATTACCTTGACGCACTAATATTTGTTTATTCAATTGAGTATTTAGGCTGAATACTGACTAGAGGAACTTACACTGAGTTAAGCTTCGGTTCATGAACTAAACATCAATAATAATGTTTCAGACAATGGTTACTATACATAACCATTTTCCCCTATTTCTTGTTTACAAATGAATGCTTGTGTTCCACATCCTTATTGCTAAACCTATGAATTTCACTCAACTTTATGTTGACGATTTTACATGTTTAATCTCAGGTATTATTACTTAGCTTTGCTTGGATGGGAGCCCGCAGGATATTATCGCAGCTTGGAGATTTCTGTGATGCTTTTGAAAGATTTGTTTTATATAAACTGTTAGAAGTTTATTCTATCTTTTGGGCAACTTTATGTTACAAATCGAGACGAAATAATATAATTTTCCGCTTCTAAAACGCTGGGACCTATGTTTAAAAACTCTGACCTTTTATGATGTAATGTACATGTTATTATTTCGTCAGCTTTGTATGAACTGTAATTCCTTGTTTCTTGTAGTATGACGTGTTAACCCCTCGTTGCCTACTTGTTCCATGTCAGATTTTGGGGGTCTCACAGAGTGGTATCAGAGCGATGGTTATAGGGAACTTAGTCATTTTTCAAAAACTTAGTCTATAACCAGAAGTTCAAATATTTCATGTTTTAAGTGTCAACCACAGAATCTGCCAATGTTGTTCGATATTTGCGCGGGTAACTCTCTAATCCTTATTATTTGCTTTTAATTATCGTTTTAATATTTCATCTCTTGATTTCATGTTGAAATATTACATTACCTTAATGACGATAATTACTATGTCAGTTCAAAGCCTATGTGCTTCATGAATTATCATTGAATGTTACTGTGATTACATCTGCTCTTACTGTATTTCTTGAATTCTTGTTCTTGTGAATTGATCTTATTGAAATGACTTTATATTGTTATGACGTTACATACTTGTATTCAGAGCGCGTATGCTGCCGACTTTTCATACTCATTTTTCTGAGTACTATTGTTATTTTATTTATGCGTGATACGACTGATCTTGTATACTCGTTCTTTTTGAATCATCTGTTTTTTCTCGACTCGCTGCCACATGTTGTGCATACTCTCGCGATACCATTGTTCGGGATTGAATAAGTGTTGTTTTCGATGAACTTCTGATTTTCATTCTACTACCGTGTGTGTTGCTTTCATTGTTTATTTCCCTTAAAATATCTACTTAGATACGCAGATTTTCTTTCTGACCATTCATAATTGAATGTCTAGTCTATAGACCATTGTGTAGCTCAATGTGTCTCCCAGAAAGACTAAAGGACATCGTGTAAGTCTCACATCTCAAAGAATTCGTTGAATCAGTGCTGAATAATATTGTGGGTTTTCATAATCTTGATTTACCTTTACGCCGCCGTTTTACACGACACTTGTACATGGATTACATCTTACTTCATTGACCATTCTACGTTTCGATTTCAACTTAGAACATTCGTCGTACCTTGAACACATGATCGTCATTTATTATGTGACGATTGTTTGGAATACGATCCTACTTGTATCCTCCCTTTTTCATTAAACCTCCTCGCCTCAGGAGTGTGACTTGTTAATATTTTGTTTCTTTCTCGGTATGTCTTGTGATTTTGAAAATCACGCCGCCAGGACCTTCCTGCATTGCATCTTGCAACCGAAGACACGGATGTCATGCGTTGTTGTTGATTTCTTAGTTTTTCGTTGGTATTCTTGAACCAAATCTATATTGTGTTTTCTTTACATGATTAATTTTACAGTTTATTCTCTTTCGTCTTTATGGAATCCACTAATTTTGTGTGTACATTAATTTTGAATTATCATGAAATTGGATTAAATTTCAAGTTGTGTCGAAAAATATACTTTGTATAGAAATTTTACAGGAAGTTTAACAGTGTCGAGAAAATATTTTTATAACTTTAGACATAAAAATATATATTTCTACTTGTTGAGATGTCCGTTTAGGACATAAAATTTGACCAGTAAACTTTAAAATCGAGCAAGTTACGCTCATTTGAGATTGTAAAATTTAAGAACTTATTATTTTTTTTGCGTAGTTCTAAATTATCATTTTATTGACAGATTTAATGCAAGGGCATTTTCGTCGATTTTTATTCCGTTTCAAGTCTCGGGTAAAACTAGAAAGTTGTTCAAAACACTGTTTTACATCGAAATGCATTCGACTCTGAGTCTTAGAATATCGTTTAGTGAGTTAATTGGTCTAGTCAAACCCAAAAGTCAAAGTTGACTAAACATGTCAAAACTGATAGAAGTTAAAAACATGGATTGAAGTGTTTTTGAGTTCGTTTGAGCTCGTAAAACTTTAACTAATGATATTTTGCAAACTAAAAACAATGATTGCGTTTGGAAACGTTTACAAATAGTAACTTGAGCTCGGTCGTACATAAATTTTGAACTTTTAGGAACCAAGTGATTTGACAAACTGATACCCTACTTTCTTAAAAGTGTATTTTTGTCAAATGAATCACGATGTGCACACATATAGATTCCTTTATCCTTTCTTTTAAATATGACATATTTGTCATTCTATATTGTCTTTCTTTGCTTCTATCGTACCACTGAATGGGACCAAGGTTGAAGTTCTTTCTTTCGTATCGTTCGTTACCATCTTGACACGTGTCTCTTGACGATTTCGGCTAAACCTCTTGAAACCTTATCACCTTGTAACCATTTCGTTGATTGACTTGAACTACTCCTTATTTCCCTCTTGTAACCCACTCGCTACTTTATAAGCTATTGTCATGTTACCATATGAACTCAAACAGATATTATTTGCAAATCATATTACAAAAGGTTTCATTTGGGCTTTCTTAAATAAGGGAATGCTATCTTATAAAAAAATTAATTTATATTAATTTTACAATGTACTCTCACAAATTTTTCTACCTTGGGTCTTGTAAAGAATCTTGCAACATTACAATTGTTGAATTAGATATCTAGCCAGTAACTTATTGACGAATAGTTTCATAAACTATTTTGATTTATGTTTTTATAAATGGCATTATATACATATTTTAAATAATATGAATTGTAATACTGGTTTGATGAAGTTGAGCATCGCATTGCTAGTCCTAAATTATGCATGGCCTGATCACCTATGCATAATTTAAAAGGAGCCATGCAAGGCCATATAGTAGTCGCCCTAAATATTTGACCAAAAATCAACTTTTTAATATTGTTCCTTAAAAAGTTAGATAAAATAAAAGTTTTGAAAACTTTTACATCTTATGCGAGTATCATCTGTTCGCGACTTACGCATATGAACCCTTATCTTTTCTTGAACAAAGAACATGATTCAAGCACATATTTCTTTACTCAACGACCTTTGTTTTACATGTTACCTCATCACCCTCACGATGCGATTTTCGTTACCACTTGTCTAAATTCTTACCATTGATACCAGACTTGAAAGTTTTAACGTTGTTATGACTCTACATCGATCTACCTTCTCCATCTCTTTTGGTAGACCTTCGAAACGTCTCTGTACGCGGATAATGATTTATGACTGGAAGTGACCAATGATTACGTGTATTTGTCATGATATGTGTTAAGACACTATCGCCTTGGAAATTCATTCGTGTGAACCATGTATTGATTTTTCCTTTCATTGTTAATGTTGTTCATCTTACTGGAACTTCTCTCAATTGACTTCTTAAGAATTTTCTTTGATTCGAAAATTCGTTGTGTGGCTTTTCCCTTTCGATCGTATTTCGACCACCGAGAACTTAATAAGCCGTTATTGGTGACACCAACTGCACTCAAGAAGTGATGACTTGCTATAATCCTTGTTTTTCTTATTATTTTTATCATTGACGCGACTATTCTATCATGTTTGTTAAGAATTGATACGATTTTTGGTTTTATTCCCTTGTGTTATCGCTCGCACACAGATATTTGACCATTATATGATTCATATTCGTTGCTGTCTTGCCACCTTTTGAAAACCAGAAAATGTCACGTGTTTATCATTTGAAACCTTAATCGCCTTCTTGGATTTCTAAAAATTATTATTAATTTTTAAGAATGTTTTATACATTTTATCAAATGTTTAAATTACCAAAATAACTGTATCAAGTTAAGTACCAGATCTATATATCCTCTTTTGGAATTTTACATAGTGTTTCGAAGGATATCAAACTGTATATTTTAAAATATTTGATTATAACATACTTTACTGTCAATATAATGAAATTATTAAATTAATTTATAATTTCTAACAATGATTCTAAATAATTTGGAAAATCTGAATTTTCTTTAATGGTAACGGTGAACCTGAGTTTTAACGATAATTTCATGTAGTCACCCAAAAGTTCTTAAGTCGATAAGGATAATTATTTTGAACTGTTCTACTTTCGCTTTGTAAATCCTGATCAAGAAAGGGATTTGATAACTGTTTACCCACTCATTTTATATAGAGTTTGATTTTTAATCACTACACGTGGTAAAACTTTCTTTTAATAAAGAAAATATTTAAAACTAAGTTTTAAAGTAATACCAAAATCCTAGACAACTGATTTCGACAACCTATATTTTGAGTGATCATATGTAATTCATTTTTCCCTTCTAGTTCTTTTGTAACTGGATTATTACGTTTTAATATTTTCACGTTTCACAGTTGCACGACTTGCGACACCTTGTTGATTTATAATCTTGGTTCATTTTATCGCACTTTGCACGTTTAAGCGATTCTTGTGTTCATTCTTGTTAGTTTACCGCACGTATTTTCTAACAACTCTATCTCTTGATGTATCCCCGTATTGAAAGATCGTTATTCTAATCCAAGACTGAGAAGTTGTACAAAAAGGAGTTAAGAAACTGAAGCATAGTGAATTCTAACCGTTAAGATTCGTCATGGTACGGAAATTACCTGGGAAGCAATAAATTTTGTTTTACACTTTGTACCTCCTCTTGTTCGCATCTTCTACTGTTTTCAGGAGAACTCTGGGGACCAGAGTTCCTTTAGGGGGGAAGACTGTGAGAACCCGTACTTTCTCAGCATTATTTTATTCTTTTGTTCGTGTTTCTTGAATTTTTCAACGTATTACGTTTTCTTGTATTGCTATATGTAAATCCTGAGATTTTTAAATTATACTTTTTAAGTATTATTTTGTTCATTGACAATGTTTTATATGGAATTATAAAATTTTTATTTTATTTTTCCATATTTTATTTTTCCATATTTTATTTAAATCAAGTTTTTAATTTAAAATCACCCGCGTGCGTTTTACAACGAGTTTATTTAAAATCAATGTACAACGAGAATTCATAGTGATCGCGATACCGACAGATGCCCAAAATTTTACGTTTATTTATCGATTGTTTCGATAATTAATATTTTTGACGATTTCGTTTTAATTACGTATTAAGTCGTGTCGGGAAATCATATAATCATTTTTATGATGCATTGTAACTTTTGAAAAGTACTTTTACGAAACCCGAGCCCCGTAAATATTTTCAATATTTACCAATAACCATTTTCTACCCTTTAATCTATTAAATTGATTTTAGGTCCAAAACTATACACAATTGACAAAACTAGCCCTCCATCATACTATATAAACATTTTTTTTACCATTTCATTTCATTTCCACCATCAAAAAACACACACATATAATTTTCTTCTCTCCCTACCCTCACCTCCATTTGCCGCCACTCCACCACCTCAAAACACCCTTCAAATTTGATTTTTAACAAAATCTAATTAATATCCCATCTCTAAAATCATCTTATGATTCTATCTATAAAAAAATTTCACACATGCATCAAGATTATTTTTAGTTCTTATGATTTTATGGTGGGTATTGGTTTTGATCATCTTGCATGCATTGTTTTTGGTAAGATCATCACATTTTAATCCTTAAAAGTTGTACTTTTGATCAATGTTTTCAGACCCGGGTCGACCCGGCCGGGTCAACCGGTTGAACCGGTTCCGGCCGAAAAAACAGGTCATATTGACCCGGGTTTCATATTTTTGAAACCCGGCTTGACCCGGCGGGTTTGGGGTGACCCGGGTCAACCCGGTTCTCAAGACCCGGCCGGGTTTCGAATTTTTCGTGTTTTTTTTGAAAAAAAAAATTTAATTTTACGTATTTGCGACGAAATTTTATTTTTACATATTATATTAGTTGGTAAACAATTTATATTTTCAATATACGTAAGTTTTTATGGTTTTTATAAGTATAATTTTGTTAATTATTAAAAATATAAAAAAAATATTTATTTTAAGAAAACCGGGTTAACCCGGGTTGACCCGGGTCGACCCGGGTTGACCCGGACCCGGCGACTCGACCGGGTCGATTTAAGACCCGGGTTTTAAAACATTGCTTTTGATCTTTGATTTTGTTAGATTTTGCATGCAAGTGTTTTTAGGAGTGTTTGGTTGATAGGAATGATAGTATAATGATCCTAGAGGTATGGGAATGAGTGGTTTTGCTTGAAAAATAGATTTGTCATGTTTTCTAAAAGGCTAATTTGGGACAGCAGCTTTAAACAGATTGTTTCGTAGGTTTAAGGTCTGAGAAAGGCTAATATTATTTCATTTTGTTTTAGAGTTTTCCGAGACGGTCGTTTTGGTATAAGATAGAGCTTCTAAGTCATTACGAGTCAAAAGTTATGCTAGTTTTAGTTTTCGAGTAAATTATCGAGCTGATGGGTTTTAAAGTGTGAACTTTGGCTCAAATTTTGGTGAGGTCTTACACAGGTTATAAGTGACCTTGACACCAATTTTCATGTAAAATGGACAAGTCTAGATAGGGTAGATCGGTGTGTACATTCGGGGTGTACTTGCTGATTTTAATTTTGTACACATAGTTCAATTGTTTGTGTTGCGTGAGTTTGAGTATTCACCATCGGTCATGGTGACTTACCCAAGTGCTTAGTCATTATATAAATGACTTAGCTACTGGTCCAAGTAAGGTTAAAGGATAGTTTGACTTGCGTTAACTTGGCGTCGTATAACGGGTCATTTTCAAGTGTTCAAGTGTTTTAACGTGTAGTGTTGAAATAAATGGTTAGTATGAATTCATTTGGTTCGTGTCAATGGTTTTGAAACATGAATACTTGAAAACATTTGAGTCATATTATATTTGGTATATATATCGATATTGAGTTCGAGTCTTAACGCGCGCCTTATTGTGACAGGTTGCGGTTTTCGTGTTTCCCGGGCATCCATATCGTCGGTGATCGTCTCACTACATTGTTTCTACTCAGTTGCTGAGTACCGTGATTGGCTTACCTCATGGCTAAGGTGAGTTCATAGCCCCTTTTTACTTGTACATGGTTTCTAAACACGGAGTGAGATTTTACATGGTGGAACACAACCATTTAAAACTGTGTGCTATCCTCAACTTGTATGCTATCCAGAAATTGTATGCTTTCCAGTACTTGAGGATTTCCAACTGATTTTCATTGATATTTGATTACTGGGGTTTTGACACCCGGTATAAAAATTAAAGTTCTTTGTCGTGTGTCTAATCGAATTGATCTAGGTTCTCTATGTGACTCAGTTTTATTTTGGTGGAACAAAGATGTGTCGTTGTAGTTTTTAAAATTAAAAGTGCAAAACGATTAAAGTAAATGACTTGAAAGTAAATTTAAGTCTAATTAAAATAAAGTGCAAGTATTTAAAAGCGTGACTAAAATTAAAAGGCACTTATAGTAAATAACGCAAACTTAAATCTAACTAAGGCAATCTTAAAACGCAACTAAAACTTAAACTAAGGCAAGGCTAAAATTAAGCTAAGATAAATAATCTTTAAGTGCAATTAAATTAAAAGGCGGGAAAAATTAAGCTTGAAAATAAAGACAGAATTTAAAAAGAAAAACTAAAAAGAACCTGACAAGAAACCCTTGATTCGGAAGTTTAAAACTTCCGAATGAACTGGCTTGAGGCGGAACTTCTTGACTTCCGAATGAAGCAGCTTGATCCGGAACTTAGACCTTGATTCGGAACTTTTAAGTTCCGAATGAACAGAAAGATGTTGATCCGGAACTTCTTCCGAATGAAACACTCTTGACTCGGAACTTATTGACCCGGAACTTGGTTCGGAAGATCTGGCTGATTCGGAACTTTGTCCTTCGTCCGGAACTTTTAAGTTGATCCGGAACTTTTGAGTTCCGAATGAATCTCTTTGATCCGGAACTTTTTGAGTTCCGAATGAAGTATATTGATTCGGAACTTTTAAGTTCCGAATGAACAATTGCTTGAGCCGGAAGTTTTCGTCCGGAACTTTGAATGTTCCGGATGAAGCCCCTTGAGTCGGAACTCTGAATGTTCCGGATGAACCCCACTGGTTCGGAACTTTGAAAGTTCCGAATGAACAACCTTCCTTGTCTTGGCTCGGAAGTTTTCCTGGGAATAAAGAAACAGAAACAAACACCCCGAAGAACAAGGGATAACAGTAACAACAGATCTAATACAATTTAATCAAAATCAAAACAACGATTAAGCTAAACTAATAATAGAACAACAGTTAAACATAAACAAACAATTTAGATCAACAAAACAAACAAATTTAACCACAATAATCAAAAACCCATTTGATCAAAATAAAGACATGACATAAACACAAACATAAACATAAAAATCAAAGATTAAGAAAGGTAGATAGGAGATTTAACGAGATAAAATAAAGATTGACAAGAATTAAATGGAAACTTACTTGAAATTAAAGGAATTTAAGGTGCAAGACAAGGTATTTAAATTGGACAAGTATTTAAATGTGCATAAAATTAAAGGTGCAAGGTAAAGAAAATGGAAGACTAATTGTCACACTTAGCCAACCATGGAATAGCTAGTTTGTCAAGTTAGCCAACAAGAAAATAATTAATCTAGTCCTAACTATATATAGGGGAGGATTAGGAAGCTTCCTCCCCTCTTTCCTTTTCTCTTAATTACAAGCTTAAGTCCTTCTTTCTTTAATCTTCATTAATTGCATGCTTAGTCCTTTTCTTCTAATCTTCTTTAAACTTGGATTTAAAGGACTTTTGGCTTCGGGATTTCTTTGAACTCGTCTTTAAATTCTTCAATAAAATAGACTTGAATTCTTCGGCTTTTGATAAACTTCCGTCTTTTGACTTTTTCTTCGATAATTCTTCAGAATTGGTCTTGGACTTCCGTTCTTTTTGCACTCTTGACTTCTTGACTTCGTCTTTCATCTTTTTCTTCAATAAAAGTCCGTAAATGCCCGTGAATGTCCGTGTTTTCTCCACTTTTCACCTTTTCGTCCTAAATCACAACAAAAACACAAACCACGCATAATTCCGACATAAAAGACATAAAATACACGTTTTGGTCCGGTTATTATTGTAATTAAGTGGTAGAAAAGATGTGTGTTTACACACATATCAAATCCCCTACACTTGACCATTGCAATGTCCTCATGCAATGCATTAGTTACAAAGCAAGATTACACTTTTCATCATAATTAATCCACGTTGGCCTTTATTAAAGAGATAAAAATTAAAAACATACAAAATAAAGAAATCAAAAGCATACCTTGGGTTTTGGAAATGTCATGAATAATCATCATCCTCAAGTTTTCACTTTCTCCAAACCAAGCTTAAAAACGAGATCATTGTTATTATAAGTTAGTAGACTAACACGAACTCATGTGGGCCAAATACTCACTTAGACTCCCTTATTCCTAGAGGTATCTCTTATATTTTATTGTTGTCTTGAATGATCACGAAGATGCATTTTTGACTTATTTCGATAGTTTATTAGGCCGAAAATAAAGTGAACGATTTAATCAATAGTTAGCTAAAGGACAAAATCTTTTAAAACTGCTTCTCGGGACCTCATAAAGTTCATATCTTGGCATAACTCGTTTCGCGATTTGAGACCTTTCTCGGACCGATATTTGGCAGCGACTTCATACTTCAAACCTTGAGAGACGTTCATGAAATTATGGTCTTCTCTTCATATAAGAATTTCTTCACTTGAAGTTTTGAGAGATTCATACTTGGACCACGACTTCTTCATTTTTCTCCAATCTTTATTTTGGACTTTGATATACAACGATACGCCTCCTTTTATGACTTGGATCTATTTATCCTCATACCTTGCTAGGGTCTTTTCGGATACACTTCTCCATGACTTTTGGGGAATATTTGCTTTTCGTCGTGTGTCTCGATCCTTCATATTGATTTTCGATAAATGATTCTTCACATCACTTTTGGATCTTTAGCAACAAAATATAGCCCTCATGCCTTGTTAGGGCCTTTTCGGACTCGCCCATCTTCGCGTCCCGCTTCAATAAGTTATGCCTTGGCTATGAACTCTAATCCATACCGAGCAACTTTTAAACGATCTTGGGCTAGAAGCTAAGTAACTTTTCAAATCGTACAACCTTATTTATTAGCAGATAAATTATTAGCAAGCGATGGGAGAATAGGCTTATAATTAACTCACATAAATTCACGAAAGAATACCGAACTTATAATTGGCTCTATCATTTCTCGTTCTCCACAGTTTAAAATCTCAAGTAATGAGACTCGTGGATACTTAGCCTATTGAATCAAAGTTTTGGGTTTTCGAGTCGCCTATAGGATCTTGTAAATTCTTAGACTCTTTCAAGTTTAGAAATCGCATTTTAAAGTTCCCTTGATAAACGACTCTCTAGGATCAATTATAGGAACTTGCGAAAAGTTCTTGTTCTTAACCCGTGAGAGTTAAGACTTTCGCGTTTTATAGCTCCCTATATAAAAGCCTAGCAAAACTCTACTTAAACACGTTAAGGATACTAGCTAGAGTAACTTAGATAAGTAAACTCGGGTTGAGTCAAAAGATTCACAACGTTTGAAAATTTAAACCACTTTATTAAACATTTATTCTAATAAGGAAAGGAAATAACTATACAAAGGGAAAAACTAATAGGCCAAAATAGATAAAAAAAATTTTGAAAAATGTCGAAAAATTGATTTTCCGGTTAAAATGAGGACAAATACAAGGAAAAGACCACTTAACTTCGATAGAAGTCCCCCCTACACTTAAGATAAACATTGTCCTCAATGTTTAAGCATGTGGGAGTAAACTCCCCTACACTTAGGACATTGAGCACTTTGTTTAAATTTTGCTAAGGAAAAGACAACTAAAGAGATTCCTATTTTAATATTGAGAAATACAAAATAGTGAATCGAAAAGAGTTTAGGATAGAACCGGGATAATGGAACACGGAATCACGGGTCGTCAAGAATCATCAAGAGTAGATCATTGAAGCTCGAATCCCTGATTATAAGAAGAGAGGAGAGGAAATAGCAAACCAAAGGGTCCCCCCTACACTTAGGATAAAGAGAGCTAAAAGATAGATGCATGGGTTGCCTCCCAAGAAGCGCTTGGTTTTTGTTTACCGAGTCGTGAGCCGGAATCGACCTTGATTATCAACGGAAGAAGCATGAAACATATCCACCAGGATCAAAGACATAGTTTTCGTCCATCAAATAGCACAAGCTTAAGGCGAACAAGGCAAGCCAAAGAAGAGTAGGCAGGGTTCCCTTAAGCAGAGATGGAGCACGGTGGAAGCAAGGGTGAAGTGGTGCAAGCATGTCTTCAAAATTTCCAAAGATTTTTCCTTTTATTTCATCAGGTGGATACTGAGATGGCTTAAAGACTTCAATACCGGGGTCGAACACCTTTTCCTTTAGGGGAAAATAGCACTCAGGCTCAACAGGGTGTGAAGAAGATCCGCAAAGAAGCACAACCTCGTCCTCAGAAGGGGGACAAAGAGGTGTCAAATCATATATGCAACGGATATTGGTGTCAACCGGTTTCTTCTCCTTTGACAGAATGTTCTTCAAATCCAAAGTAGGATCAAGACGATAATCTTCAAAGTCATAAGGAGGAGCATCACTCCCATGAGGGAAGTAAGTGTTGAGAAATTCAGAGAAGTCTTCCTCAAATGAGTAATCGTCCAAAGTAGGATCGAGTGATGGCGGAGGATCTTCATCATGTGAAGAATCGCTCGAGAGAGTATCAACCTCATCAAAATCATCATATGTGGGCAGCACGGGATACTCAGAAGTACAATCATCAAAATCATCTGAATCTGAGCTAGAATCATCATCATCATAAGCATCAAAGACCGGTGGAGAATCATAAATGGGAGAAGCGTCCAAAGTAGGGAGAGAATCATCCACATCATCATTAACAAAGGAGAGGCAGGAGGATAAGTCTTGAATGGTAGGAAGGTCCGTTCAACATACGAGAAGTATGTGAAATCATGATCCTCGGGAGGTGGGGTGGGTATAGGAATCACATTGTCATCCTCCAAAGACAATGGATGCGGACCAATTGGCAAAGCCGTAATGTTATCAATCATAGAATGGTCATTTTCACCTCCCGGGTCAAAGCACTCATCCTCATTTCCCGGAGAGGGAAATTGATACATCACTCGCTTGGGTGTGCATTCAGTAGGATGAGGGGGCAATATAGTAGGAGAAGTAAGAGAAGAATTACCTTCCACCTGCGATACCTTTCCAGTAGAGTCAGAACTCTCCACCTCTGCGATAGAAGGGGTCATGGCTATCAAAGTATGCTCATCAGTAACAAGATAGTCATAGCTATCAATGTCTTCAATCCTTTCGTCAAAGAGAGGATTCACCTCACTAGATATGTAATCGTCATCAAAATCAAATAAAGGGTTCGAATAAATCTTGAAAATTTCCTTCGGAACGTCTTCATCGGATAGTGACTCGTCATCACTAGAAGTAGAATCATCATCTTGATCGAAAAGAGGATTAGAGAAAACCATAGAATCCTCTTCCAAAGTGTTGGTGGAAGGAACATTATCAGAAGAAAGTGCATCAAACTCATCGTCACTGTCGGATGTCAACTCAGATTCACTTAGAATTGAGACCAGGTTATCAGCGCTAGACGTATTGAATTCGTCGGATTCCTTTGCAGGAACTGTGCTAATATCCTCATCCCATAAGATGGTTGAATCCTTAGGCTCCGGCAAGTCAGGAGAAGGAATAACATTGTCATTGGTCCAAGAAATAGGACTCTCATCGTCATCACTGTCATAATAATATGGAGGCACAAGAGGAGGAGTATAAGCATTAAGGTTAGATACCTGCTCTTGGTGCTGATCCGCTTGCCATTTCTCCATCATCCTGTTGAAGGCTTCTTGAACTTTTTGAAAGTTGTCAAAAAGTGTGGCTAGTTGATCAGGAGGAAATGCACGACAGGGTTGAGGATTGACGGTGTGACGTGCGGGCTCACAGTTATAAACACTGAGATGATAGCACGGAACTTTCTCAAAGATCTTCGACGGATCACAAGAAGAAGCATCGTGAGGGCCCCCACAAATATAGCACCACGGGTATGAAGAAAAACCCGGTGCGGCTTGAGGATAGGGATTGTCATAGACGGGAGAGGGTGGGAAAGTATTGTAAGAGTTGAAGTATGAATTTGTTGAATTGCAAAATGGACAAAATCCAAATTGTGTATCGTCGATATCAAAACCACACCGCTCACAAGTACACCATTGACATGTTTGAAAACCATGCCAAGGTCGCCCACACCGTCCGCAAGACGGATCCATGAAGAATTATGAATAAGAGGGGTAAAGAAAAGAATTAAACATACTAGAGGATAAAGAGGAATATTTTTGGTGCAAAGCTTTTGAAAAGAAATGCTTTTTATGATTTTTCAAATGTTTTTGGGGTTTTTGGAAAATTTTTGACATGAAAAATAACGTTCACGAGTGAACGGATCCCAAAAAGCAAAGCGTCTCTCACAGAAAACCGTTAATCTTTACGAAAAGAGCCGGCAGCTGCGCCATTTGATTACTGGGGTTTTGACACCCCGTATAAAAATTAAAGTTCTTTGTCGTGTGTCTAATCGAATTGATCTAGGTTCTCTATGTGACTCAGCTTTATTTTGGTGGAACAAAGATGTGTCGTTGTAGTTTTTAAAATTAAAAGTGCAAAACGATTAAAGTAAATGACTTGAAAGTAAATATTAGTCTAATTAAAATAAAGTGCAAGTATTTAAAAGCGTGACTAAAATTAAAAGGCACTTAAAGTAAATAACGCAAACTTAAATCTAACTAAGGCAATCTTAAAACGCAACTAAAACTTAAACTAAGGCAAGGCTAAAATTAAGCTAAGATAAATAATCTTTAAGTGCAATTAAATTAAAAGGCGGGAAAAATTAAGCTTGAAAATAAAGACAGAATTTAAAAAGAAAAACTAAAAAGAACCTGACAAGAAACCCTTGATTCGGAAGTTTAAAACTTCCGAATGAACTGGCTTGAGGCGGAACTTCTTGACTTCCGAATGAAGCAGCTTGATCCGGAACTTAGACCTTGATTCGGAACTTTTAAGTTCCAAATGAACAGAAAGATGTTGATCCGGAACTTCTTCCGAATGAAACACTCTTGACTCGGAACTTATTGACCCGGAACTTGGTTCGGAAGATCTGGCTGATTCGGAACTTTGTCCTTCGTCCGGAACTTTTAAGTTGATCCGGAACTTTTGAGTTCCGAATGAATCTCCTTGATCTGGAACTTTTTGAGTTCCGAATGAAGTATATTGATCCGGAACTTTTAAGTTCCGAATGAACAATTGCTTGAGCCGGAAGTTTTCGTCCGGAACTTTGAATGTTCCGGATGAAGCCCTTTGAGTCGGAACTCTGAATGTTCCGGATGAACCCCACTGGTTCGGAACTTTGAAAGTTCCGAATGAACAGCCTTCCTTGTCTTGGCTCGGAAGTTTTCCTGGGAATAAAAAAACATAAACAAACACCCCGAAGAACAAGGGATAACAGTAACAGCAGATCTAACACAATTTAATCAAAATCAAAACAACGATTAAGCTAAACTAATAATAGAACAACAGTTAAACATAAACAAACAATTTAGAACAACAAAACAAACAAATTTAACCACAATAATCAAAAACCCATTTGATCAAAATAAAGACATGAACATAAACACAAACATAAACATAAAAATCAAAGATTAAGAAAGGTAGATAGGAGATTTAACAAGATAAAATAAGATTGACAAGAATTAAATGGAAACTTACTTGAAATTAAAGGAATTTAAGGTGCAAGACAAGGTATTTAAATTGGACAAGTATTTAAATGTGCATAAAATTAAAGGTGCAAGGTAAAGAAAATGGAAGACTAATTGTCACACTTAGCCAACCATGGAAGAACTAGTTTGTCAAGTTAGCCAACAAGAAAATAATTAATCTAGTCCTAACTATATATAGGGGAGGATTAGGAAGCTTCCTCCCCTCTTTCCTTTTCTCTTAATTACAAGCTTAAGTCATTCTTTCTTTAATCTTCATTAATTGCATGCTTAGTCCTTTTCTTCTAATCTTCTTTAAACTTGGATTTAAAGGACTTTTGGCTTCGGGATTTCTTTGAACTCGTCTTTAAATTCTTCAGTAAAATAGACTTGAATTCTTCGGCTTTTGATAAACTTCCGTCTTTTGACTTTTTCTTCGATAATTCTTCAGAATTGGTCTTGGACTTCCATTCTTTTTGCACTCTTGACTTCTTGACTTCGTCTTTCATCTTTTTCTTCAATAAAAGTCCGTAAATGCCCGTGAATGTCCGTGTTTTCTCCACTTTTCACCTTTTCGTCCTAAATCACAACAAAAACACAAACCACGCATAATTCCGACATAAAAGACATAAAATACACGTTTTAGTCCGGTTATTATTGTAATTAAGTGGTAGAAAAGATGTGTGTTTACACACATATCAATATTATTGCTTTTAGTCTAGCCTTAAGTTTCCTCTCATTGATCATGAACCGTTAATTAATCCTGCTACCAAGCGCGAATGTTGTGGGTGGATCCATCGGGATTGACTATCCCCGTCCCGATTACCTTGACGCACTAATATTTGTTTATTCACTTGAGTATTTAGGCTGAATACTGACTAGAGGAACTTACATTGAGTTAAGCTTCGGTTCATGAACTAAACAACAATAATAATGTTTCGGACAATGGTTACTGTACATAACCATTTTCCCCTATTTCTTGTTTACAAATGAATGCTTGTGTTCCACATCCTTATTGCTAAACCTATGAATTTCACTCAACTTTATGTTGACGATTTTACATGTTTAATCTCATGTATTATTACTTAGCTTTGCTTGGATGGGAGCCCGCAGGATATTATCGCAGCTTGGAGATTTCTGTGATGCTTTTGAAAGATTTGTTTTATATAAACTGTTAGAAGTTTATTCTATCTTTTGGGCAACTTTATGTTACAAATCGAGACAGAAATAATATAATTTTCCGCTTATAAAACTCTGGGACCTATGTTAAAAAACTCTGACCTTTTATGATGTAATGTACATGTTTTTATTTCGTCAGCTTTGTATGAACTGTAATTCATTGTTTCTTGTACTATGACGTGTTACCCCCTTGTTGCCTACTTGTTCCATGTCAGATTTTGGGGTCTCACATCGGGTACCTCGATGAGCAAGATCCCTTCCAGTTGAGATTTTTTATATACCAAAGGCTCGAACCCGAGACTTTGATTAAGAAGCAAAAAACCCTTAACAACTCATGTCAACCTCAATTGTTATATTAGTTGTAGCCTTTACGTTATGTTCTCAAGTTATTATTAGAATGAAAAAAAATAAGCAAAAACTAGAGAAAAGAAGAGAAAGGAAAAGAAGATTTTATACACAAAATAGCTTGTATTTTCCTTTCTCTTGTTAAAAAATCTCGAGAACACAACGAAGTTTTAGTTTTTTTTCAAATCCTTTGTTTTCTCCTCAAAATAAATCTTGAGAACATAGCGTTAAAGCATGAGATCTACTGTATTACTTAGTAAAGCAAAATAATTAGTAAATATTTTAAACGAATATTTATTTAGTAAGAAATAATCTTTAATTTAATCTTTTCTATTTTTGTGTTTTTTAAAAATTTAAATTTTTTTTATTTGGTAAAAGTTTTTTTTAAATTGCTGGAGAAATTTAATGGAAAATAAAAAGACATAAATTATAAGTGTCAAATTTGTGAAAAGAAAAACTTAAAAAAAGAAGAGTTAATAAATAAAACTTTAGTAGTTTAGTTTTAAATATATTAGATAGTGTTTAGTGAAAATTATAATTTTTTATATTTATTCAATAAATTTAAAAAATTAATAAATTCCACTTACAATTTATAACTTAATAATATTACAATTACAATATATTAAACACAAAATTTTTACATGTATTCATATATTAAACTAAAGTATTAAATTTAATTTAATTTATTGATACCGTACGTATGCACGTGAGGTATAATTAGTATCTATACTATCTATACTAATTATAAAGGAGGGATCCCATATGTTGAAACTTGAATTTTTCCTATACAGCTTCTCCTGTAAGTTTCAACATTTATAAAAAAGGAAACTACAAACTCTGTAATAATAGCATCCGAATATGATTTAGACTTTTGAACATTCATAAAAACAGAAACTAAAAACTCGTAACCACTACATTCCGTTCATAGCTCTTCATTCAATAGCTGTGAGGAGAACTACACAAATATGGCAACCACTACAATAGGAAACTTTGACAACTCATTCCATTCAATAGCTATATGAAACGCATAAATGAATAGGCGGGATGAATGCATGTATTTAAAAATTTAAACCATGAAAAATCATCTATATAAATGACCTTCGTAACTCTTCATTCATGTGCACTAACATTTCTTCTTCTTTGTGTCAAACCTGTTAGACGAAACAACTCTTGTCGTGCATGTCAATTGAAAGAAAAACATGTCAACTACCAATGAACGTAACATTGACTATGATCTTGAGATTAGTGTTCTTCCTCTTCTTTATAACAACTTGTAATGTAATCTTATATATTGTGTTCTAACTATTTGTTTTTTTCAACTTGTTCCCCTTCCAATCCTTATTATCACTATAATTGGTGTTCAGAATGTTTGATTCGTTGCGTTTGCTGAATGTTGAATTTATGCAAAGCTGGGAATAAGTAACCTTATATACAAAAATGGCAACAAAGGAATCAAACGTGAAGAACCTTGTTTTTTACAAGGGTAATAGCGGCAAGTTTGATTTTCCATCTCCATGGATAAAACATAGTCTTGGATCCATCGTTCTTCCTTTTGGGAAGTTCATCGTTCACGAGGCCATTGATCCGAGCAACGAGAAGTCCAATTAATTGCAACAGTGATTTCAAATCCTAGCATTTTCTTAGTCATTGAAACATAGTTTTGCTATATGTGTAATCTAATCGTATATGTGATAATGATTATGTTTCTCTGATATTTGAAGCAAAGGCATGAGAAATAACAAGTTTGCCTTAACGTTTTACACATGCTATGAAAACATTCATTTTGAAATTCATACTTAGTAGAGATAGTATTATAATACTTGAAAGGAATCCTAGCAGATATGAAAGTTGCGTCACAAAGAAGCATTTGCATCATCAAAAAGCTACCGTAAGTAATATAGTAGAGATAGTCTTTGAAAGAAAGATCACTTCCTTATTTAAAAGATACAAACGTGATAAGTTTTAAGGTGGTACATATCTCTACTAGAAATACCATTAGGATTCAAAAGTGCAAGGCTTTTTTACTTATTGTAATTTAATTGTTAAAGATTTAAATTTTGGTTAGATTAACTTTTTCACCGGATGCTATATTTTTAGTAGTTGATTCGTTTTTTAACATTGTAATTGAAATTGAAAGTATTAAATAAAAATTAATGCACAAATTTGTTATTTATGGCAATTATTGCAAAATTTATATGTCACGAAATTTTAAATGCATAGTTGGAAACCACTTGATTATGGATTCGACAACGGTTCACGGGTTCAACCACCGAGTCACATGTTCGACAAACGAGTTACTGGTTTGATCACCGGATCACATGTTTGACAACCGGGTCAAAGGTTCGACCACCGATTCAACCCGGTCGAGTAAGCAGGTTAATAGTTCGACCACTGGTTAACAATTCGTTAACTATTTGTCGAGACACTATTTTTTTTTCACGTGGTGCAGGGCAACATGTCTTAAACATATATGTGGCGGTTGTTGTTGTAGTTGAGAAGCAAATGATTTCAACGAAACCTACTTCATAGAATAAAGGTACAAAATTTTGTTCCTATAATTTGTGCATACTTTCTCAACTTTTAGTATTTTTGAAAAATTGGGAACTCTGCTCCATTGCAAGTGATTAGGAAAGTGACTGAAATCAATGTAACTGATTTTCATAACGGTTTGTTTGTAATTGTGTTTCTAGGTGTGCATATTGCACAAAGGTGCGCCCCACTGCCTCGAGCACGTGCCACAACTAAATCTATCATACATGTCCACCTCTTAACATACTAGATAATGCATTAGACAGACATGTTTACTACAACTAACAATAAAGTATGCAGGTACAATAATAAGGTGTCCGTATCAGACAACTCATCAACAGTTGGGTTCAATTTCTTTACTCAAAATGCAAACACCCTCAGGGAACAAGAGTTCGTTCGACAAGTTTATTGAAGCTTCCATCATCATGTAAGTTCATCCAACACAACTCTCGGGAAATTGTTTCATTTAATTTACTTTCATGCTCTGTAGGATGTATAGTGGTGTTTGGATTCGTTATCAAGGGATCAACCATTTACAAGACTGAATCATTTAATTTTAAAGTCACATTTCCGTTAGGATTTCCTAGCTCACTGAATTAGTTTGGGTTATTTAGAGATTGAAGAGAAGCGTACCGTCTACTTTGTAGTATCACTTTTGTCTACATTCTATGTTTTCCACATCCAGATCTGTAAATGTTTGTGTTATGCGCTAAATTTATACATATATAAGTGTATGGAGTTTTAAAGAGTTGTCAGCGGTGTACAATATGACATATTACAATATCTAATATTACATCTAACAAAGTCGCAGGGAGGGTCCAACAAACGTTGTTCTCCAGGCATCAACGGACGGAACTCTAAATAGCTATTGTATAATTTAGCTTCCGCAAAAACAGCTAACCGACAAAGAAATTTATAATCTGCATAAAGCACCACAAGTAAATTTTATAGTGTAATGAACATCCTAGAAATAAAAAACCATCACATACCTACTGGGCGACATACGGGACAGGATATGGATTGGTGGTATTGAATGATCAGATGATAAAAATGATCAGATATTCTTGAGTTAGAAACTTCTTGTTCATCATTGAATTTTTTTTCCTTTACTTAGCAAAGTAGGAGATATGTCAGCTAATTTTTGAATAATCCACACCTTGACTTTGATTTTGAATCTGTTATGTTCAGAAAAAGGATACAACAGAAAGCGGATGCAAGGTGCATGGGAATGTTGATGCCTTCGGTAGTACATATGGAAGCCCTTTAAGTGATGCAAGGAAAACTTATTAAATCTTTTCACGTAGAATATGTCCACATGCCATCAAAGTTGCCATCACAATCACCAAGTTATTACTTGTTTTTCATGAGAAGTAAAAATGGGATACTAGGTTCTGATTTTGCTAGATTTATCCTAAAAGAAGATTTGTGAATCGATCTACATGTTAAGAATTCATCAAATCTTATGAACGTTTTCAATTTTATTTTAGCAAATTCACTTTCGTTTTGAAGAAACATTTACTACAAAATGAGTCATTTCGTTAATTATCTGCCGCTAGGCATTCCGTCGCTATGCGCGAGTATTCGCCTAGTTTATATAAAGACATCTAACTATAACTTATATAGGATACATCTTTTTATATGGCCATTGCATCACTTTGTCCTACTACATCATCATACTAAGGGTGAGCATTTGAACCGTCGAACTAGACCGGATCAGAAAATCGGACCGATTTGAATTGGACCGGACGATTTCGGTCCAGTCTTCGATTCGAGGTTTTGAACCATTTCAGTTTTCGGTCCGATTCGGTTCGATCTTACAAAATACCCGTCGATTATGCCTAATGGTATCAGATAGGACAGAAGACAGGACCGGACAAAACCGACCCGGATCAAAACATTTCAATCCAGTCTCGGTGACCATTTCGATTTTCGGTCCAATCTAGTCTTAATCAGTCCGATCCGATCCGGACCTGTTGCTCAACCTTAC
The DNA here is from genome assembly GCA_025667525.1 of Glebionis coronaria. Classification (NCBI taxonomy): domain Eukaryota; kingdom Viridiplantae; phylum Streptophyta; class Magnoliopsida; order Asterales; family Asteraceae; genus Glebionis; species Glebionis coronaria. The sequence goes on from JANFOE010001219.1 coordinate 200,031, forward strand.
ATCAAACCAGATTAAACAATTGGCAAACATTAGTAGCCATTAAATTAGCATAACTAATTTTTTTTTTATCGTAATAGGTTATGTTAAAGTTAATTGTTCATAAGATTAGAAAAGTCCAAGACATTTATATATTATATTAGTAGGATTGGTTTTGTCATCCAGAAATGAATTGCAACGCAATTTGTTACTCGTTTATCCGTCATCTTATTATAAATGTTTATTATTACTTCCTCCGTCCTATATTAATAGTCCACCGACCAAAAACACGTAAATTAATAAAAACATCATTTTTTCAGTTCTTTTTCTCTTACTTTTTACATAATGACAATTTTATATTTAACCAATTAATTTATAACTTTTTAATTATTTGTAATAATACTCTCAAGTGAGGGTGATATGGTAAACTTAATTTACACTTCTTATTTATTTTTGGACTAGATTATTAATTTAGAACGTCCAAAAATAATAACTTGAACTATTAATATAGGACGAAAGGAATAGTAATTTGTTCGAGTACCATTATTAAATAAAATTAGTTGACCATTCCAAAGTCAAACTTAATGTTAAAAAAATAAGTTGACCATTAAAATGTCAAACTTCAATGTTTAAAAGAAAAAGAGAAAAAAATTAGTAATCGATAATTATGAGTGGTTAAAAATTTAGAGGATTAAATCGATGAGAAATGATTCATTATTTAATATCGAGTAATAGATGATTGCATTACGTCTTATCAAACATCGTTAATGATTTTCTTTTTCATTTTGTACACTTTATAACCTTCAGCCAAACATGCTCTTAATTTGTGTTTCTTTTTCATTTTCTTTTTATGGTGTGAACAAGTTTGATCTCAAAAGATACCAAGATCGAAATGTTCTTGTTATCTTTTTTTTATAAAAAGATTATTGCTTTAATGGTATCACTTTTTCACCACAAACGTTTAATTAATTGATTAAAAAAAACTTTTAAAAAATAATGCACAAGGCAATGATTTTCCCGCGAATTTAAACTTGATCTTTGATGAACGGTCAATCGACACTCAAAAAAATGCACGAGGTAATAATATTCCGGCGAATTTAAACTTTCTAAAAATATAAATTTAAAATAAAATACTACAGTACAAAAAACTACTTTTTGTACGCAAAATAACTACTCCATTCGTCCCAAATTAATAGTCCCCCGACAAAAAACACATTGTTTTAGAATACATCACTATCAATGCATTCTCTCTCTTACTTTTTTTTAAAATGACACTTTTACCCTTATGCAATTAATTAAAACTTAATACATAATTTGTAATTTCTAGTAACACTAGGTGCAATATAGTAAATTCGTTACATTCCTTACATTTATTTTTGGAAAGAGAATATAATTTTGGGACGTTCCAAAACGAGAATATAAATTTGAGACGAAAAGAGTAGTAACTAAACCATACGAAAAATTAGTTATAATAACTTTTTTCCCTTTTTAGCCTCTTTGGTAGTTGTATACGTTTTACTCACGTGATGAAACTTAAAAGTTTTCAACAACTCTAGTGGACCGAAATAACTAAACAAAAATATATACGAATCGATATTCAATTTTCTATGATCTATTAGTGGTATGGCCGAACTATGTGTCAAAAGTTGCCCCAAAGACCGGCACGAGAATGTGTTTGGCGCACCGTATCATATGCGGTGCTAAAGAAGTCGAAGTCATCAGTCCACGCTAAAAAAAGTTGCCCCAAAGACCGGCACGAGAGTGCGTTTGGCGCACCGTACCATATGCGATGCTAAAGAAGTTGACTTTGAGATCGCCAGTCCACACTAAAAAAAAGTTGCGCCAAAGACTCATGGCATCATTTTTTTCCCCTTGCGGTGCCAACGAGAGAGCATAGAAATCCGGTGCTAAAAATTCATTAGGCCAAAAATGACTTTGCTAACGCGATTACACTTTTTTTTTTACTTTATCAACACCTTTTGACACCAATGTACTCAGTGCTTTAAATAGAGATAAAAATATATTAGATTTTTCTTTTGGTTACTTGAGAAAATAGCGAGTTTTTTTTACATAAGTATATGAGTCTTGTCGGGTTGATGCAACTTCTAAACACACAACCTAAATGATGATGCAAAAAAAATTAAAAGAGAAAACAAGTTGGGCTAAGCAATAGATTGCGGACTAAATCAAATCAAGAAACTGGATCAAGTCGAATCGGACTAGGTATTTCTGGTCCTCGGTCTACCTCTTTTTCTCATATGATCATTGGTTTGGTTCGGTTCAATTTTATAAAAAAAATCCTGCTTTCTTGGACCGGTCATGATCGGACTGACGAATTGAGCAGGACCGGGCTGATCCACACTTGAAACAGACATTTCGGTAACATCCTGATGGAGGCCCAAGTGTTGAAGAACGTGCTGACTTGTTTCTGGAGGCCCGAGATCGCGTGACGAAGAGGAGTTTAGCAAAACAAGCATAACTTTTGCATTCTAAGTTCCGTTTTCAGCCCTTGACCTGTCAAAACGTGCGTAAAAAGGAGGCGGACGACGCTGTAACAACCTTTTAGCTGGTTGCAGATTTCTCAAGGCCCGAAAAGCCTTTTTACTATCAGTTTTTCACATATTAATGTTTTTTCACTTTCAGTTGGACTTTATCTTTGGGCTACGGTTCAGCCCGTTAGATTTTTAGGGTTTTTCTTTTTTTGCAGTCATTATTTAATGAATTTGTTGTAACCCTAGCAAGACAGTTATCGGTTTAATAAAAGTTAAACCACTGGCCGTTGTGTTGCCGTGTTTTACCCTAATTTTCGGGCATTCATTAAAATAAACGATTATTAGCAGAATTGTTTCTAACATTTTTATTGAATCAACAGATTTAATTACTTATTTTTGTTACTTTGTTTTTTTAGTCTACATCATATCCTCTATCCGGTTTCTTGGGCAAATCGGTTTTTGTGTCCGGTCCAACTCTTTTTCATCAGGTTTTGTTTACAGATAGTGCTCTACATCAGGCCCAATGTCGAAATATGGTAAGCCCATCTAACAAACTTGCTAAATTATATAGTCCAACAATAATTGTAACTAACAAAGCATGATCTTATTAAAGGCTCATTTAGGACCAAACTAAAGTCAGTAGAAGTTACTTTTTTCTTGGGAGAATTTCATATATATCCCTACTTTTAGTCAATATTACATATATATCCAACCCTATCAAAAAATTACATATATATTCAATCTAAAACATAAAATTACATATATGTCCAAAAACCCAATTTTTTTCTTTTTTTTCTTTTTCGAAATAACATATCATCGATCTAATGGACTTTTTATTTTTTACTCAATATAAATCTCATCATCCGGTTTTTAACTTCTTGGTCTCATGTTTATGTGATTGGACTCTTTAAGTGCAATGTAAAAGTAATAAAGTTTCTAACAAGAATTTGTTTATTTTTTTATTTGAAATTTATAAGGTTTAAAGCGAACCAAATAATTTGACTAAATAATCATAAAATCATATTCTTGTTAGAAATTTTATTACTTTTACATTGCGCTTAAAAAGTCTATGCAAATAAACGTGAAACCAAGAAGCTAAGAACCGGATGGTGAGATTTATATTGAGTAAAAAAGGAAAAGTCTCATTAGATCGATGATATATGATTTCGAAAAAGAAAAAAAATTGAGTTTTTGGACATATATGTAATTTTATGTTTTAGATTGGATATATATGTAATTTTTTGATGAGGTTGGATATATATGTAATATTGACTTAAAGTAGTGATATATATGAAATTCTCCCCTTTTTCTTTATCAAAAATCCTAAATATTATTATTATAAAAAAAAATCCTAAATATTATAGATTCATGGGTTTTGCTAATGGCAACCCTTAAGGTTGCTTTTAAAAGAGATATTTTTATTACAACTAAGTGTAAAAAATGAAATCAACCGATCAGAATTAAATATTTGTTATGTATCATGATTTTTAAGATTGTGTCTATATTTTTTGAAACTGACATTCAGAATAATTCATTGATACCATTTTAATAAATTTCTTCTCTTAACGACAACCTTAAAGGTTGTCCTTAGCAAAACCAAAAATTCATTACACTAAAATCCACTATAGTCGAACTATATCATCACTATAGGTTTCGTCATTACACCCTAAATTCGTCTTTGATCAAAACTTTTTAGCGACAACTAAAGGTGGCAAAACGGGTGGGTGGATGTGCACGGGTTAAACGGACACGCTGAACGGACGCAAAATAAAACGAGAAAAAAAATATAAAAACGTAGAAACAAAAAATAATAATACTTGTATGAAAGTCGGAGATAAAAAATTAAATAAAAAAGATCCGTCAAGTAGCCAAATTATGTAACACCCCACTTGGATAAGTGGACCGTTACGTGTATTTATGGCGTGTCATCAAAGCATAAGGTAAATGTCCTAAAACATTAACTGATCATAAAGGAAATACCGGAATCAAACATCGGCAATCCAAACATAAGCCCAAAACATGATAAGTAAAAATACTGAAGGAAAGGACTAAACAATGTCCAAATAAGCAGAATAATGTAAGTACATAAAGTAAGAAGTCTGGATAGCTTCCATCCAAATGCACATGCTCTCAGAATCCTAAGAGCGTCCTGGTGTACCTGTCGTTAGAACATGAAAGGGAACTACAGCTGAGCATAACGCTCAGTGAACGGATATAAAGCATAATAAGGAATTACTGAAATGAAACAGATGATGAAATACTGAAGCTGTAAGACTGATAAGTAAAGTTGCAGCGGAAATCTGTGTATAATCTGTAAAGACTGATTTATAAATGATAAAGCTGAACTGTTATCTGTTAAATCTGAAAACATACATTTACTGTATTTTAATTGCCAGAGCTTATATAGGTCATGTGTTGTAACAACGGTGCATGAATAACTGGAGGGGTGACCTCGTCATGCTGTAGAGGGGTGACCTCTAAATACTGTGCTGGGTGGAGGGATCAGCTCCAATGTGAAGGATGTAGAGCACACACCACATTCACCCTGATAACTTGTAAACTGATAAGCCTAGGATGCATCCATACGCCCCACTAAACATACATATAAAAATGGCCAAACTGAACATGAGTGGGACGATGCAGGATATCACTCTCCAACATGTGAGTCACGATACCGGTGCCTCTAGTGCCATGGTTACGGTACCTCCGTAACTAGTACATAAACTGATCATGCTTGTATATAATGCTCAGGCAATTTATTTAGTTATTAACATGATTACTGTTAAGCTTAAACATATACTGGGGAAAAACATTTGGCTGCAGACGGGGAATCCTAAACATGCATAGGAAAGAAAGTCCTTACTGAAAGGACGGGAAATCCGTACCTCTTGTCCAGTAATGAAACAAGAATAAAAGCTGAATGATCTACTCCGACTTCGCGATCACTACATAAATAAGAGGGACGCGAATAGAGTTGACTGGTATCGGTTTATTTTTACTGATCTTAGTTGTTCTGAGCCTGTTTACTGTTTCTGATTCTTACCTGTTCATAGTTTAATTTATTTTATTCTTGTAATATTGTATGTGTATAAACTGATAACTCTGAGTGTTCTAATATTCCTGATTAACGTATACATCATGTATTTCTGATTACTGTATAATACACGGTATTCTATATTCTAGTATTAAATTGATTCTTGAAATATTGTATTCTAACTGTCTTTAATTAGTTACTGATTAATGTAATATTTATTATGATATTTATGATATTGCTAAAAATAATAACCTGCTATAAATATAAGTTTCTAAATTTAGAAAGATTTTCAAATGAATAAAATCCTTGAATAATATTGTACCCTTTTAATTTTTAAAAACTAATTTAATCATAACCATTTATAAAAAAAAATTAAAAAAAGTGATATAAGCGTTTGCTATGGGTTCAGTATTAATCTCATAATCTTCTCGAATTGATCACAGCTCAAAGTGGAATGATTGTTCTTGGTGACAAATAGGGGGTTTGGTTTTCTATTCTACTAAAAAGATCAATGCGTAAGGTAATTAAAAGTAAACTAGAAGCAATTAATTAATAAAAGTAAAATTTGAATACAAATTAAATAAATCAGTAACAGTAAATAACCTTAAAAATGCTTGATTCGGAATATGGCTTGATCCGGAATAAATCATTCAAAAAGCTCTATGCGGAATAAATAGGCTATTCGGAATAAATGTGCTATGCGGAATAAAAAGCTCTATGCGGAATAAAAAGGCTATTCGGAATAAAGGTATTACTCGGAATAAAAAACTATTTGGAACGAAAGGCTATTCGAAATAAATGGCCATCCAGAATATTAGTGCTACTCGGAATACAATGGCTACTCGGAATAATGATCCTATTCGGAATATATGGCCATCCAGAATAAAAAGGTGATCCGGAATAATATGCTACTCGGAATAATGATCCTATTCGGAATAATGATCCTATTCGGAATAAATGTGCTATGAGGAATAAAAAGCTTATTCGGAAGAAACGGCTATTCAGAATGATGGGCTTACTCGGAATAAAAATATATTCCGGATAAAGGACATTGATCCGTGCTTGATTCGGAATACCTGGACGAAGAACAGTAAACAGATACCAAAAACAGGGGAAAACGATTTTATCAAAAATCAACCAAGTTTTTAACCAAATCTTAAACAAAACTAATCACACATCATCTACTAACCATAAAAATCAAAATCAATCAAACAAGAACTTTAAAACTTTGAATCAATAAGAACAAGATGAACAAGATGAAATGAAAGATTTGTATTGAAAGCTTAATGTTAAACAAACTAAATGAAAGATTTAAACTTACAAATTTGTGAAAGATTAAAAATCACCAAACACCCTAATGGTGTTGGTGAAAACCTACGAACAAGAGAGAAAAGAAAAGGGAAAACAAAAACTGGCTAAAAAGTGTGAAGGGAATCCCTTTATATAGTCTTAGTGGTTGGTTGGTGAGTGGGCTTTCTTCTCTCTTTTCGTCTTCTCGTCTTTTCAGTAAAGTTGACGTTTTCGATTCTGATTCGGGATTTGTCGACGATTAAATTCAACTCGTCTTTTAATTTCTTCGTTTAATAGACTTGAGTTCTTTCGACATGTGTAAATCTTCCATCTTTGGTCCTTTTCTTCGATAAATCTTCAAATAGGCCCATTGACTTCAAATCTTTTCCATCTCTTGGACAATAGACTTCGTCTTGAGTCTTTTTCTTCGATAAAACCCGTGCAATCCCATGTTTTCTTCAATATTCATCTGGTTGACTCTGAAAACACAATAAACACAAAAACCACGCATAATTCCAAACAAATGATATTAAATACGTGTTTTGGTCTTGTTTTAGTAAGAAATAAGTGGTAAAAGGATGAGTGTTTTCACACCTATCAAATCCCCTACACTTAACCATTGTCATGCCCTCATGCAATGCTTAGTGATAAAGCAAGTTAACACTTTTCTCATAATCAATCAACCTTGGCCTTATTAAAATACTACTAAACAAAAATTAAAGTACTAAGAGAAATTAAAACTTTAAAGTAAACAAAAGGATAGAAAACAATTTTCACTTGAAAATAGCTACATGGAAATAACTTGCAAAGAGATCAAGGACTTACATTAGGGCTTTGGTGCTGCGAAGATTTATCATCCTCAAGTTTCACGTTCCCCAAACTAAGCTTAAAAACGAGATCATTGTTATTATAAGTTAGCAAATCAAACACTTACACACATGGCTTAATTATATGCTTAAACTCCCTTATTCCTAGGTGTATCTCTTATAATTTTTTTTTATCTTAGAATGATCATGAAGATGAATTTTTGGACTTATTTCGATAGTTTATTAAGGCTGAAAGCAAAGTAGGACGATTTGATCAATAGTTAGCTAAAGGACAAAATCTCTTAAAACTGCTTCTCGGGATATCAAAAAGTTCATATCCTGGCATAACTCGGTTCACGATTTGAGACCTTTCTCGGGCAGATATTTGGCATGTACTTCATACTTCATATCTTGAGAGACGTTCTTGAGATAATGGTCTTCTCTTCGTTAATAGAGTTTCTTCACTTGGAGACTTTTGAGGGGTACTCGAACTTTGTTGACCATGACTTCATGATTATTTCTTCAATCGCTAATTGGGATTTTGAGATACAACGATCCGCCTCCTTTTCGGACTTGGATCTATTTATCCTCATACCTTGTTATGGTCTTTTCGGATAGACTTCTCCATGATCTTTATGGGAGTTGATTGCTTTTCGTCGTGAGTCTTGATCCTTCATATTGATTTTGGGAATAATGCTTTTCACATCACCTTGGATCTTTAGCAATAAGATTGAATCCTCATGCCTTGTTAGGGCCTTTTCGGACTCGCCAATCTTCGCGCCCCGCTTCATAAGTTATGCCTTGGCTATGAACTTTTATCATTACCGAGCAACTTTTAAACGATCTTGGGCTAGAAGCTAAGTAACTTTTCAAATCGTACGACCTTACTTATTGCAGATAAATTATTAGCAAGTGATGGGAGAATAGGCAAATAATTACACCAAGTGAGCTTGTGCAAGAATACCGACTTATAATTGACTCTATCATTTCTCGTTCTCCACAATTTAAAATCTCAAGTAATGAGACTCGTGGATGCTTAGCCTAATAAACCAATTAAGGTCTACATGGTTAAGGATACTAGCTAGAATAAACTTGGATAAGTCTATTCGGGTTGAGTCAAAATAATCGCAACGGGCCTAATATGTCAAAGATTTCAAAACTAGCTACACCACTTTATTAATATTTTTGACTTTATTGCGGGATATATACATATGAAAGCAACGATAAAAATTTAAAAATTACGACTAAATGGCCAAAGTTAATTAAAAATTTGAAAAATGCTGAAAAAGATGATTTTCCGGTTATATGAAGGCATTTCCGTGGAAAAGTCCACTTAAAACTTCGATAGAAGTCCCCCCTACACTTAAGATAAACATTCTCCTCAATGTTTAAGCATGTGGGAAAAGTCTCCCCTACACTTATGACATTGTGCACGTTGGTTAAATCAAGTTAAGGAAGAGATGACTAAAGTGATCAATTTCAAATGTGAGTATGAAGAAAATTGAATCACGATAGTTGAGAGATAGAACCGGATTTCGGATAACACGGGAGCACTGTTCTTCAAAGATTCCAACAGTGCATTCATCCCTGTAATCACATCACCACACAAACACAAACACCTATAGAGGTCCCCGTACACTTAGGAGGTTAAAACGGAAAAGGATAGATACTCGGGTTGCCTCCCGAGGAGCGCTTGTTTTTGATAACTGAGTCACGAGCCTGACTCGACCCAAAATTAGTTCATGGGGAACGTGGTGAGGGAAGGAATCATCTCATGAGAGATGTCCTCACCAAAGTACAACTTCACTCGTTGGCCATTCACCTTAAAATTAGGTCCATTAGGTTGAGCGAGCTCGAGAGTACCATATGGAAAAATTTGGGCAATGGTGAATGGACCGGACCAACGAGATTTCAGCTTGCCCGAAAAGATTTTCAACCGAGAGTTAAAGATTAAAACTTTGTCTCCAACTTGGAACTCTCGGTTTTTAATCTTAGAGTCGTGAATGAGCTTAGTCTTTTCCTTATAGATCAAAGAATATTCATAAGCCTCATTCCGGAGTTCATTCAGCTCATTAAGTTGGATCTTGCGTAGGTCACAGGCTTTGTTGATATCGAAATTAGCCCACTTCAAGGCCCAGTAAGCCTTATGCTCCAACTCAATGGGGAGGTGGCACGCTTTCCCGTACACGAGACGATATGGTGTACAACCAATCAGAGTCTTGTATGCGGTACGGAAAGCCCACAGAGCATCATCAAGTTTATCGGCCCATGAGGCACGATGCTCTCCCACGGTTCTTTCAAGAATTCGCTTTAATCCTCGGTTGGATATTTCAGCCTGGCCATTAGTTTGTGGGTGGTTGCGGTGGAAAGACGATGATTTACACCATACTTAGCCATGACTCTTGCAAATTGATCATTGCAAAAATGAGTCATGCGATCACTAATAATGGCACGAGGCACACCGAATCTAGCGAATAACGATTTCAAAAAGTTACAAACCACCCTTGCGTCATTAGTGGGTAGAGCTTTGGCTTCAACCCATTTGGAGACGTAGTCAACGGCTACAAGGATGTATTTGTTTCCTTTAGATGAAGGGAATGGCCCCATAAAGTCGATACCCCAAACATCAAAGATTTCACATTCTTGAATGAAATTCTGAGGCATCTCATCTTTATGTGTGATCTTGCCTTGTTTTTGGCAAGCATCACAACGTTTAACCATCTCGTGAGCATCACGATAAATGGTGGGCCAATAAAATCCCGAGTCAAACACTTTTTTGGCGGTGTATTTGGGACCAAAGTGACCACCGGTGGGTCCTTTGTGGCAAGCGTTAAGGATTTCTAAAGCTGCCGGTCCATCAACACATCGGCGAATAATCAAATCAGCACATTGTTTGAATAGATACGGGTCATCCCAAAAGTAAGTCTTAATATCTTTGAAGAACTTCTTCTTTTGTTGGGATGTTAGCCCATCAACGAGAATTCCATCCGCCAAGTAGTTTGCAATGTCCGCAAACCACGGGGTTTCAACAGAATTCGAGTTGATAGACATTAAGGTCTCCAGGGGAAAAGAGTCATTGATCTCTTTGTTCGGATGTTCCCCTTGGTAAGGATCCTCAAGTCTACTGAGATGATCCGCGGCTAGGTTTTCAGCTCCTTTTTTATCGCGAATTTTGATTTTAAATTCTTGGAGTAGCAAAACCCAGCGAAGAAGTCTTGGTTTGGAATCTTGCTTAGTCAACAAGTACTTCAACGCGGAATGATCGGTATACACGATGGTGGTAGAAAGGACAAGATAGGGGCAGAACTTTTCAAAAGCATAGACAACAGCTAAAAGCTCTTTTTCGGTTGTCGTGTAATGCAATTGAGCCCCCGTCATTGTCTTGCTAGCGTAATGGATCGGTTGGAAGTGTTTGTTCACTCTTTGGCCCAAAACCGCTCCAATAGCATAGTCCCTAGCATCGCACATCAACTCGAAAGGCAGCTCCCAATTAGGGGTAACCAAGAGCGGTGCCTTAGTTAACTTATCCTTAAGCAGGTTAAAGGCTTCAATACACTCGTTGGAAAAGATAAAAGGAGTATCTTTTTCCAAGAGGTGGGTCATCGGGCGAGCGATTTTAGAAAAATCTTTGATGAAACGACGGTAGAAGCCCGCATGACCGAGGAAACTTCTCACACCCTTCACTGTTGAAGGTGGAGGCAACTTAGAAATAACATCGACTTTAGCCCGGTCCACTTCAAGACCGGCTTTGGAGATCTTGTGTCCTAGCACGATGCCCTCTTTTACCATGAAATGGCATTTTTCCTAATTAAGAACAAGGCGAGTGTCTTCACACCGCTGAAGCATACGTTCTAAATTGGCAAGGCAAGCAGAGAAAGAATCGCCATAAACCGAGAAATCGTCCATGAATACTTCCATAGTTTCTTCAACCATGTCATGGAAGATAGCTATCATACACCTTTGGAACGTCCCAGGAGCATTGCCTAAACCAAAAGGCATGCGTTTGTAGGCAAATGTTCCGTAGGGATAAGTGAATGTGGTCTTTTCTTGGTCCTTGGGATCGATGTGAATTTGAAAATACCCGGAGAAACCGTCTAAGAAGCAGTAATAGTCATTACCCGCAAGACGCTCGAGCATTTGATCCATGAAAGGAAGAGGGAAGTGGTCTTTTCTCGTGGCATCATTGAGCTTGCGATAGTCGATACAAACTCTCCACCCAGTAACGAGACGAGTGGGAATCAACTCGTTGTGTTCATTGGGAACAACGGTTATTCCGCCCTTCTTGGGCACACAATGGACGGGACTTACCCACGGCGAATCCGAAATAGGGTAAATCAAGCCGGCATCAAGAAGTTTGATAACCTCTTGTTTGATGACATCATGAATGCGAGGATTAACCCTTCTTTGGCTCTGGATTGCGGGTTTAAAGTCATCTTCCATGAGAATCTTGTGAGTACAAAAGTTTGGATCAATTCCGCGGATATCGGAAATTTTCCAAGCAATTGCCTTCTTATGATCTTTAAGCACGGCGATGAGGCGAGATTTCTCTTCTTCTTTCAAGTCCTTCGCGATGAGACGAGCGACTTCTTCTTATCTTCAAGGAACACGTACTCGAGATGGGGCGGCAACTCCTTAAGTTCTAAATCCGGAGGATTTTCGATGGGAGGCGTATTCAAAGTCGGTGCATCGATAGCAATATCCTTGGGAGATGGTGGAGAAATATTGTCTTCTTTAAGAAGGTTCTCAATGAGGCGAAAATCTTCTTCCCAATCGGTGGGAGAATCGTCATGTTCTAAGTTCACATCTCCCATGGTGGCTTCCAAATCTTTCCAAAGGAAATCACTTTCTCCAAATAGAGATAGTGATGAGTCAATAGAGGAAACGGTCTCAACATTGGGAAGAGAGGTAGGAATACTTTTACAAGCATCTTTGAAGTGCTCTTCACAAGCCTCATCAAGAACGTCAATACAATTAACACTCTCGTATGAATAAGGCTGTTTAGAAAGCTTTCCCATGTTGAAGACGATTTTATCGTCACCCACTCTCATGATAAGCTCACCCGCTTCAACATCGATGAGAGTGCGACCGGTCCTCAATAATGGACGACCAACGATCAATGGCATACGAGGGTCCATGTCGTAGTCAACGACAACGAAATCGGCAGGAAAAGTGAATTTGTCGACTCCTACAAAGACGTCTTCGGCTATCCCCACTGGATAAGCAACCGTACGATTAGCTAATTCCAAAGTCATTTTGGTGGGGACTAGCGCGGGGAGAGATAATTGCTTCCAAACGCTTAGAGGCATTAGATTAATACTGGCACCTAGATCGGCTAGGGCCATGCAATTCTCTACTCCCGGGAAGTTGCAAGGGATTAAGAAGCGACCCGGATCACCAAGCTTAGTTGGCAATTTCCTTAAGAGCATTGCAGAGCAATTCTCATTAAGTTGGGTGTTAGCAATATCAAGAAGCTTTTCCTTGTCACTAAGAAGATCTTTGAACATTTTTGCATATTTAGGTATGTGAGCGAGAGCCTCAGCGAAGGAGATGTTGAAATCCAATTGTTTAAACATTTTGAGAAAGTTCAAAACCTGAATATCATCCTTGCTTTTGAGCTTCTCTTTCCTCAACCTTGAGGGATAAGGTATATCGGAAGAAGAGGAAGTCTTTGGAATCGAAGGATCACTCACATCCTTGGGTGGAGGAGGGGTAGAAGTAAGAGGTGGAGAAATTGGGGAAATAGAAGGTTGAGGAATAGGAGCAGGTGACTCGTTTTCCGTAGTCACAATCACCGGTGGAGGTATAGGAAGCTCAGGTTCCTTGGTACCTTTGCCACTGCGCGTGGTGATTGCTTTCATCTCCCCTCTTGGATTCGCAACGGTGTTACTCGGAAGAGTACCCGAAGAAGAGGATTGATTACCTTGGAAGAAACCAGCCATCATGTTCCTTAAGTCATTCGTTTGACTTGCCAAAGTGTTTCTCATATCAGCTCTCAGATCGTTTCCTTGTTTCACCATGTCTGCTTTCAAGTTGAGCACTTCCCGCTGGAGATTTTCCACAATCACATCATTGGTCCTCATGTAGGTTTCAACATCTTGGTGCAATGCGGTGGGTTGGTTAGGAGGAGGATCATGGTAGGTGGGTGGTTGATAAGAAGGTTGTTGGTAAACTTGGTTGTTTCTTTGAGGTGGATATGGTTGTTTGTGAGGTGGTTGGTATGGTGCACGAGGTTGTTGTTGTTTTTGAGGAGGGCGATTGAGGTTTTTTTGTTGGTTTGGGTTGTTAGGAGGAAAACCGGGCGGGGAAAGAAAGTTGTTTTAGCGATAGCTAAGCAAGTTGCGGTCTCCTTGGGGACGAGCTTGATAAGCGGCCGGAGGATAGGTACCGTATGCTGCATTCACATTCTCAGAAGGGTAGTCTTGGGTGGTGGTACAAGTGGTGTAAGAGTGAGGACCCCCGCATATTTCACATGGTTGGCTGACAGCATTGACTTGAGCGTTTTTAGCGTTGACGTTGTTGGTGTTGCTGGCGGTTTGGGCGGCAAGCGATTCAAGAAGCGTAGTAATTTTGTCTAGTCGCTTGTCATTGTCACTAGTACTAGCACTAGCGGCATTGGTCCGCACACTCTTGGTTCGCACACGAGACTTATTCTCAATGATATCCCAAGCAGCATTGGAAGTCTTAACCAAAATATTACCCCCCCGAGGCACTGTTTAGTGAATCTTAGTCATTCATGCTTAAACCATTATAAAAAGTATTAATTTGGTGCACTTTGGTAAAACCATGTTGTGGGCACTTTCTTAAAAGATCTTTAAAACGGTCCCAAGATTCACTAAAAGACTCATCGTACTTTTGTTCAAAATTAATAATTTCATTCCGCAAAGCGGTAGTACGAGAGGGTGGGAAAAAGTAGTTGATAAATTTGGTCTCCAAATCCGTCCACGTCAGAATACTTTGTGGCGGTTCCTTTGCAAGCCAATACCGGGATTGTCCCTCTAAGGAGAAAGGAAAAAGTTGTAAACGGATTACCTCTTGTGGAACACCATTGAATTTGACCGTATTTGTGAGTTGCAAGAACCTTTTGATGTGGTCATGAGGATCATCAATGGTACGCCCCAAAAATGGTTGAGCAGAGACCATCTGGATAAAACCGGATTTGAGCTCAAAGTTGTTGGCTGCAATCGCGGGTATGACAATTGGATCATTGTTGCCATCTACATGTGCTTGTAACAGTTCAATCATAGGGCGATTTTCCGGTAGAGGTTCATTGTTGTTGTTATTATTGTTGTTGAGAGGTGGATTGTTATTGTTGTTATTGTTTTGAGGTGGGTTATTGTTGTTGTTTTGTACACCGGTCATGTCTAAGTCTTCGAGAGGCTCAGGCTCTTGATAAGACGTGGATCGTGTACGCATGCACCTGCAAAAGAACTAACAAAGCAAACAAGAAATATTTTTGTCTTTTTTATGTTTTTTACTTTTTAGGACTTTTGAAAATTTTATATTTTTTTAGGGTTTTTTGAAAGTTTTTATGAAAAAGGTAACGTTCACGGCGAACGGATCCCAAAATCCAAGTTCTCACAAAAACTGTTAATCTTAACGAGAAGAGCCGGCAGCGACGCCATTTGATATAAGCGTTTGTTATGGGTTCAGTATTAATATCAGAATCTTCTCGAATTGATCACAACTCAAAGTGGAATGATTGTTCTTGGTGACAAATAAGGGGTTTGGTTTTCTATTCTACTAAAAAGGTCAATGCGTAAGGTAATTAAAAGTAAACTAGAAGCAATTAATTAATAAAAGTAAAACTTGAATACAAATTAAATAAAACAATAACAGTAAATAACCTTAAAAATGCTTGATTCGAAATATGGCTTGATCCGGAATAAATCAGTCAAAAAGCTCTATGCGGAATAAATAGGCTATTCGGAATAAATGTGCTATGCGGAATAAAAAGCTCTATGCGGAATAAAAAGGCTATTCGGAATAAAGGTATTACTCGGAATAAAAAACTATTCGGAACGAAAGGCTATTCGAAATAAATGGCCATTCGGAATATTAGTGCTACTCGGAATACAATGGCTACTCGGAATAATGATCCTATTCGGAATATATGGCCATCCGGAATAAAAAGGTGATCCGGAATAATATGCTACTCGGAATAATGATCCTATTCGGAATAATGATCCTATTCGGAATAAATGTGCTATGAGGAATAAAAAGATTATTCGGAAGAAACGGCTATTCGGAATGATGGGCTTACTCGGAATAAAAATATATTCCGGATAAAGGACATTGATCCGTGCTTGATTCGGAATACCTGGACGAAGAACAGTAAGCAGATACCAAAAACAGGGGAAAACGATTTTATCAAAAATCAACCAAGTTTTTAACCAAATCTTAAACAAAACTAATCACACATCATCTACTAACCATAAACATCAAATCCCAATCATAAAAACACAAAACCCACTAACTTTTGAAGATCAAAATCAATCAAACAAGAACTTTAAAACTTTGAATCAATAAGAACAAGATGAACAAGATGAAATGAAAGATTTATATTGAAAGCTTAATGTTAAACAAACTAAATGAAAGATTTAAACTTACAAATTTGTGAAAGATTAAAAATCACCAAACACCCTAATGGTGTTGGTGAAAACCTACGAACAAGAGAGAAAAGAAAAGGGAAAACAAAAACTGGCTAAAAAGTGTGAAGGGAATCCCTTTATATAGTCCTAGTGGTTGGTTGGTGAGTGGGCTTTCTTCTCTCTTTTCGTCTTCTCGTCTTTTCAGTAAAGTTGACGTTTTCGATTCTGATTCGGGATTTTTCGACGATTAAATTCAACTCGTCTTTTAATTTCTTCGTTTAATAGACTTGAGTTCTTTAGACATGTGTAAATATTCCATCTTTGGTCCTTTTCTTCGATAAATCTTCAAATAGGCCCATTGACTTCAAATCTTTTGCATCTCTTGGACAATAGACTTCGTCTTGAGTCTTTTTCTTCGATAAAACCCGTGCAATCCCATGTTTTCTTCAATATTCATCCGGTTGACTCTGAAAACACAATAAACACAAAAACCACGCATAATTCCAAACAAATGATATTAAATACGTGTTTTGGTCTTGTTTTAGTAAGAAATAAGTGGTAAAAGGATGGATGTTTTCACATATATCAAAAAGTATAATCAAAATCTTCATTTTTATTATTTTAATATATCCCCGAGCCTACCGAGATCTCCCCTTCTCGGTCACACTAAAACAAGCCAACAAAGTTATTAAATCCAAAACTGGATTAGCGACAGAATTTCTGTTGCTAACTAGTACTAATTGTCGCTAAAAGTTGTGGTCAAAACTGTCCCAAATCTGGCCTGACAAACTGCGACATAAAATTCCGTCGCTAAAATGTCGCTAATTCATGAATATACAAACCAAACGAGACCCCTGCCTGTTTTATTATTCTACCGAGAGCCTTAGGCTCTCGGGTTTCTCCTGGTTTCGTGTTTTTCCCACTGTATACCTAACATACACCCTCGGTTGAGGGTTTTGGCTGCGGCCGCACATCACAGCCACCACCAGCGTGCACCCTGGCCGCGGCTGGTCTCAAAACAGCACACCGAGACCCATTGGTCTCGGTTTTCTTGAAACCAACGAACCCGACCACCAAACTGATTTGGATTCGTGATTCAAATAAACAGAAGGAAGCATGAAAACGCGATTTGGGTTACCTTGGCTTGCGTGGGAGGGAAAAAGGAACCAACGACATAAAACCTTGATCTTGAACTAAACCTACGAATATTTCTTGTTTCCTTGTTGTTGTGTTCGTCGGTAGGAAGAAGGCAAGAAGGAAGATGACGGCTCTTCCATTGGTGATTAGGGTTTTCTTTCTTTTTCTTTTTTTTTGTTTGCTGCCCAAAATAATATATACTCCCCCGTCTTTTTTTTCTTCTTCTTTTTGTTTTTTGTTAACCCCGGCTAGACAAAACAAATGGGCTACAGCCCATTCTCATTTTACTTTTTGGGCCCCCACCGACCATAACAACACATACATTTGATTTGTTCTATTTTCGTTTAATTTAAATACTCGCGTGTATTCGTGATCGTGTTTTTAAATTATCGCTGAAATTCTGAAATGTAACAATCATTTTTCTGAAAATAATACTTACGTGATACCTACGTATTATTAATATTCATGAATTAATTTTATAATGATATATATATATAATGTTTAAGGTAACTCTGACTGCGTGCATTTAATGTTCAAGGATTTTAAGGGCGGGTTTTACAACTCTTCCCCTCTAAAAAAAATTCGTCCTCGAATTAGAGATGCGATTATGCCGTGGTTTTACAATTCTTCCCCTCTAAAAGGAGAAATTCGTCCTCGAATTAAATGTAGTAAGCAAATGAAGTTATAAAAGCTGAAAGGACACATATGCTGAAAGAGCATGATGGCTGAAAAGACATATAAACTGAAGGATCATTCGTCCTTGATTTAAAACATATTGCTGCTGAAATGGTATAAACGTGACATGACTGAAACGAACTTAACTGAATTTATTGAAGGAAAAGGATGAGAGGTCCGGATGGACTCCTCCGTTTCAAGTGGCTTCGCGCTCAGAACGGTTCCTTCAACGATCTTGGCATATAGAGCAATCTTGGTCTAACTGACCCTGTTCTGACGATGCTGAATAGTCTATGGTTCCCTACTTAAGACGGATTTTATGAATCTGATCGAATGAATAATATGTAACACGTAGGATATATGAAACGATACGTACAATTTACAAGAAACGATGACTTCTATATATCTGAGTACAGCTGCTGAAAATATATAGGGATGAACTACGTGAACAATTGTGAACGTGCTACGTGAGCAATTGTGAACGTGGTTCGTGATTATATAAGGAACGTTGTGCATGAAGTATATCGTGAATGTGATACGTGAAGCATACTGTAGACGTGCTACCAGAACATATCATGAACGTATGCTGACTGAGGAAGTAATGCCAAACGATACGGCCTGAGATGTGAAACATCTGCCTGGTTATGGAATAGTTGTGTTATACTTGAGTCTAGTTTCTCAAGCTTCCTGTAACCGTATTCGGTAATAAACTGTGAAACATGTATCGCGGAATGGAACACGGACTTGAACGTGAACACTGTTATGAACGCGAACGTGAGCTTAAATCATGAGATAGCATAAAACATAAACTGAAACAGATCATATTGCGAATGAGATGTAAACGTGAAAGTGAAAATAAACGTGATCGTGTATGTGAACGTACACGTGATCGTGAACATGAACGTGAGCGTAATTCACGAACGCTAATTTCCATCTGACAAGATTGTGGATGGAATACCTTGGAATCATACAATCTATTTCTAAATTTCCTGCAGATTTGTTACTGCGTAATCATCTCGGATAAAAGAAGACGTGTAGGCTGGTTTAACTGGTTAACAACGACTTAGATAGCATCATGCTTCGTCTGAGTCTGTGGTAAGTGATAATAACCTCCATGGAATCTTATCTCATTTATGCTTAGAAATTTCTAATGGTTGTAATAACTCATTAGCATGTCGGTGTCCTATCTTAAACCTGCTGGGATGGCAGGCATTAGATATGAACATAGCTGCATCAATGTGTGATACTGCTTCTATCAACATCCTGCCTGGGATTATGGAACATTCTGATGGAAATCTGTTTGAATAGCCATGAAAGAAATTTTTAGGGAGAACTGTCGTCAATTTCTGCGGTAATAGTCAATCGAGTTATAGAAATTTTGTACTTCGTTCACAGGCGTCGGTCGGGATCATCAGGTGATGGCCTTCACCTTCGTAGGATTGTCTGAAATTTCTTTCTACTGAAATAGTGTGGTCCAGAAATGCCACCTTGTTCTACTGGGATTCATATCTAGAAGGCTGCGTATATAATTTTTCTCCTATCGGAGAGTCTATACAACTGTGAAAAGATGTCTATCTTGTACCTCTCTAGAATTTAGAAGATTAGAATGTTATCAAAGAACATACTGACGATTTTGTCTGCGAAGTAATAAAAATTATTCATACATTTCATACTATAGTTGGAGCATTAGGAAGCTCAGAAGTATAATTCAAAATTTTAGAGTGACTATAATATGTGCAACAGCAGTCTGGAAAACATCATGTTCATTCTCTCACCAATGATTGTGATAAGATCGTGAATTGTTCTAGAAAATATATAAGAAGTCATAGCAGATCAGATAAAACTGCTATTCGTGGAATGAACATCGATTAAAATGGTGATCTTGTCAAAATATCGGTGGTCGATACATGATCTCATGTTACCGGCCTTCTTCCTGATAGACAGAAACGGTACACCTCATGGTGGTGCGCTAGGGCGAATAAAGCCTCGTTCCGATAACTCTTGCAGCAATTGCTGCAACTCTTTTAACTTAGCTGAAGCCCTGGAATAAAGAGTTTTGAAAACAGGTTCTATTCTTGAGACAAGCTTGATGTTAAATTTTGTCTCATGGTTAGGAAGGGATTCCTGGAACACCTTCTTAATTACTTCTGGAAATGCTAAAAAATCTGCTGATCATAAATTTTAAGAACTTCAGAAGTGGATTATAATTGGTGGCTAGAAAGTCTTCGTAGCTATGGACTGATAGGTCACACGCTTGTAAGGAAGAAACAATTTGTACTGATTTTTCGGGCAGAAAACATAATGACTATATTTGGGATTTAGTAAGACAAATCTCGTCTTAACTGAAGGAAAAAACTTTATAAATATGGGTGATAATGTGGAGTCTTTTCTGGCTCGGAGGTGTAAATATCTTATTTAAGATAAAGCTGACATAGGAATACGTGTAGTAACGTGGCGAATTTCACTGAATGTGTTCGTCTGTAAACTCACAGAATGAATACTGCGTGTCTAACCTGAATAATACCCGGTGGCGGTAACTGAATTATAAGGGTCTGATTTTATGCGTGGCATAACAAAACGGCATACCCTTTTGGAGGGTACCCTGAATTATTGAGGACCTGGTTTAGAAGACAATACTGATATTATGAGTCTTGACTCGTGTCCTGAGAAGATATTCGTATGACGAGTACCCTGACTCGTGTCCTGACAAGTGTCTTCCGAAATGACACTTGAGACATGTGTCTTGACTGTTGTCTGGACATGTATTTTAGTGGGTGAATCAGGACACGGCTGACAATTTTTGGTAACTACTAGGATTGGCGGACCGGTTAGACTACTGACCTTTGAATTTCTGGTCACGTCCGTTCTGGAGTTCCGATGGTTACTGACTGATTAATTATAAGCACGATGGTTTTCACTACTGCTTTGTCTGTCAATTTATGACGGTCGTTATCATGACCGTGACTCCTGTAACTATTCTGCTGAGTGGCCGACTAGGTTCCGGTTCCCACTCTTCTGAATGAACGGTTAGCTGAGTGAAGTGTGACATCTAGTTGAGAAGGTAAAAGTATGTAATGGAAGGGTAGTGTCTGATGGTTCAAATTTATTCTTGTCAGAAATTTCAAATTTATACTTTTCGTCCTTGTTCTGCAGAGTCTTCATAGTATGAACGGCATCAGTGTCTTGAGAGATCTCCAAGTATCAACAGCATCAGCATTTGTGAGGTCTTCAAAGTGTTAGGAGCATCAGCATCTGGTAAAAATCTTCAACTCACGAGCAGCATCAGCACCTGGTAGAATGTCGACAAGTGGAAACACCTGAGATGATTGAGGATCGACTAGCAATATCCATAGAGTAGGGTACATGGTGTACACCTGGACTACTGTACATGAGATACAAAATGAATACTACACATGGAGCATATCTGAGACACTGTACGTGGAGTATACATGAAATACTGTACATGGAGTATAACTGAGACATTGTACGTAGGTTACATATGGAATACTGTACATGGCACTGGTGAAAATTTTATGGGATGATCGATACTAATGTCGCTTGTCTGGCATGATCAAAGAAATAAATTGATTTAAACGGTAGTAAACTGAGCTGAAATGAGTAACATGATAGCCTGGTAATTCCTGCATAGACTTAATGTTGGTTGTATAGAGGTTCAAGAATATGATTAAACGAAATTTCAGCATTGGTCAGCATGAAGACATGACTGATGAAAACCAAACATGATTTATCATGAGAACATGATTTTACTGTAACCCTTATGTATCTAAACATGATAACATTATCACTCTGCTGAACGTAAAACCCTCGTAAGGAGACATGAAACTGAACCAGCGTGAAAACGACATCAACTTGAGATTGCGAGAACTAGATCGTTACAAAGACTATAAGAGTATGATCAACTGAGGTTTAACATTAACTGATGTGGATGGCTATGGTTCAATCCATAGAATTTAAGGAAGAAAACATGTGACTAAGTATGGGCTATTCTGGTTCGATCCATACTTGTCAAAATTTATGAAATGTCCTGATATGACAAAGGTGAACAACTATGGATCGGTTCACAAAACAACATTCAATTGAAAAACATGAAACATTGCTGAACATATATGGGTTGGTTCACCAAGTAATATTCGACTGAAAGCATGAATCTGTCAAGGGTAAGGATGAACGCCATTGGGTCGGTTCACCAATACAAAAATCTAAACGGCAAGGGTGAACGCCTATGGGTCGGTTCACCAAAACGAAAATTCGTTAAAAAGCACATGCGACTAAATATAGCCAGTTCTGTACCAACCTTTTACTTAGTCCCCTTTAAGAAAACCGACTGATAACTGAAGAAAACTAACTGATAATTACATGAGAAACATGAAAGATAACAACGCCAAAATCTGGGAAGTTCCTGGTGACTACCCACTAGTCACAGGTCACATTTTAGAGCCTACAGGTCGAACCTATAGCTCTGATACCATAATTGTAACACCCCACTTGGATAAGTGGACCGTTACGTGTATTTATGGCGTGTCATCAAAGCATAAGGTAAATGTCCTAAAACATTAACTGACCATAAAGGAAATACCGGAATCAAACATCGGCAATCCAAACATAAGCCCAAAACATGATAAGTAAAAATACTGAAGGAAAGGACTAAACAATGTCCAAATAAGCAGAATAATGTAAGTACATAAAGTAAGAAGTCTGGATAGCTTCCATCCAAATGCACATGCTCTCAGAATCCTAAGAGCGTCCTAGTGTACATGCCGTTAGAACATGAAAGGGAACTACGGCTGAGCATAACGCTCAGTGAACGGATATAAAGCATAATAAGGAATTACTGAAATAAAACAGATGATGAAATACTGAAGCTGTAAGACTGATAAGTAAAGTTGCAGCGGAAATCTGTGTATAATCTGTAAAGACTGATTTATAAATGATAAAGCTGAATTATTATCTGTTAAATCTGAAAACATACATTTACTGTATTTTAATTGCCAGAGCTTATATAGGTCATGTGTTGTAACAAAGGTGCATGAATAACTGGAGGGGTGACCTCGTCATGCTGTAGAGGGGTGACCTCTAAATACTGTGCTGGGTGGAGGGATCAGCTCCAATGTGAAGGATGTAGAGCACACACCACATTCACCCTGATAACTTGTAAACTGATAAGCCTAGGATGCATCCATACGCCCCACTAAACATACATATAAAAATGGCCAAACTGAACATGAGAGGGACGATACAGGATATCACTCTCCAACATGTGAGTCACGACACCGGTGCCTCTAGTGCCATGATTACGGTACCTCCGTAACTAGTACATAAACTGGTCATGCTTGTATATAATGCTCAGGCAAATTATTTAGTTATTAACATGATTACTGTTAAGCTTAAACATATACTGGGGAAAAACATTTGGCTGCAGACGGTGAATCCTAAACATGCATAGGAAAGAAAGTCCTTACTGAAAGGACGGGAAATCCGTACCTCTTGTCTAGTAATGAAATAAGAATAAAAGCTGAAAGATCTACTCCGACTTCGCGATCACTACATAAATAAGGGACGTGAAATGAGTTGACTGGTATCGGTTTATTTTTACTGATCTTAGTTGTTATGAGCCTGTTTACTGTTTCTGATTCTTACCTGTTCATAGTTTAATTTATTTTATTCTTGTAATATTGTATGTGTATAAACTGATAACTCTGAGTGTTCTAATATTCCTGATTAACGTATACATCATGTATTTCTGATTACTGTATAATACACGGTATTCTGTATTCTAGTATTAAATTGATTCTTGAAATATTGTATTCTAACTGTCTTTAATTAGTTACTGATTAATGTAATATTTATTCTGATATTTACGATATTGCTAAAAATAATAACCTGCTATAAATATAAGTTTCTAAATTTAGAAAGATTTTCAAATGAATAAAATCCTTGAATAATATTGTACCCTTTTAATTTTTAAAAACTAATTTAATCATAACCATTTATAAAAAAAAATTAAAAAAAGTATAATCAAAATCTTCATTTTTATTATTTTAATATAGCCCCGAGCCTACCGAGATCTCCCCTTCTCGGTTGCACTAAAACAAGCCAACAAAGTTATTAAATCCAAAACTGGATTAGCGACAGAATTTCTGTTGCTAACTAGTACTAATTGTCGCTAAAAGCTGTGGTCAAAACTGTCCCAAATCTGGCCTGACAAACTGCGACAGAAAATTCCGTCGCTAAAATGTCGCTAATTCCTGAATATACAAACCAAACGAGACCCCTGCCTGTTTTATTATTCCACCGAGAGTCTTAGGCTCTCGGGTTTCTCCTAGTTTCGTGTTTTTCCCACTGTATACCCAACATACACCCTCGGTTGAGGGTTTTGGCTGCGGCCGCACATCACAGCCACCACCAGCGTGCGCCCTGGCCGCGGCTGGTCTCAAAACAGCACACCGAGACCCATTGGTCTCGGTTTTCTTGAAACCAACGAACCCGACCACCAAACTGATTTGGATTCGTGATTCAAATAAACAGAAGGAAGCATGAAAACGCGATTTGGGTTACCTTGGCTTGCGTGGGAGGGAAAAAGGAATCAACGACATCAAACCTTGATCTTGAACTAAACCTACGAATATTTCTTGTTTCCTTGATGTTGTGTTCGTCGGTAGGAAGAAGGCAAGAAGGAAGATGACGGCTCTTCCATTGGTGATTAGGGTTTTCTTTCTTTTTCTTTTTTTTTGTTTGCTGCCCAAAATAATATATACTCCCCCGTCTTTTTTTTTCTTCTTCTTTTTGTTTTTTGTTAACCCCGGCTAGACAAAACAAATGGGCTACAACCCATTCTCATTTTCCTTTTTGGGCCCCCACCGACCATAACAACACATACATTTGATTTGTTCTATTTTTGTTTAATTTAAATACTCGCGTGTATTCGTGATCGTATTTTTAAATTATCGCTGAAACTCTGAAATGTAACAATCATTTTTCTGAAAATAATACTTACGTGATACCTACGTATTATTAATATTCATGAATTAATTTTATAATGATATATATATAATGTTTTAGGTAACTCTTCTGCGTGCATTTAATGTTCAAGGATTTTAAGGGCGGGTTTTACAAATTAAGTGTATTATATGTGCGCTAGTTAAACCCATTTATTGTCCTAAATATGCGCCCGTTTAGCCCATCACTAAAAATGAACGAGTAAGAATTATCTCATTCTTTTTTGAAAAGTGTCAAAAAAATGGACAAGATTTGTCACCTCTAACGACAACGAAAGAAAACCATGATATAGCTTTGGTTTTTTAGCTTCGTCGTTGATCAAAACCTTAGCAACAGCAAAAAAGACCATGATATATCTTTGACCTTAACTAGTATTATTTTTGTGGACGATTCAGATTCAGACGTCGCTAAAAGTACGACGACGAACAATATCTTAGTCACGGCCAACATATAATTTCCGCCAGATCGGAATTGATCACCACCTTTTTTAATGAAAAGATTTGAATAAAAACAACTTTCTATCTTGAATCTTAATTCAAAAAAGATCAAAACAACTTTATTAATTAAAACCTTACCTTCAACTAATCTGTGATAATTATTCTATTATCTTGATCGATAATAATTTTACAATCAAACCCAGTAAACAACAAACTTAGAGAACTCAATCTTTTGATCAAACAACAATGAATCGTAAATTTGATAGTAAGTGACAATTATGAATAAAGCTGAGTAGGTCCAGCTTATATACTATAGCAACTTTGGCCAATAGACGGATTAATCCCTTCACTTTTCAATTTGTCAAATATGCCCCAAAATTCTATACAACTAAATTATAAGATTTAGATATTTGCACAATTAGTTGTTATAATATATATCAAAATAAGGGGTTAACTGCAAATTACATCCCTGAACTTTGCGAATTTTAAAAATTTACCACTGAGAGCAAATTACAAGTAATATTGTCAATATACTTTAAAATTTCGTGCAATTTTGCCACCAAGTTAACGATTTTTGACTTTTCGCCGTTTTCTTCCGTTAACTCCCACACGTGCCTGGCACGTGTGGGTATATTCGTCATTTCTACTCGTCCAATCATCTCGTCATCCAATATCCAATTTTCCTTTATGCAATTTTCGTCCCCGAAACCATTTAATACCCGCCATGATTACTTTCACCTTTGGTTTATGCATATTGCGTCCCTGAAACCGTTCTCCCACATGGGTAAAAAATTCACTTCAAGGTCTGAATTTGTAATGAAAAGTATACATCATTTATGTTATAAATACAACATCTCATTTCCTTCCATTCAATCCATATCTCACTACAGAAACACCAATCAACACCAACCAGTATATGGATAATTTTTGGCAAAATCGCTCTCGCTGTACCACCATCCATGATTTGGGTCTCCTTTATGGTATGCTTCGGTCTCCTTTAGGTCTTCTATATGGTAAGCTTATTTTAGATATGTTGATATTCTTATTTCCTAGTGTGTAATTGATATGCGTTTTCTCTTTTTTTTTGTTTCACTGAATCGAATCAAAACTTGTTTACTGTGCAAATCTATCACAATGATGAATTTACCTCACCACTAGAAAGAATTTATCACTTTGGTACTATAAGTTGATTTGACTTAGTTAAATATGACAAGTTTGGTATGTACACACTCGCATAAATGTTTAAGGATCTAGGGTACATAGAAGGTATGGTTTTGTTCCCGCATTTTAGGATTCCTGGCCAGTGATTAGACAACGGTTTGGTACCACTATCGTTTGAAGAAGACGTTGACAAATTTTTGGAGATGTTCATTGGTTTAAGGCAATGGAGGTGTATATTGAATCAGGTGTTTCGTTGGTACATCAGCACCTGATGGAACAAAAGGCAAGTAAGGGTAAGGCTGTCATGGTAGAATAAATTTTTGGTGATGATGTTGTGAAAGAGGTGGCTCTATAAAGTGTCAACAATGAGATGATATTGGAATTTTGTCAGAATAGCTTTGTTAGGAGGGACAGAACTGTGGTGGCCAATGATTTTCGTGTCTGTGATGAGTTCCCACCACCATGGTCAACAAAAAAATATTGAAGATAGGAATAAAAGGATGAGTGTTGAGTATGAGTTGAGGATAGTATTGGAAGAGCTTGACAAAGTGTTTGGGTTTGATGAATCAAGCCAAAAAGAACAAGTCTTAAACGTTGTCACTCGTGATGATGTCTCTTTTGGCGAGGTTGATTTTGATGCCTTTGCTGATTATGATGATTTTGCAGAGGAGATAGAGTTTCATCAATATCAGACTGACACTAGTGATAGCATAGGTGGCAAATCAGGGGAATTTCCTACATGGGACAACGATGGATATACCTTGGATAAAGCCGTGAATATTGCCATGAATTTTGACTAGCATGATGATCCTTACCATCTTGATGATGAGCTTGAAGATATTAGTGACATGTTTGTTGACATTGATGAAGCACTCGATGAGCTTCAACAAATAACTCAATCTGAAGATGTGGATGACATTTTGCTTATTATTAGCAACAATCGGATGAAGCAGAGGCCGCCGAGGTTAAACCAGAGGCTGTTGAGGTTAAACCAGAGGCTGTTAAGGTCAAAACAGAGCTTGTTGAAGTGAAGAAATAGGCAAATGATGACGATGACAATGATGCTGCACAAGAGCTGGTGGAAGACCTCAAGAGGAAAGGAGTGATGGCATTGATGACTAACAAGCAAGATGAAAACAAACCAAAATGAATGGTTTAAAGCATCCTTAATCTTTTGTTATGGCCAAGTTGTAGAATAATAGGATGTTAGGTTTTAATCTTGCTTTTGGTTATGTAATAGGAAAGCCTAACATTGGCATATTAGATGCACAATGCAGTTTGACTGATTTGGGTGGACTTGTATGACCACTTTGTCAATATGGTGATAAAAAATCAATGTGAAACTACAATGTTGGTCACTTTCTCTTTCAAATCAACATGAATCTGTGAGTTTTATGTTTGATATTCTACAGCCAATTCAAACATCCATGGAAGCGTACAAATTCCATGTCAAAATACCAAAAATGGTTATTGTAAACCAATATCAATCATTCATTTATTTCTTTGGTCACTGGCTCTTGCAAATCAACATGTGTCTGTTAGGATGTTTGACATTCTAGAGTCAAACATCCTTAGAAACACAAGAGTACATCCAAATATCAAAAACACACATTGCACAATAAGTTGCAACTAAACACTATCCTATCATTCCGTCCTTCAGTTTCTTCACAAGGTTGACCATCTCACGCGCACAAGATAGTATTGGGCATTCATAATTTGTAGATAAATTGGCTTTTCCCTATCCCTCTTTTTAGTATGCTTCAAGACTCTTGTAGTTTGGTAAGCATCATCATTATCCTCAAACCGTAGAAAACTTTCCATTTCCTCAAATAACCTTGATCTCTTTCTGACAGTTTCATCCACCTCAGAACATAGACTTTTGAATTTCTCCTTCAGTTGGAGCTCATTGTCCAATTCCTTCTCCATGAACCCAATTTAGGCGTATGGCCAAGTCAGTGGACTTGGAAGTAGATTCAGATTGAATGTTTGCCATTGTATGCTAGAACAATATAAACGTGAAAGTTGAAACATTGTGTAATTTAGGTCCTTAAAATAAAGGGGGCACTTAGGGTGCTTTCATTGATAAACAAAAGTAGTTACAAAACACACCCTGATTAAAACAAGGTAATTAAAACAAGAACAACATAAACAATTAAAACAAGGTCTACATCCTAATCACTATCTTCCGTGTGATCCACATAATCTTGCTTTTGGCTTATATCATCCCTAACTTTCTCAATCAACTTGGTCAGATCAACCAACTTTTGCTTGTCACTATCACGCATTTCCTTCAAACAATCGACCCAGCCATCTTCATCTTCATCAACCTTTGTCTCACTCTCGTAGATCATCATTTCAATATTTCCTATGGTATTCCTCAGTTGTTCACATTGATCGCGCAAAAGATCAACATACGCTTGTTCACCCGCAACCATTTGACCAATCTACAAACCCATACATGCGTTCAGCTCAGAATCTTTGCATACTTCCTTCAGTTCGTTAATGATAGGAGTTCTTTCAATAATTGAGACAAATTGATTAGTTGAAAGGGTTTGTGAAAGAGTTAGGGTTATAGATAATTAAATTTTTTTTTGGGGGGGGGGGGATGTTGATTAACCACCGACTATTAAGAATATATAGGACTCCAAAAGGTCATGTAATTTAAGTCCCTGAAAAGTTTTTTTAACTCAAAGGTCGTGCAAATTACATCCTTCATAATGCGTCAAAATGTGGACCACCAACGTTTTTGTGGGAGAACGGTTTCAGAGATGCAATATGCATAAACCAAAGGTGGAAGAAACCGTGGCGGCTATTAAATGGTTTCGGGGACGAAAATTGCATAAAGGAAATGTGGATATTGGACGACGAGATGGTGTGGCACGAGAAATGACGAATATACCCTCACGTGCCAGGCACGTGTGAGAGTTGACTGAAGAAAACGACGAAAAGTCAAAAACTGTCCACTTGGTGGCAAAATTGCACGAGATTTTGAAGCATAATGGCAAAATTACTTGTAGTTTGCTCTCAGTGGTAAATTTCTGAAATTCGTAAAATTCAGGGACGTATTTTGTAGTTTACCCCAAAATAAAATTAGAAAAGATTACTTTTTATTAGTGGATAAATAAGGCCCAATCCCAGTTTGTGGGCTTAGGGTCCGCTAGGGTTTATCTCTTGTAATGTCTATATATTGTGATGAATAATACCAAACATCCAATGGGGAATTAAGCTATTCTATCATGGTAATCAGAGCCTAAACACCCACCACCAACCTTTCATCCATCGACACAAAGTCAACCGAATAAAAAAAAGACGCTTGCTTTATTGTTTCATGCCAAGCTTACCTACATTTGATATTCTTTTCCCATTAACTTGTCGCTTTCATCACTTGCTGCCAATATTGGTCATAAGTTGTACCATAAATTGCTTTGTTTAGGCTTGCATAAATGGGGGTGGAACATGAAAATAGTGAGGTACCATTGGCTAGGATAGTGTTCTACCCACGAAATATTAAAAAAATAAAATAACTAAAGCAAATATAAGAAGATTTACAAGTCAAATGGCTCAACCCGGCTCTTTTCCAGCCCAGTCCGGTTACAGTCAGGCCCAATACTTACCAGCACAGTATGCTACTGTTTCAGCCGGTATACCAAGCATGATCACACCTCCAGCTTTTCAAGCTACTATATTTCCGCAAGCATTTCATACTATAACTCCTCAAGATCCTTCTTGGAATATGGACACCGGAGCATCCTCTCACGTGGCGGATAATACAAGTATACTCACCTATTTTAGTAATTCGAGCATTTATCCATCTGTATTTGTTGGCAATGGTAACTCTATTCCTGTCACTCATACCGGACATAGCTTCTTACATACGTCTCAAAAGCCTCTTCATCTCAATCATATTCTTGTCACGCCTCACATAATTAAAAATTTAATTTCTGTTCGTAAATTTACTCGTGATATTGATGTTTCTGTTGAATTTGATGCTTATGGTTTTTCTGTAAAAGATTATCATACCCAAAAACTCCTTCTCCGATGTGATAGTACGGGCGAACTTTACCCGGTCACTCAACAACCTCCATTAGAAACTCCAGTTGTTTTGCTTTCCTTTAGTTCCACTACTTGGCACAGACGCCTCGGTCATCCCGGGGACGATGTGCTTCGCCGTTTAGAGTCAAGTAAATTAATTTCATGTAATAAATCAAAGTTATCCACTTTGTGTCACGCGTGTCAATTAGGTAAACATGTTAAGCTTCCATTTTATAGTTCCGAGTCTTCAATTAAGTCTTTATTTGAAGTTATCCACTCTGATATATGGACATCACCGATTCCAAGTGAGAGTGGAATAAAATATTATGCCATATTCTTAGATCATTTTTCGTACTTTGTTTGAGTTTACCCTTTGCATAAGAAGTCAGACTTGTTTGATAACATTGTTGCTTTTTGTGCTTATGTCAACAAACAATTTAATGTCGACATAAAGGCTTTGTAGTGTGACCATGGGGGTGAATATGACAACACCCGTTTTCATAACCTTTTTCGTCAAAATGGCATACAATTTCGATTTTCTTGCCCTCGTACTTCACAACAGAATGGTAAATCGGAACGTATGCTTCACACCCTTAATAACCTTATCCGCACATTACTTTTTAAAGCTCACATACCTCCATCTTATTGGGTGGAAGCTCTTAATATGGCCGCACACCTTTTAAATATATTACCTTCTACCGCCATCAACAATGAAATACCATTCACCAAACTCTATAACCAAACACCCACATATGAACATTTGCGTGTTTTTGGATGCCTTTGCTATCCTCACGTTGATGTTGCACACAAACTAGAACCCCGTTCTACACCATGCATCTTTCTAGGTTACCCCGCCAATCACCGTGGTTATCGATGTCTCGACTTATCCTCCAATAAGATAATTATCTCGAGACATGTACAGTTTGATGAAGACGTTTTTCCATTTGGGACTGTCACGTCTTCTACAAAACCTTTCTATGACTTTTTACTTCCGCCATTACTTCCACCCTCACACATCATGACCAATCACACACCTGCTACCAAGCGACTCAAACAAGTAATCCACCCCCATCACCACCTCATACACCACCAGCCCACCAAACCAATGATAGTCCACGATTTGCTGTTTCCCCTGCGGCCCAACAACAAAGTGCCCTAACAACCTCGACCAACTACACCAATTCCACCCCACCACCACATGTTTCACCCATGGACCAACAACAAACTACCTCCACCTCTAACCCAACTGTCGTCCATTATGTAGCCCAACCATCACCTGAACCTGTCCTTAACGTTCATCCCGTGGTCACACGTGCAAAGTCTGGTATTTTTAAACCTCTTGAACGCATGTCTCTTAATATTACCACTACTTCACCGCTTCCTCACTCTCATGTTCATGCTCTTCGAGATCCTAAGTGGAATGAAGCTATGCTAGATGAATACAATGCTTTAATTACTAACGGAACGTGGGTGCTTGTGCCCCGTCCAGCTAACGTTAATGTTGTTCGTTTTATGTGGCTTTTCAAACATAAGTTTCATGCAGATGGCTCATTAAGCAGGTATAAGGCTCGTCTTGTCGCCAACGGACGAAGTCAACAACAGGGCATTGATTATGATGAGACATTTAGTCCGGTGGTTAAACCGGCTACCATTCGTACAGTTTTGAGTCTCGCAGTTTCTCGTCAGTGGCCTATTCATCAGCTTGACGTGAAGAATGCCTTTCTACATGGTCATTTATCTGAGACGGTTTACATGCACCAGCCTCCAGGGTTGGTTGATTCTACCAGACCTGATTATGTTTGTCACCTACATAAATCATTATATGGCCTTAAGAAGGCTCCTCGAGCTTGGTTTCAGCGTTTTGCTAGCTTTGCTACTCGGGTTGGTTATCATGTTGGATCAGACATTGCTTATTTGTTATTATATGTGGATGATATCATACTTACTGTATCATCTACGTCATTGCTACAACGTATTATTGGTTCTCTTCATGCCGAGTTTGCGATGACAGATCTGGGTTCTCTTAATTATTTTCTTGGTATTTCTGCTCAACGGACTGCATCTGGTTTATTTTATCACAATCCAAATTTGCCGAAGAGATTCTTGAGAGAGCTCATATGCAACATTGTAATCCTTGCAAGACTCCAGTTGATACTGAATCCAAGCTAGGTCTTAAAGGTGACCCAGTTTTTGATTCCACCTTGTATCGTAGCTTGGCGGGTGCTCTTCAGTATCTTACTTTTACACGACCAGATATTTCTTATGTTGTTAAACAAATTTGCCTCTATATGCATGATCCTCGTGAACCTCATCTTGCTGCTTTGAAGAGGATTCTTCGGTATGTACGTGGTACTCTTGATCATGGTCTTCAGTTGCATGTTTCTACTATCACTCAGCTTACTACATACACCGATGCTGATTGGGCAGCTTGCCCAGTCACCCGTCGCTCCATTTCTGGATATTGTGTTTTCCTTGGGGATAATCTACTTTCATGGTCTGCTAAACGACATGTTATTGTATCTCGTTCTAGTGCAGAGGCCGAATATCGAGGTGTTGCTAATGTTGTCGCTGAAACAGCTTGGATTCGTAATCTTTTGCTGGAATTACATGCTCCTTTGCATATTGCTACGCTTGTTTACTGTGACAATGTTAGTGCCGTTTACCTTTCTACTAATCTGGTACAACATCAGCGTACTAAACATATCGAGATAGATATACATTTTGTTCGTGATTATGTGGCTTCTTGTCAAGTGCGTGTTTTACATGTTCCGTCTCGGTTTCAATATGTAGATATCTTCACCAAAGGTCTTCCAAGTGCTTTATTTCTCGAGTTTCGATCCAGTTTGAACGTGCGACGACCTCCCGCTCAAACTGCGGGGGAGTATTAGTGGACAAATAAGGCCCAAGCCCGGTTTGTGGGCTTAGGGTCCGCTAGAGTTTATCTCTTGTAATGTCTATATATTGTGATGAATAATACCAAACATCCAATGGGGAATTAAGCTATTCTATCACTTTAAACACTTAAGACTATGTTTATTCACAACCTATCACAACGCAACCTCTTATTAAAATATTATTTTCTTACTCATCCACTTACATAATTTATACATACAACAAATGTCAACATTTTTATCATTTATCAACAACCTAACCCAACCTGACATATAATATTATTTCTTTTATATATAATTAAAATACTCAAATTTTTATATAAATTAATATATTATCATTAACCATAATGACATTTGATGCTGCTAATAAGAGACCTTGTATCCTTTGTCCATCTAAGATATACATCAGTTATTCTTAGTGCTAAATTAAGCCCAAACGAAATTAGCCCAACCCCATTTAGAAGATTAAATCTGTGTTGTAGTCTTCTAGATTACACAACCCTAAATTAACATACTACTATCTCACGCCTCCATTTCATCATCATCATCATTGCATTTTTTTCTCAGCCACCAAAATCCACTTTTATTCATAGTACAAGAATCATAAACCTCAAACCCACAAATTATATTCAGTTTACTGTATCTGGACTCAAACCCACTTTTCAGGTTCAATTTTGCTTTATATTCGTATAAATAAGTATGGTGTATTTTTGTTTGGTAACAATGGTTTGATTGGCCACTCATAATGCGACATGTGGCTAGGTTGGGATCAAGATTTGAGAATCACAACACGAACCGATCGTGCTCTTTTCTTTCTCACTTTTAATATAATAATATTTTTTTTTGTCATTTACTCCTCCAACCGGTTGGAGTGGGTTGCCTATAAACTTAGTCTAAGATGTGAGAAACTGAGAATAGATAAATTTATATGACTAAGTTGGGAGAGAATTGTGAAAATGATCTTTTGGTTTAGTCAAATTAAATGTTTGGTTCGTCAAGTTTTAAAATTGCAAAAACCGTTTGTGTGAGAAACTTTGAGGTTCATTTTGATCATTTTGTAAAATGAAATGACTAAAATACTCTTACTTTCGTGCTTTAATTTTTTGTACGGACAAGAGTATTCTAATTATTTGAGTTAACAAAAAACCAATATAAACCCAAAGTTTTCATACGAACGTTTTTTGCTATTTCAAAACTTGACGGATTAAACATGAAATTCGGCCAAATCATAAAGACCATATTTGCAATGTTGGCAAGAAAAAGAACAATGAAGAACGTGGAACAATGACATGCTAGTAGTTGAAAACATTATTCTCGTTGTGTTTTATTTGTACTAGATTATTATTATATGACCCATGATTATGATTTATATTGTTAAGAAATGAGATGGTGCATGAGCACAAACATACTCCCTTCATAATCGGGTCAAAGATAATACCAACAACCTTAATTTCATTTCCTTAATCTCATTTTAATCACCTTCTTCCAAATTTAATCATCCATCAATGGAGAAACACAGTGCCAAATCCGGTAGTTTCATCGGTCGCCATCGTTGGCGCGCCAATCTCGAAAGCCATTGCGCCTCGTTCTCTTCGAGAATCCAAAAATCACCCGTTGTTCATGAATCAGAAGAAGAAGATGATGATGATGAAATCAACGAGTCTATACCGGACGACGTTGATCATGACCAAATTTTATCTGAAATCGATGTTTTCATCGATGAGTTGGCAAATGTGGATCATGACAAGGGAAGCTCGCCCGAGCTTCCTGATGTCATTGACACATTTGCCCTAATTATTAAATCGAAAACGAAAAAATCATTAGCTAGGAACGCTGATGACATGGTCGACGAGGACATGTTTTTGCATGAATCGATTAAACGATTACGTAGCTTGAAAATTGCCTTAGCAGATTTCAATAATGACGGTTCGTCGTGTGATATCATCAACAAGCTCATGCAACGAGCTATGGTGTTTATCGAAGAAGAGCTACGAGCCCTTTTGCTTGATAATTCGAAGCCTCGTGATCATCCCGAACCTAAGCTAAAGGCCATGTCTTCCAAGCATTTTTCGTTTAAGCATCAAGATCGAAGTCCAGCCGTCCCCGAACCAAGCACGGACGACGATTATCCTGGCTTTTCAGACGAGAAGATTAGCAGAATAAACATAATCGTGACAACAATGATATTCTCGGGGTGTAAAAACGAATGTTCTAACGTTTATAGTATGGCACGAGGAAACGCGTTGTATGAGCAGCTTAAAAGGCTCGATTTTGAGAAACTTAACGCTGAAGACGTGCAGAAACTAAATTGGGATTGGCTCGAATCCGACGTGTCTAAATGGATTCGAATAATTAAGCATTGTTCACAGTTTCTAATTCCTGCTGAGCAAAAATTAGGGGAAACAATTTTTTCAGAAAATCGAGCCATTTTTAGAAGTTTGTTCAAAAACTTGGTTCGTAGCTTGATCACGTCGTTGCTTGATTACGCGGCTGCGATTGCAATGACAAAAAGGTCAGCAGAAAGGCTGTTTAAGTTCCTTGATATGTACGAGGCGCTTAATGGCCTTAGTGAGTCAATGCGCGATTCAGATAATTCAGATTCGGGCGAAACCATAGAAGAACACTCGAGTAATGATTTGAGTACGGAGATATCTTCCGTCACAGACCGTATAGGCGAAGGAGCGGTTAACATTTTTGGTGATCTAGAAAACTCCATTCGAAATGATGTTGCTAAAACACCCGTGCCAGGAGGCGCGGTCCACCCACTCACACGCTACGTGTTAAACTACGTGAAGTACGCGTGTGAGTATGGCGACACCTTGGAACAAATATTCCAACAAAACGCTAAACTAAACCAAAGCCCGTCCCCGGAGGAAATCGATTTGGAGAAATCACCATTAGCAGGACAAATCATGTCAGTGATGAGTGTTTTAGATGGAAACCTATCAGTAAAATCGACTCTTTACAAAGACCCTTCGTTGCGTTACATTTTCTTAATGAACAACGGAAGGTACATTTTACAAAAAGTAAAAGGCTCGTCCGAGATAAAGAAACTAATGGGCGACAATTGGTGTAGACGAAGGTCATCCGAGGTGCGACAATACCACAAAAGCTACCAACGCGAAACATGGGCTAGACTATTACAATGTATCACACAAGAAGGGATACAAGTAAACGGAAAAGTGAACAAACAAGTACTAAAAGAAAGGTTCAAAAACTTCAATGCAATGTTTGACGAAATACACAAGACGCAAAGCTCATGGGTCGTGAGCGATGAGCAGCTCTTGTCGGAGCTTAGAGCCTCAGTATCGGCTATCGTGATACCGGCGTACCGGTCGTTTGTAGGGAGGTACAAACATCATTTTGAGGGAGGGAAAAGTATGGATAAATATATAAAGTATCAAGCAGAAGATATTGAGGCATTCATTGAGGCTTTGTTTGAAGGTAATCCTGCTGCCTCAATGTCTAGGAAGAGATTCTAAACTATGATGCACCATTTGTAATTTGATTATGTAACATTGTTGTATTAAATTTATGTAAATCAGTATATGTGTTTTGTTTTGGTCTTTAACTTATGAATATGATCTTTCAACCATATGTAAACATAGAATCACACATGATTCATGCAAGAAAACTGTAAAAACTAACAAACTTATGATCAAAATCAACAAGAACTTATAACAGAGAACCCAGCCAACCACCCCTTGGCTCTCTTTATCAATGAATCAATTACAATATCTCTGAATACAAGAATGAATCAAACAAACACGCTCACAAACTCACACGATTGATCAAGAAGTATCAATCTTATTTTCTCTCACTAGAAACGATAACAGAAAGATAACAAAACTGAATGAATGAATGAAAATGAGTTGT
This sequence comes from Glebionis coronaria, assembly GCA_025667525.1. Classification (NCBI taxonomy): domain Eukaryota; kingdom Viridiplantae; phylum Streptophyta; class Magnoliopsida; order Asterales; family Asteraceae; genus Glebionis; species Glebionis coronaria. Next base: position 237,443 of record JANFOE010001219.1, read on the forward strand.
TAGGTGACTTAAATACTCCAATGCGCACAGCTGTCTCACACTTTCGCACTTTGGCACAAATAGTCCTCCAGGAATATATCTTCTTCCATTTAAGTGCAAATACTCCCCCTCCAACTTAAGCTGAATTACTTTAAAGTCCTCCAGGTTATAAGCTTACTTCTTAATACTCCCCCTTAAGCTCTTAACCTGCAAATGCATTATACAAACCAAGCATACTACAAAACTTCTTATGATCAGATATAAGCAAGCCTTTAGTAAAAATATCTGCAGTATTATTTTCAGATTTAACTTTAATGGGTTTTATATATCCTGCAGATATTTTCTCTCTTAAGAAATATAGATCAATTTCAAAATGCTTGCTTCTTTCATGAAGCACTGGGTTCAAAGAGATTTGAATAGCAGAACTGTTGTCACAGTTCATATCAACTGGTAAAACAACCTTCACTTTCATATCATTAAGCACTTTATGAATCCACATGACTTCACAGCAAACATTACACATAGCCCTGTATTCAGCTTCTGTGGAAGATCTAGAAACAACACTTTGTTTCTTACTCTTCCAAGAAACTAAATTGTTCTCCAGAAAAACACAATAACCAGTCAAAGACCTTCTGGTTATCTTACACTTTGCCCAGTCTAAGTCCACAAACACATTTAGCTTACTACAATCTCCTTTCTTAAAAGTGATACCTAAGCCAGGTTCACCTTTCAAGTATCTAAGCACTCTGAATGCAAGTCTAAGATGAGAAGTCGTAGGACTATGCATGACTTGACTAAGACAATGTACTGCATAAGCAATATCAGGTCTAGTCATAGTCAAATATATCAGTTTTCCAACAAGTTTTTGATATGAAGTAATCTCAGTAAGTTTTTTATCCTCACCAAATTTCTTGTTAAGCTTTTTACTATCTGGATTAACTTCAATAGGAGCACCACATGGTTTACATCCCAACATACCAAATTCTGACAACAATTCAGTGCAATATTTTCTTTGTGTTAGACAAATACCATTATCAATGTCTATAACCTCAATGCCTAAAAAATATTTAAGTTTTCCAAGATCTTTAATAAGAAACTTGGTACTTAAAAACTGTTTATATTTATTAACTTCATCAAGATTATTTCCAGTGATAACAATGTCATCCACATAAACAAGCAAAACTAAGAAAACATTGTTGCTATTCTTAATGAACAAAGAGAAATCATTAGGACTCTGAACAAATCCATTTTCAGTAAGAACAGAAACAAGCTTCTCATTCCATTTTCTAGGAGCTTGCTTTAGCCCATATAAGGACTTAACCAATTTACAAACTTTGTTACCATTCTCATCACCATAACCTTCAGGAATTTTCATATACACTTCTTCATCCAGTTCTCCATATAAAAAAGCATTATTTACATCCAACTGAAATAATGGCGAGTTATTGCTAACAGCAAGACTTAAAACACATCTAACTGTAACAATTTTAACCACTGGTGAAAAAGTTTCATCATAGTCTATTCCTTCTCTTTGATTAAAGCCCTTAGCTACTAACCTAGCTTTAAATCTCTCAACATCACCACTAGATTTATATTTAACTTTCCATATCCATTTACATGGAATAGCCTTTCTACCCTCAGGAAGATCAGTAATAATCCATGTATTATTCCTGTTTAAGGTTTCCATTTCAAGATTCATGGCCTCAATCCATCTGCTATCTTTGATAGCCTCAGAATAATGAGTAGGCTCATGAATTTTATTAAGATTAGTGGTGAACACAAAATTATAAATGCTTAAATTGGCATAACTAACAACTTTATTAATACTATATTTGACATTCTTATTAAGCACAAAATCCTTATACTTAGAAGGAAAATTAGTTTTTCTACTTGTTCTCCTAACAGTGTTCTCTGCTGCTGGTTCTGGTGACCAATTAAACATATTTTCAAAAGACTCAATGCCTTCATCCTCAGAGGAATTATCATCATCATTACTAATGTTTGGTATACCCTTAGAAACCTCTTCTGTTGCATACTCAACACTAGTGTCCTTCCTACTAGAATCTGTATTAGTATTAGATGATCTATCTACCTCAGAAATATTATCTGTATCAGTAGTATGAACACCTTCTTTGCTATTACAAGATTCTACAGTGCTGTCACTAGGTTTATCATTAGTTTCAGGTACAAGCTTATGCTTACTACCTATACTATCTCCATTATCATCATCAGATTCACTAGGCACTTGACTGTTTATATTAAAAAAATTTAAATCATCAACACCATTTTCAGAAAAAACAAATTCTTTACTTATAACATCATTTTTGAAAGGAAAAACTGTTTCATAAAATTTTACATCTCTTGAAAATAAAAACTTTTTACTTTCCAAACTAAACAGTTTATATGCCTTCTTATCAAAAGCATACCCAACAAAAACACACTTTTCAGACCTAGACTCAAATTTATCAGAAACATTTAACACATTGGAAAAACACAAACAGCCAAAAACTTTTAAATGGAGAATACTTGGTTTAGACTCATAAACCATTTCATAAGGACTTTTACCAGATAAAACAGCAGTAGGTAACCTGTTAATTATATAAGTAGCAGTTAGCACACATTCAGACCACATGTTTAATGGAATGCCCCCGTGAAACATGAGGGCTCTAGATGTATTAAGTAAATGTCTATGTTTTCTTTCCACAACACCATTTTGTTGTGGAGTATAAGCACAAGTGGTTTGATGAACAATACCATTAAGTTTAACAAATTCAGAAAACCTGTTATTAACAAACTCAGTTCCATTATCACTTCTGAAAATCTTAATTTTTTTATTAAACTGATTATCAATAAGTTTGACAAAACTTTCAACACATGAAAACACTTCAGTTTTACTTTTTAATAAAAAAACCCACACAGATCTAGTATAGTCATCAACCACAGTTAAAAAGAATCTAAATCCTTCTTTACTAGCAACTCTATATGGTCCCCAAACATCAAGATGAACAATATCACCAAGTTGTTTGGTTTTATGATCACTCAAAGAAAAAGACTCTCTAGTTTGTTTAGCCTTATGACAAACATCACAAGGTTCCAAACCTTTAAGTTTAATCTCTGAATTATCTTTTCTTAGAACATCTAGCACTTGATCTGCTGGATGTCCTAACCTATTATGCCAAATAGAACTAGCCATATTACAACTTCTAACACTTTTATTAAACACAGGCCTACCTTCATCAAGAAAATATAAACCATCTTTTTCACTACCAGTCCCCATTAGGACATTGTGAGCTAAATCCTGAATCACACAACAATTTTCATTAAAGCTAACATTAACTTTATTGTCTTTAGACAGTTTCTGAACAGACAAAAGACTCACTTTATATCCAGGAACAACCAACACATCTTTAATCACCAAATTATTAATTTTTAAACATCCAATTTTTTTCACATATTCTAAAGTCCCATTAGGATGAGCAACACTTATGTGCAAAGAAGACACATCAATAACATCAAATAACAATTTTTCAGAAAAAGTTATATGCTGATTGGCTCCTGAATCAATAATCCATCCAACATAAGTACAATAAGTACTAATGTTGGAATTGTAGTTAAAAAATCTACAAGATAAAAAACTAACAACACAATTATTCACTCTAAAGGTACCTGCAATGGTTGCAGAACCCATTGAGTTATCTCCAGAAACATTCAGCAATTTTATGTGTGGAGTCCATTGATCGTTAGACTCAATGGTTATGAACCATTATATCTAGGTTGATCATCGTTCATATGATAACATAGCGGAAAAGAACAATGATCATGAACAAGGTGTTTAGGCACAAAGAACACAAGAATTAAACAATTGGGTTTCTCATTATATTAATAACAAACAATCACTAGACGTGTATACATTGAATCCCACGTCTAGTGCGACACACACTTTAGGTTTACATTGTGAATGAATAATATATATAAAACCTAAGACTCTTGTTCCTTTTATAGTGGAAGGAACAGAATCTACAAGAGATAATATCAAATAAACATCTAAATATTCTATTTCTATAGACATATATTGAATATATTATTTAGAATATATCCAATATATTCCGTAAATAGAAATTCCATCAGCGCCGTAGACTTCTGTCAGCGTCCAAACATGGCGTGTCAGCGTCTAGCATGTTTTCTTCGTTTTGGAGTTTCTGCCACATCAACTCATATTAATTTTGACCCAACAATCTTCCCCTAGTTGATGTCGGCAAAACTCTTTGTATATCTCTTGTAAGTTGTACACGATCTTCAAATTGCTTCCCCTCAAGTGTAGCATGCGTATCTTCCCCTTTTTGTCACATCAACAGGGAAGTAAACAATGTATGCAATCTTGAAGATTCTCCAAATGTAGGCTCTGTGTAATGATCCTGAAGAAAAATAAACAAAGTATTCTTGATGTAGAAGTAGAATAACCCAATCTTATGTTCCATGTCTTGTTTATCCATGTGATGAAGAACTTATACTCATGTTACAAAGTATAAGTAGACCTCGATCCATTTGTCAAAATCCTCATCCTTTGTGAGACACTGAGCACGATAATGTAACTCCTTCAAGTGATAGCAATTGGTTTGCTCTGATACCACTTGTTGATCCCAAACTTAGATCGATTAAGCTTTGTGTATACGAGATTAGATCAAGTAATACACGTAGAGAAACCTTTGCTTATGAATAAAGTAACTAAGTGTTATGCGGAATTAACACTTAATCTAAAACACAAAGATGTTAAACAAACTTTCACTTGTATTAGAATGATCGAACTTGATTACAATGAAAGCGGTTTAACTTGTGAAAACTTATGAAAACTGATAATTAACTTTAACCTAAAAGATCTTCTTTTATAGAACAAGAAGTCTTGTACAATAAGCTACGAATCAACTATTCTAGGTAAAGATAATAATAGAAAATACAATGTCGAGCTTATCTTTACCATACACAAATAAAGAAACAAATAAACAAAAAGATTCGTATGAAGATATATTCCATCAGTGTCAATCTTCAAGGCTGTCAGCGTTGACTTCTTCAATGTCAACGCTTGGCTGTCAGCGTCCAATGTCCACTTATCAGCGTTGACATTCTTCTTATCAGCGTCTAGTGAACTGACCCATAATTTATTCCCAACAATCCTCCCCTAAACTTGATATCTATTCCAATGATCAAGTTTCTGAATAAACACTTAAGACTTAGGAGGAATCTTACAAAAACTTCTTATGTTGGTGATAAACATATCTTATCAAGTCTTTGGCCACATCACTAGTATAATCAATCTCCAAGGGTGTCTCCTTCATCTTCTCCAATACTTCTTTGGACAAGAAATAGTCAGCATCCACAAGTAGATACTCTGAAAACTTTGTAGAGCTCAAATGAAATACACCACAAGTAGAATAAAGCCTCCAATGAAGATTACTGAGGTCATCTTCAAGATCCTTCCATATGGCAGGATCTGCTTCTCTTGGACCACACAAAGTCAAAAATGTGTGCCATAGTCTTATTCCATTTGCTGAAGTAGGTGCTTCAGCAGTATACTTGGCCTCTATCAATCTCCATAGATGCACCAAGTCTTCTCTGTCTATGCTTGCAAAGATAGAAATAATTGAAGTGAAAGTATGTACCTCCTTTCCAAATCTGCCAATCTTCCAAAATCCACACTCATCTTCATCAAAACTTATGATTGGATTTCTGTCATCTAGAGGTACTACATTAACCAAATCTGAAGCTTCCAATGGAGAAAGCTTGAGATGCTTCCTTATGACACCTTCAGTTGGATAATACACATCCATATCTTTGGGAAATTGGAGAGGATCTCCTTTCTTCACTGGTCTTTGAGCAATCCTCATCTCCTTTTGAATCTGCATTTCCTCAGCAAGCTCTTGTTTCCTTTCTTCTGAAAGAAACTGTAAGACATTATTTTCTTGCACATTCCTCCAAATAGGATGTGCCCTATACTCTAGCTCCTCAAAAGATAAAGCCAGCAATTTCTTGTATGTCCATCTAGGTTGATGGCATCTAAGCAACTTGTAATACAACTGCCTTCTATCTCTTTTAAGCCAAGTCTTGACCTCTTGTGCATTAAACCTCAAAATCACCTTTATATCATCTTGTACCCTGAGAAGAACTTCCAACCCCCAAATTTGATCTGACAAACTCATTCCTGGGTTGTCCATTACCTTGTCTTCCCAAGCATGGTACATTCTGGTGATTTCTGGAAGGTCCCAATCAATCTGATTCTTCAAATCACTCAATCTTTCCTTTGCTAACTCATCCCCATATTCAAGTCTTTCTGGATCTTCAATAATTTGAACACTTGAATCTGAGCTATCTCCTTTTTCATCATCACTTTCTTCCTCACTCTCAGAAGTGGCAACAAATGGTGATCTACCACTCCTCTTCAAATCTCTTTCCAAAAGTTGTGCAGCCAACTGTTCATCAAATGCAATTTGTGCTGCATCTTTCTTTGGAACATCTTCTCCAATCAAAATTCCTTTACCTTTGTCTTTTGGATCAATAATAGGTAAGGTAGAAGAAGAAACCTGTGTGGACACATCTTTGATGATTGTTGATGACTGGAATACATCAACACCACCTGCAACTTTGTCAGCGTTCAAGTTACCTCTATCAGCGCCCCGATTACCTTTGTCAGCGCTGGATGTGTCAGCGTTCAAACCTGTATCAGCGCCCATTGTTTCTGTGAAAGATCCTTCCAAGTTTAATGGTGTCACCTTGGATGTATCAATAACAGGATGCTGCTTCAGACTTGTAAGAGCTTCAGCAATACCTAAAGATTCACTAAATTGTGAACTCTTCTCACTGGCTGTATGAATCAGCTCATCCTCTTCATCCTCCCCTTTGGAAGATTCCTCCAGTCTACTCCTGCTACTTGGATTCTCCAAAACAGTTACCCGCTCCCTCAATACTTGGAGTTCACGGCCCTGTTTGTTGACAATTTGTACAAGGCTGACATTTTGCTTTTGCAAGCTAATGACAGCAGCCGTCAATTCAGTCAATGTCATAGGTTCCAATCTGCCCTCAGCTAGAATGGGGATTTGACCTCCCAAAATAGAATCATAGGGCATGGATGAGGTCTTAATGATGTTGGGACTGTCTTGACCAGCATCTAAGCATGTGTCAATAGCCCTAGCCTCATCCATGTCACCAGCCACACTTGTGGAGGTGGTTCTCTCTGCTACAAGGCTAGGACCACTAGAGGAGAACACTCCAGTAGTCCTTTGGCGTTTATTCAACCTAGATTGTAATGGGGTGGAAGATGAAGTAGATTGTGTGGGTGTTGGTTGGTTAAGGGGTGTTTGGGATTGTTCAGGGATGTCATCAGCGTTGGGATTGGCTGTGTCAGCGCCAACATTTTGAGTGTCAGCGTTGACATTGGGTTGGTGAACGTCCATGTTGTCTGGTGAAGGTAATGGTTCATGGATAGGCTCAAGTTGAGGTGCAGGGTCTGGGTGTGGTTGAGCAGCCTGAATTACTTCAAGCATGGCTTGGGTGAGAGGGATAGGTCTGTTTGTGGAGCTCATCATGTCAAAAATGGTTTTCTTTTGCTTAGGGACCTCATAAAAAGTGTCATGATCCCTAGTACAATATTCTTGTAAATCAAAGACCATTTGCAAAAATCTTGGGTAAGCCAAAGTCATTTTACTTCCCTTATTTTTACACATCCCTTCAAAAATCATTTTTGAAAAATTATACTTAAGCCCACGTGTTATACAAACCAAAGCACTTGCAATTGACCTGTTTATTTCATTAAAAGAAGTACATTTTGGACTTAAGCATTGGAGAAGGACATGTATCAAATATTTCCAGTTAGAGGGAAATTCCTGCTTATGATATTTATTTAAAGTTTTACCAGCAGGAATAGGATAACCCAATTCCCTAAGACCTTGTTCTATTGTTGCAATGGCAAGGGTAGTCACACCATCAACGTCATCAAGACGCAAAGCTTGGCGAACCAAGGCTTCAGTGACCACCCATGTTCTTCCATGAACAGTAGATGTTAATGTGGTCACTCCATTAGCTGTTGTGGAACTAACAGTGTTCCAAAACTGTCTAATGTGTGCGACAGGGACTAGTGGCTCATGAGAAAGTGCATACCTTATAGAGGATGCATTTAAAAATGCCACCATTTGTGAATACTGAGGGAACAAATCATTATCAGCGGCCAAGTAAGCCACCATATTATGTTGGCTCTTAAACTCCAATGTCAGATTGCTTGAGTTGAACTTTGGTGCCATGTTTAAAGCTGTTTAGGTTATGTGATATGGGAAAAATCTAGGAGAAAAATGTTAGACAAGAAAATATGAATACCCAGAATAAAAAGATTAGCCAAATTTATAGGAGAGATGCATGATTTGGATTGGTCAAAAATGAGGCAGTTATATTCAAAGAGTAATGATGAAAATATTGAATCAAATATAACTTATCTCATGCATTAATTAAAAGTAACAACTCCCCAAAATTACGGCCAAAGATTAGTCAAAAAATAACAACTGGGTAGGACCCACTAGGTGTCAACGGTCAAAAATAACCCATCAGCGCCCAACGGCTATATTTTCTTGTCAGCGTTTGCCTAAAGCCTTGTCAGCGTCACGATTGGACGTAACAGCGTTTGGAGAAAAACTTGTCAGCGTCTAAAAAAATAAAAAAATATTTAAAAAGAAAAAGACCTTAACAAAGTAATTTATCCTAAGGGAAATATCTTACAAGTTGATAATAATTACTGGGCGGCAAGCACTGTCCATTTATGCACACTTGCTTAAGCAAGATAGACACAAATGTCAATAAGTGTCCCTTGCTAACCAAAATACTTACCAACAAAGTTATTTCATAAAATTCTTTGTAACTCCCAGGTAAACCCATAACCAAACTATTCCCAAGTCTCCCATCAGACCACAACCAATTCTAGGCCAAAAATGTCTTGGCAGCATGCATAGTTTGTCAACTTTGCATGCTACAGTGCCTCATGGTTTAGTAAAACTAACCCATACTCACCTGTGGACACAATCTAGAATTGTGATGAGAGTATTATAAGAATACCCAAAAGTCCTAAAGGTTCCTTAAACCTCCCCTTAAACTATGATACATGAGTTTCTCTAAATATAGATGAACATTAAAAATTTATGTCAAGATAGGAATATAAATATTCCAACCATCATCCATAAACAAAAACATGTCCAAATAGCTCTTCAAAGATCCATAAGCAACTCTGTATCCAATGACATAAAGCTACCACCACCTACACATTTAGATTGAAAACCACAAAACTAACAATTGTTGCTGACAGCGCCCCGACAACACTTATCAGCGTTGAAGGAACTCTTGTCAGCGTTAGACAATAATATCTCCAACAATGGCAAAATAACACTTGTCAGCGTTACATTTACCTTTGTCAGTGTTAGAAAAATAAAGTGGAAAAATCTAAATCATCACAAAGACCAATAACAATGCATTATCCTGTACATACTTTTACAAAAAGGTTCCAAAACACATATTAAGTGAGATTAACCATTCCAATATTTGTTACCAAATATTGAAATCTTCCAGCATCAAAAGGTTTAGTTAATAAATCAGCCACATTATCTTCTGTGGCTACCCTATCTGGTTGTATTAAACCTTTCTCAAAGCAATCTCTTATAAAATGATGTCTAATTTCTATGTGTTTGGTTTTAGAATGATGTACAGGATTTTTAATAATGCATAAAGTACTGTTATTGTCTACAAAAATCTTGGTATGCATGAAATTATACCCATAATCCAACAGCTGGTTCTGAATCCATAAGACTTGTCCACAACATGCTGCTGCAGCCACATATTCTGCTTCAGTTGTAGAATTAGCCACCACAGTTTGTTTCTTGCATTGCCAAGATATTAATCTGCTCCCAAGAAATTGACATCCACCAGTTGTGGATTTCCTATCAAACTTGTCACCACCATAGTCACTGTCTGAATATGCAATAAGCTCCAATGGAGAATCTTTTGGGTACCACAAGCCAAGATCTGGATAACATCTTAGGTACCTAAAAATTCTTTTCACAGCAAAAAGGTGACATTCTTTGGGAGTCACTTGATGGCGTGCACAAGCACACACAGCAAACATGATGTCAGATCTTGAGGCTGTAAGATACATCAATGAGCCAATCATTGATCTATAGTGCCTAACATCCACATCCTTTCCAGCTCCAATTTTTCCCCAAGGGTGTTCCCTATCCATAGGAGTGGAAGCATCCTTTTCATGTGGAGAAAAACCATATTTCTTCAAGATTTCAGCTACATACTTGTCTTGGGAGATGAAGATACCATCTTCTTTCTGCTGAACTTGTAAACCTAGAAAGAAGTTCATCTCACCCATTGCACTCATCTTGAATTTATCTGTCATAAGCTTGGAAAAGTCTTCACTCATCTTTGGATTAGTTGATCCAAAGATGATATCATCAACATAGACCTGGACAAGTAAGACATCCTTACCTTTCTTCTTTGTGAACAATGTCTGATCTATGGTGCCCCTTTTAAAACCATTTTCCACCAAGTAAGTGGACAATGTACCATACCATGCTCTTGGGGCCTGATGAAGTCCATACATAGCTTTCTTCACTCTATAAACCTTGTCTGGATTCTCAGGATCTTCAAAACCAGGAGGTTGCATGACATATACCTCCTCAACAATTGTTCCATCGAGAAAAGCACTCTTCACATCCATTTGATAAACAGTGAAATTCATACAAGAGGCATAAGCTAGGAAAATTCTTATAGCTTCAATTCTTGCAACAGGAGCAAAGACCTCTTCATAATCTATTCCTTCCTCTTGTGTATATCCCTGAGCTACCAAACGTGCCTTGTTTCTGACCACAATACCCCTTTCATCTTTCTTGTTCCTTAGAACCCATCTTGTCCCAATTGGTCTCACATATCTAGGACAATCAACTAGCTCCCAAACATCCTGTATAGCAAATTGGTGAAGCTCATCCTGCATTGCTTCCACCCAACTAGGTTCTTTGAGAGCATCAAAAATCTTCTTGGGTTCTTCTTGTGACAGAAAACATGCAAACAAACATGCTTGTACAAGAGGGGTATCAACCTTCTTGTGTATATTGGCAATAAATCCACCAAGATTTTGATGGGATCTTCTTGTCTGAACTGGAGCCATAACATCACCAATGATCTGAGATGAGGGGTGATCCTTTGCTGTGGAAGTGAGAACTCCTCCTTCAAAAAGTCGGGTGTCCTCAACTTCACGCTCCATGTTGCCAATATCTTCTTCATCAGACTCTCTTTGATCAACAGGAATCTCTTCATGGACATTGGAAGGTCCACCTTGTTCAAAATGTGAAGAGAAAAGATGTGCAAAGGTGTTGTCAAAGTCTGAACCTTGTTTGTCAGTGCTTGGGCTAACAGCGCTTGAACTGTTGTTGTCAGTGTCTGAGCCATCAGCGTCTGAATTGGTCTTGTCAGCGCTTGATTTCCCTTTGTCAGCGCCTGAAGAACCATGCATGTTTGTATTTGGTGGTATTTGGAAACCACCATTATCTTTTCTAGCAGCAGCAGCAGCAGCATAATACTCATCTGTCCATATAGGAAGTGTAACATATTCTTGTGTGGGAGATGACTCAACTACTGGTGGTCCATCCTTCTTAGCAACCTGTATACCTGAAACATTACCAATTCTCTTTTCCAAAACACTTGAAGTTACCTTCACAATGTCTGGATCAGTAACAGGCATATAATTTAAAGCTCTAGATAAAGGTTCCAAGTCAAACAACCAATTTGGACCACTTTTAGGATCACTAGGTTTACTTTCTAAAAACCTAACATGTACCTTTTCAAGTATACGTTTTTCCTTTTTAATGTAAACCCTATATCCTTTGCTCTGCACTGAATAACCCATGAAGTAGCCTTCATCACCTTTTGAATCAAATTTACCTAGGGCATCACTAGTTTCTAAAACAACTACATGACAACCAAAAGGCTTGAGAAAGCCAATATTTGGCTTCCTTCCCCAAAGTAACTCATAAGGTGTCTTATTATGTATTTTGTTGACCAATGCCCTATTTTGAACATAACAAGCTGTGTTAACAGCTTCAGCCCAAAAGGCTATAGGAAAGTGGGCATCAGCCAACATGGTTCTGGCTGCTTCAATAAGGGTTCTATTCTTCCTTTCAGCAACCCCATTTTGCTGTGGGGTTCTAGCTATGCTAAACTGCCTAGTAATCCCTTTCTTGGCACAAAAATCATCTAACAACTGATTTCTAAACTCACCCCCATTGTCACTTCTAATAATTTTGACCTCATTACCATTCTTCTTCTCAATTTGGGTAATGAAATTAATTAGACTTTGGGCAGTTTCACTTTTCTTGGCTAAAAAGAAAGTCCATGTAAACCTGGAAAAATCATCAGTGATAACAAAACAATATGATTTACCCTTCAAACTTTCTATATTAGTTGGACCAAAGAGGTCCATATGCAATAAGTGAAGTGGTTTAGAACTAGAGTGCACCTGTTTAGACCTGAATGAGACCTTGTGTTGCTTGCCCTTAAGACATGCAACACAAGAGTGGTCATTGTGGAAAGCCTTTTCAGGCAAACCATCAACTAAACCAAGCCTCACAAGTCTATTGATATTCTTAAAGTTTATGTGCCCTAATCTCCTGTGCCAAAGATTACTTTCATCTACTGAGGCTTTAGCATAAAAACATGACATCATTTTATTATTCATCCTAATTCCATTAAGATTCACATTATATATGTCTTTATGCCTTGGTGTTCTAAATTCTATGTATTTCTCCTCAGGGAGCTTGTAATCTTTGCTTAACACCAAGCACTCAGTATCTGTGAAAAGAATCTTATTTTTGTTATCACACACTTGTGATACACTAAACAAATTATAATCCAGTTCTTTTACCAGGAAGACATTCTCAAAACGTAGATTATTGGTAATAAGGGTTCCTTTTCCTGTGATGGTGCCATAGCCCCCTCCAAAGTATACCTTATCACCATCTTGAATAGGAGTGAAGTTTGTCAGATAGTCTTCCTTTCCTGTCATGTGCCTTGAGCATCCACTATCCCAATATCCATAATCATTGATCTTCTTCTGAATGCCCTGCACATAAAGAAAACACATTAGTTTTCTTTGGGAACCCAAGCCTTGGAAGGCTTGGATTCATCTGGTTGTTCAACAAGAACAGACTTGGTTCTCATAACAACCCCATTTTCATCCCTTTTTGAATGAAATTCCCAGTTAACCCCAACTGGTATTGACATGGCCTTTGAAATATAATGAAACCTGTTGCATGTCATAGAGAGACCAATAGAATTAGAGTTTTGGTCTTGTTTTGGTCTCCATGTTAAGCTAGTAGAAGCTTTAGACCTATTTCCCTGTGGTTGCAAATACCTAGGTTTGGCAGTGTGTCTGTCAGCGCTGAAATTGTTCTTGTCAGCGCCCCGCCTTTATCAGCGTTGAACCTAGGGTTTGCTACAGGAACCCATTGCCTATTGGACCAGGTGTTTGACTTTTGAAAAGGTCTTAGGCCATGTGTGTTAGACCCTCTAGTAAAGAATGGGGCTGGTCTAACAACTTGTGAACTCTTGTTCACAAAGGTATTGGGTCTGACAGTGTTTGACCTATGTTGACTTTTGTCAGCGCTGAAATGGTTCCTATCAGCGTTGACATTGGAAGCGTTGACACATTTGTATGCCAAATGTGAAAAGCTACCACATGAGTAACAAGCTTTTCTAGACATAGTCTTAGGTCTAGAAGCAAAGAAGCCTGTTCCATGGTTACTAACTTGGCCTTTTGGTGACCTAGTATTCCTATACATCTCTGCATACTTAACACTAGGTTTTCTAACAGTTTGTGGGCCAAGGTCAACAGCTTTGCCAGTGGTTGGGTGTGTGATTTTAATAGGTGTAGGATCATGGCTCTTAATTGGTGTGGGCTCATTTGGACTTTCACACAACAACCCTCCCTTAACAAACAAAGTGTGGTTAGCTTTCTTCCACTCATCTAGGTCAGTCAGTTTTTGTTTGTATTCTTCAACTGGGGAAGTCACTCTAGGTGGAGGAATGAATTTCTCCTCTTGGCATTCTGGCAAGCCAGTCCAAGATAAGTCCTTTGATTGGACACCATAGAAATCCCCAGGTGGTGGTGGAACACCAGTATAATCTTTCATCCCAATCCCACTCATGTCCTTAGAGTCTCTTTGCTTACTAACACACTCTCCTAGGGATTGTGTGGCCTTATCAAATCTCTGGATTTTAAGACTCACATTATCTTTATTTTTGTTAGCCTCATCTAACTGAGCTATCAAATCAAGATTAACCCTGTTTGTAATATCTTGAATATCTTTACTTTGATGTAACTCATGTTTTAAGATATTTATTTGATCCTTTAAATCAAACTCCATTTTCCTATACTCAGCTACTGTCTTTTCTGTTTGGGTAAGAGCAATTTGATAATTAGATACTTTGCATCTTTCAGTACTTGCCTCATCTAATAATTTTACTATCTCTTGATTTAGTTTTTCAGTATTTAAACGACAACCCTTAGAACAGAAAGCATCATCATATACCTCATTATCTAATGAAGAGGAGGAGTGTGCCATGAGAGCATATTCAACATGCTCTTCTTTAACTTCAGCAACCAAGGCTCTGTCCTCTTCCTCATCCTTGGCCAAAAAGTTCCAGCTCCAGTCCCATCCTCCAACGCCATCAATTTGTTGAACAGCAACCATGGCCTTGGGATCTTGGCTCTTAACCATTTGGCTTGAAGGCTTACCAGCATCAGATCTTCTTGGAGATCTACATTTTCTCATAAAGTGCCCCATCCTATGACAATTGTAGCACTCAACTTTGGATTTGTCAAATCCAGCAACATCCTTAGCATTAAAGGTCATCTTCTTCTTGAACCTTTTATTAAACCTGTTTGCTCTTAAACTTACAAGAGCCATAGTCCACTTGATGTCCATCTCTTCCAATTGTTCATCACTTATCTGCTCAAGATCTTCATATGTAATCCTTGAATCACTGGGCAATGAATGCACACACAGTGTCTAGATCTAAACCAGCAGGTTTAATTCTATCAGCGCCAAAGTTGTGAGTGTTAGCGCTTGAGTATAAAGCGTTGACAGGATATGATCCAGCGCTGACAGACTGTGATCCAACGTTGACACATTGAGATCCATTGACTGAATGTCCATAGGAGTTCATGGAATCAAATTGGCCTTCACTTTGTGAGAAGAAGGCCATATTGCTACTGGAAGATTTATTATCACTCTCCAAAAGCCATTCATTCTCCAACAGTCTTAGTTTGTTGAAGATGTCATCAAACCTGGAGGTCTTGTGGGTGTTATTGACAAGAATGGATCTTGTCTCAATCTTCCATACATCACCAAGGCTTTTGAGAAAAGTAGCATTCAAGTCAGGGTCATCAATCTGTGTTCCCATGAAGGAAAGTTGACTTGTGATGTCAAGCAGTCTACTTCTCACACTGCTGAGATTCTCATTTGGTTGAGCCTTAAAGACAACATACTCATGCATGAGTTGCTTCTTCTTTTCTTCTTTTGTGTCAGCATTGCCACCATGTGCTACTTCAAGAGCTTCCCAAAGCTCTTTTGCAGACTCAAAGCGTTTGTACTTGTGCTGATTCTCATGACCTAGGGCGTGTTTCATGATGTTCAAGATTTTCATGTCCACCCTTTTCTTGGCTATATCATCAGCAGATACAGCTCTTCCATCTTCAGGCTTTTCCTTCTTATCAGCTTCAGGACAATTAGGAAGAGCTATCCTTGCGGCAATAGCATTAGCAATCTTTTGAGCTTTGTTGAATGTGTTCCCATATTCAACAATCTCCCAAAGAGTGTAGTCATGGATGGCTATATATTGCTCAAAATTAGACTTCCAAAGCTGGAAGTTCCTGGCATCAAACATGGGAATTTTGATACTAGGGTTTGAGGAGTTGTTTTGTAGCAAAGCAGGAGCAGCAGGTTGATCTGTGCCAGACATGATGTTTTTAGGGTTTTGAGAAATTTAGGGTTTTTAGGGTTTTTGGTGTTTTAGGGTTCTTGCGTTACTTAAAGATCAAAAGTTTCTCAACAAGCTCTGATACCACTTGTTGATCCCAAACTTAGATCGATTAAGCTTTGTGTATACGAGATTAGATCAAGTAATACACGTAGAGAAACCTTTGCTTATGAATAAAGTAACTAAGTGTTATGCGGAATTAACACTTAATCTAAAACACAAAGATGTTAAACAAACTTTCACTTGTATTAGAATGATCGAACTTGATTACAATGAAAGCGGTTTAACTTGTGAAAACTTATGAAAACTGATAATTAACTTTAACCTAAAAGATCTTCTTTTATAGAACAAGAAGTCTTGTACAATAAGCTACGAATCAACTATTCTAGGTAAAGATAATAATAGAAAATACAATGTCGAGCTTATCTTTACCATACACAAATAAAGAAACAAATAAACAAAAAGATTCGTATGAAGATATATTCCATCAGTGTCAATCTTCAAGGCTGTCAGCGTTGACTTCTTCAATGTCAACGCTTGGCTGTCAGCGTCCAATGTCCACTTATCAGCGTTGACATTCTTCTTATCAGCGTCTAGTGAACTGACCCATAATTTATTCCCAACATTATGAGCCTTTGATATTGGTCAGGAGTAAGATTATGAGCTATATTCTTACCCTGATTACAATTGCCATCATTAACACTAACATTATGAACATTGTTTTGAGCTGTATTATTATTATTTCTTTTAAAGTTAGGAGGATATCCAATTAGCTCAAAACACCTGTCAACTGTATGACCCTTCATGTTACAATGAGTACACAAAAGGTTACCATTTATATACCCATTAGACCCAGTCCTATTACCACTCCAATTATTATTATTTCTGTTAGAATTCCCAGTATTAGAATTTCCATTATTATTATTTCTGTTTGAATTCCAATTATTGGAATTCCCACCAGACTTAACAACAAAAGCAGAAGGACTAGTCTTATTATTTTTAGACCCATTTCTATGTGATTCATCCCTGGACAAAGTAGCAAAAGCAGTTCTCAAATCTGGTATGGGATCAGAAGTGAGAATCTGGCTTCTCACAACATTATAACAATCATCAAGCCCCATCAAGAACTGCATCAGTCTGAGAAGCTGATCATGTTCTTTAAGGGCTTCAGACCCATCACAAGTACAATCAGGTAATTCAACAAGTGCATCAAATTGTCTCCACAAAGAATTACACTCATGATAATATTCAGATAAAGACATACCAGATTGAGTTAAAGTGTATATCTTATGATGAAGATTATATATGACAGAACCATCTTGCTTATTATATGTTTCTTCCAATTCATCCCAAACATCTTAAGCATATTTAGAAAATATTTGTCCTTTATACAAATCAGGTGAAACACAACCAAGTAACCAAGAAAGCACAACAGCATTACACCTATCCCACTGATCTCTAGCATGACCATCATTAGTATCTTGCACACAATTACCATTAATGAATCCAAGTTTGTTTCTAGTTTGCAAAGCAAGTTTAACAGCAGCATACCAAACTTTATAATTTTCAGTACCCTCAAGTTTGAAGGTAATCAATTGAGAACCAATATCTTGAGGGTGTAAGTAAAGTGGATCATAAACATCAAATTTAACCACATCAGCTCCCCCTTTAGGTGGACCATCACCCTTAGGAGAACTAGGACCAGAACCAGTCATAGAAAATGACAAAAAATAAACCAAACAATGAACAACACACTCAACAGGTCAAAAAATGCAGTTCTCAGGCTTCCAAACCACTCAATAGGTGGTAGGTCAAGAGCAGTGACCTGAAAGTGGTCTAAACAAGAACAAACATAACAAACATAACAACAAGAAACACAAACCTCCTTGTATCTCCTCTACAAACAACCAATAAACTACCACAAATAAGCCTCAATCAATCAACACCAGTAACTAACTAATCCCATCGACACCTAAAAAACCCCCCTAAAAACAAAAAACTAAATCCTATAAGAAGGTGAGAGAGGTGTTACGTAGCACGCGAAGCAAAACCAAGCAAGAACTCTGAATAAAGACTATTCAGAGAAACCAACACCACAAACACAATAGATCAAGAAGATCTAAAAGTCAATGCAGCAGAAAAACAACCTGCATAAGAACAAAAACAACCAACCAATACTAATAAAAAACAAAAACTCACCAAGATTAGAACAAATCCTAATATCTGATTTCAGGGTTTTTCTAATTAATCACCAAAAAACAACAATTAAACCCAATTAATGAACCCACAGTTCATCAATTAGATCAAGAAAATGTTTTAACCAAAACCCCCAAAATTAACTGAAACCCTAATTTCAAAAAACCAATTAAGTTCGAGAAAACACGAGTAGATTTGTAACAATAACAATCCACCCACCAAGAAGTCAAGATCTACACAAATAGATCAAAACCCCCAATTTCAAAAAACCCTAATTTTTGAAAAATGATTTTAATCACGATTCAGAGCAACCAGGCTCTGATACCATGTAAAAACTAACAAACTTATGATCAAAATCAACAAGAACTTATAACAGAGAACCCAGCCAACCACCCCTTGGCTCTCTTTATCAATGAATCAATTACAATATCTCTGAATATAAGAATGAATCAAACAAACACGCTCACAAACTCACACGATTGATCAAGAAGTATCAATCTTATTTTCTCTCACTAGAAACGATAACAGAAAGATAACAAAACTGAATGAATGAATGAAAATGAGTTGTTAGGTGACTTAAATACTCCAATGCGCACAGCTGTCTCACACTTTCGCACTTTGGCACAAATAGTCCTCCAGGAATATATCTTCTTCCATTTAAGTGCAAATACTCCCCCTCCAACTTAAGCTGAATTACTTTAAAGTCCTCCAGGTTATAAGCTTACTTCTTAATAAAAACATGATTGACGGATACAAGTAGGGGTGTCAAATGGGTTGACCCGACCCAAAACCGATATGACCTTATAAGGTCGGGTTGACTCGGGTCAAATGTTGCATTGTGTTATACTTATACTTGAAGCACAATGCAAATAGATGCACCATTGTCAATTTAAACTTACTGTTGCTATATGGTTGAAGTCGGGTCAAGGATGTTCAAAGGCAACATTACATATCCTGCGGCAACACATAGGTAACAAAACCTTGGTGGGTAACAAGGTTGGAGAACAAATTAAATGCCATAAGAACATATTCTATACTAAAAGATGAACCAATTCAGTTCAGCATATTCTATCGAGCAAAAATGCTTATAAACAACAATATTCCGAATGACCACAGTTCAAAAGGGTTACAACCATATTCCGAATAACCACAATTCAAAATGGTTACAATTCTTTGCTCTATAGAGACTTGGGGCGTCTAAAGTTTCTGATTGAAGGGTTACAATTCTTTGCCTTAACGACATATTTATATCCACCATCACTATGCGACATTGTAGTCAAAATTCCCTGCCATCAACGACAAGATCGAAATCATTATTACTACAGCTTAAACTACATACCCAATAAGCAAGCTTATTACCTAAGATGGACAAAATAAGCTCATAACTAAAAACTGATAAGCACTAAGCTAAGCTAGAACTATAATAAGCCAATAACCTGCACTAGAAACAAATTTAACTAAGCAAATGCAAATTAACAGCAGAATAATAAAACTAAATAGCAATAAAAGCAAATAAGCACAAAGCAACAGTTATAATCAATAAGCACTCACACAAATAAGCATAGAAAAACACCTTTTATCCACTTTAGTGTAAGATTGAAGTCTGCCACCTTTTTTTCCCTCTTTCTATGTATATCGCGTCCGAAAAGAATGTAGGAGCAGTTGTTGACTGAACAAATCGTACGCGATATACATAGAAAATTCTCAACCCTCAGGGATACAAGGCCTGATGAAAAAAAAGTTTAACAATTAGTGATGACATATCTATCAAGATATAAATACTAATAAGAATAATAACATCGAAATTATACTTTGTTTCATTTCCGAGACCACCTATTTCAACAAAAAAAACAAGGTTGTTTTGGTCTTGTGTCATAAAATAAAAGCGGAAATCGCACCGGATTTCGACCGGCGCTCCGAGCTAACATATTAACAAAAGTGAAGGTAAAGAGGCTGGAAAGTTGAGTGGTGTTTGTGCAAAGTGAAGGTAACCTAAATAGCAACAAAAGTGCGGGAATATTGAGATGTATTTGGCGCCAAAAATTAAGGGTAGGTTTTGGAGGGAATGTTTTGGCGGGAAAGGTTTTGGCGGGTAATTGACATTCTTTTACATTTTACCAACAAAAGTCACAAAAGTAAACATTTATTTAGAAATAAAAAGAATAATATTTTATTTTATTACAAGTGATATTTTGTTTGAAATTTTAGATTTTATAGTTTTGTTTGTATTATAAAACTGTGAAAAAAATAAAGATTGATAAATTATAAATAATAATATATAAAAAAACAGAGCCCAAAAATAGTCATCTCCTAATGTTGATGAAGTGGTTAAAACTATCGTAAAAGATGTGGAACGTAAAATATAAAGTTTTATAAACCAAAACTTGCAAAATAGAAAATTGAAACCAAAAATTTAAAAACATGTTAGGTGGTATGGGTATCGGGTATGTATATACTACACCCAAGAATAATATCTATTAGGTAAAGTTAAAAGTACACCCTTAAAGTTTCCGAAATTTGCAAGATCGCCTATAAAACGAGTGCACCGAAAAAGTCGATCCATTCTATGTGGAAGCGTCCGCAGCATAACGAAACCAACTTAGTTATGACTGCACTTAGTTAAGACTGCACTTAGTACACACAGAGGTTGGCAAAAAAGCGATCCATGATTCGATCCGGGAGAAAACCAAAACCGTTTTTTTTTTACTTTTTCTCTCAAACTAATTTGGTGGTTCGTAACCGATTTAATAAATTTACCACGATTAAATTAAAAACCGGTGAAAATTCAGTTAAAACCGATCCGATCCGGTTAAAACTGATCCGATCCGGGTAGTACCAATCTGATTTGGTTAAAACTGATTCGGTTAAAAACCGAGTAAATTTAACAAAAAAACAGGTTAACTCAAATCGACTTGTTGACAAGTTGACTCAAACCAAACCGCTTAAAAAAATTTGTATTTGTCCACGTCTAACTACACACTCGCACACTTAATTTGGAGAACTCATTGTGATATCATGGCCGAGTCTTTTGACCTCATATATGAGTGTAACATTTTTGTGATCTAGGATATGATGGTTTTCCTTCTAAAAACGAAATACATTATTAATAAAATAAATGTTTTAAAAGCCGGTTGATCCGGCCGATTGAACCAGTCGATTCGTGAACTGACTCAGAGGACGGGTCGAATGTTTCTCGTTTTCTTATAATCGAATTGAACCGCTGGTTTTTGTAGGCAACATAATAATATGTTCACCACAACCATCAAAATAACCAAAATTTACCACCATCTTCTTTGCAGCGTAGATCTACAAATGTACAACTGTCCGGCTGCGCATGGCGGGTGTTGTAACCTTCAATAAACTTAGAACTTTCAATATAAGACTTCCAAGGTTGTGAAACCGACCTGAACCGAATCAGTGACTTAACATCTAACACCCCCAATTTACATTGCGCAGCGGAAATACATAATTGGGTGCTAGACACAAGCATCATCACACAAGGTATATTGAACGACTCAAAAGTGAGACGTTTACACATAAATATAAACAAGATTTTCATAATAGGTCTAAAACATAAATTTCATCCCATGATTGTACTAAAACGACACCAGAGTAAAGCATTTAGTCCCCATGGATCTCGACCAACAACCAACAAGTTTAGTACAGTACATCAACATAAAGTAAATTGTTCAACAGTAAGGGTAGAAATAGTTTTTAGACCAACATTCTTCCAAAAGCCAAGCCACAACCTCCACAGCAAAGCTCCATGCTCCATCGCTTCCTATTACCTGAAATACATGCTAAAACGAGTCAACAATAATGTTGAGCGAGTCTATAGGTTTATCAAATCACATTTGAACACAAGAAGAAAATCAATCATAATCATTTATAGAATTGTCGTACACACAATCTATATTAAAGACAATAATAAACATTGTATTTAAGCTCATGACACCAACCCCTTAACAAAATAGTCACCCACGCCAAATGCCGGCATGACTTGAATAAAACCATTGCCCCTCTAGGGTATCAGTTGCTAGAATACCACATTCTTATTCCCGTAAATTATCCTTCCCAGAGGTTACTCAACGTAATGCCCTGGTCTGAGATAGGGTGGTCAACCCAATAGTACTATCATTAGAATAAGCGGCTATTCCCGACTCACAACATCAAGTGAGAAGATAGTTAACGGCTCATGAATTTAGGGTCTTTAGCAACAAGGTACTCAATACAATGTAATCAACTTAGGCAACATTCGGGTCCAACAATTAATCATGACTTGTGTTCATTTATTTTCAAATAGCATGTATCCCCCTCGCGGGTATAAAACATTTAGTAGCTAGCATGAAAAGCGAGGCTACAGACTCACCTTAGTATTAGAGATCTAGCGAGATGATCGTCGATGATAATGGATGCCATTCAAACATGAGAACCGCTACCTATCCAATAAGGCGCGTTCATTAATAATGACTCAAGAAATAAATCATATATATAACAACATCAGACTCAAACTCATAAAGTCACGATAAACTCGAGAGAAAACGATATAAATAACTTCATTATACTTTACTACACATTAACTTTACCATTTTACACTTTTAACAAAGTCCGCCGGCACATACTACATGTACTAGCTTATTTACCCCTTTTAAACTTGTCAAACGTTTATGAAACGACTCAATAAACTAACTTACTATATATTGAAAGTCCTCCTACAAGTTTATCAAATGAAATTACTTTTAAAGTCCTTTACCCGACTCATTTTCAAACTACAAAATCCGGACAGATTTACGTTAATTTTTCATACAACCGTTTTAACTTCTTTAAACGACTCCGTTTACAAAACCGTCACTCGAGTTTTAAAGTAAACTCACCCTCTAAGGTAAACACCTCATTATCAGTAGGTTACACATTTCAAAACTTCAATTTATAGTCCTTGATATTCGATCCAAATATCGACAACAACTATATGTAGTGCCGATACTCGTCTCCCGGTACACGATCAATCAAAACATCATAAATTCGCGCTCGTTTGGAGCTAGAAGCTCTACCTTATATCAAATCGAAGCTAATAAAATTATATACAACCCTAGGCTATAAGTTAAGCCATTTTCAAAACATAAAAATTCGGATTTTACAGTTTACTTACTGTTATAAAATGACCATTAAAAACTTGTATAAAATCACATTTTTGATCAAAACCAACCATAAAAATGATCATTCCTATACCCTAACATCAACATATATGAACCATAACATCCAAATCATCATAAAAATAAAAACCTTTAGATCAAAATCAAGTTTTCAACAAAATTCTTGCAAGAATCACCATTGATCATGCCAAGAACACCATGCATGATCATGGCTTTCACCAACCAACATGAAAAGAAAAAAAATGATGCTTGCATGTATGATTTTCTTACACCAAAATGATCCTTGATCAATTCTAAGATAGGGACTTGTTTTAGTTTTACTCAAATCATGATCAAAATCAAGTTAAAATTGAAAATTGAATGGGTTTAGGGTGGTGGTGTATGTTACGGCTAAAAGAAAAAAGAGTGAGAGAGTGAAAAAATTTGAGTGGGATTTGTGTTGTGTTGTGTGTGTTTGTTTAAGCTTTTTATATAGTGCTTGAGGGACCTTGGTTGTAATTTTGCAATAGTTGTGGCTAAAAATGAAAATAGTTAGCTAAAAAGCGAGAAATAAGTATTAGTCAATTTTGAAAATATTTACGGGGCTCGAGTTTCATAAATATACTTTTAAAAATTTAAAACATACCTCAAATATAATAATATTGACTCCCGACTCGACTTAACACGTCATTTAAAATAAAACATCAAAAATGACAAAAATCGAACAACCGACAATAAGACGTAAAATATTTGGCATCCATCGACATCACGCTTGCTAATACTCCTTATACTTATTAAATATTAAATATAAACCTTCCAACATCGGTTTAAACATAAACCTCCAAAAATAAATACCATTCAAAAATTTCAAAAATAATCGTAAAATAAGATTAAGCAATGACCTCGGTTTTGGGTTGTCACATCCCCCCTTCTTAAAAGAAGCGACGTCCGCGGCGCTTAATCCTTCCTAAACAAATGAGGATACTTGTCCTTAAAGAAATCCTCACGTTCCCACGTAAACTTTGGCCCACGTCTAGAGTTCCATCTCACTTTCACAATTGGAATCCTACTATGCTTCAACTTCTTAACTTCCCTATCCATTATCTCTACAGGTTCCTCTATAAAATGCAACTTATCATCAAGTTGAATTTCCTCCAATAGAATCACCACATCCCTTTCAGCTAAACACTTCTTCAGATTAGACACATGAAAAGTATTATGAATAGACTTAAGCTCATCGGGCAACTCTAACTTATAAGCCACCAATCCAATCCTTTTGATAATTTTAAATGATCCATATATCTCGGGCTCAACTTTCCTCTCTTTCCAAAACATATCACTCCTTTCCATGGAGATACTTTTAGCATAACCATGTCTCCTACTTCAAACTCCAATGGTTTCCTTCAGTTATCAGCATAACTCTTTTGTCTACTTTTGGCAGATAACAAACGCTTCTTAATTTGCACAATCTTTTCAATCGTCTCAAATATCATTTCAGGCCTAGTCAATTGACTTTCTCCTACCTCACTCCAACACACTGGAGATCTACACTTACGTCCATACAAAGCTTTAAATGGAGAGGCTTTAATACTAGAATGATAATTGTTATTGTACGAAAATTCAACCAATGGTAAATGCTTATCCCAAACATTTCCAAAGTCAATCACACACGCACGAAGCATATCTTCTAATGTTTGAATCGTTCTTTCACTTTGTCCATCATTTTCTGGATGATATGTTGTACTTAAACATAACTCCGTTCCCATCGCTTTCTGCAAAGACTTCAAAAATTCCGAAGTAAACCTACTATCGCGATCAGAAATTATCGACAAAGGCACACCATGTCGACAAACAATCTCTTTCACATACACTGTTGTTAACCTCTCCATGCTATTTGTCTTCTTCATTGGCAATAAGTGAGCAAACTTAGTCAATCTATCTACAATTACCCATATCATATCACAGCCATTTGCAGTCCTTGGCAAACCTGTCACAAAATCCATTGTAATCTTCTCCCATTTCCACTCAGGAATCTCAGGTTGCACTAATAATCCAGACGGTTTCTTATGTTCAGCCTTCACTTTCGCACAAGTTAAACACTTATTAACATATTGTGCTATATCTGCCTTCATATTCGGCCACCAATAAACTTTCTTAAGATCTTGATACATCTTGTCCGATCCAGGATGTATTGAATACTTCGACTTATGAGATTCATTCATCACCAAATCTCGCACTCCTAACGAATCTTTCTCAGACGGACACAACGGTAATCAAATCCTATAAATACCTCAATCCATTCGACCTTACTTCAAACAATGGTTTCAACATTCTACCCAAATTTTATGTCTCAACGTTCTCTTCCTTCAAACCATTAGCTTGGGCTTTCAATATCGCTTCTGTCAAATCAACACTTTCCATCATTACCAAAGCTCTAACTCTTATAGACTTATCTCCTTCCTTTCTACTAAGTGCATCAGCTACCACATTCGCTTTACTAGGATGGTAACGAATCTCGCAGTCATAATCACTCAGCAACTCAACCCATCTCCTTTGCCTCATATTCAATTCCTTTTGATCCAAAATATACTGCAAACTCTTATGATCAGTGAAAACTACACTGATAACTAGTTTTTACTTAGTTAAAAAGTTAAAGTTCGTTGTTCCAGTCTAACCGAATTGATTTCCGGTTCAAAATGCGACTCAATTGTTTTTGGTGAAAAGAATATTTTTGGGTTGTTTTAAAATAAATGTGCAAGACGTAAATGAAAATGACGTTAATTTAAATCTAAATCTAATTTAAAATAAATGACGAGAAATTAAAATCGTGACGAAAAATAAATAGCAATTAAAGTAAATGGGCGATTAAAGTAAATAACGCAAACTTAAATCTATCTAAGGCAAACTTAAAACGCAACTAAAACTTAAAACTAAGGTAAGGCTAAAATAAATCTAAGGCAAGTAAACTTAAAGTGCAACTAAGGAAAAAGGCGGGAAAAGTAAAGCTTGAAAATTAAAAATTAAAAACATATCCTGAAATTAAAAAGAACCTGGAAGCACCTTCACTCGGAATAATAAATTATTCCGAATAAAAGTCACTGATCCGGAATATCCTCATGGTTTGGAATATATTCCGAATGAACACCAAATGAATCCTTCGTTCGGAATGTTTTGCTGATCCGGAACAATGTCTTGATTCAGAATGTTCCGAATCAAATCCTTCACTCGGAATATATTATGGATGAACTTGCTGATCCGGAATATCCTCTGATTCGGAATGTCCTCTTCACACAGCCTTGATCCGGAATCTTTAATATTCCAAATGAACGACTTTGGTTCGGAATATCCACAACACACTTCCTTCACTTGGAATAACCTGGGCCTTGATCCGGAATATACCTGGGAAACAGATGAACAGCGAAGAACAAGGGGAAAAAAGAATAACACGAATCTAAACAAAAACTAATCAAATCAACCACAAGATTAAATCAAACTAATCAGAAATAATCTAATAACAAATACTAATCAAACCAAATCAATAACACTAACAATAATAATCAAAATAATCAAAACCCACTTAGTTAAATCAATAAAAATCAAGAACATAAACATGAACAATAAAGCACAAAGATTAAACATAAACCAAGAAAGGTAGATAGGAGATCAAACAACAATTTAAAGATTGAAAATAATTAAAAGGAAACTTACTTGAAATTAAATGTATTTAAGGTGCAAGACAATTAATTAAATGACATGTAATTAAATGTGCAAAAATTAAAGTGGAAGAGCATAGTTTGTCAAACTAGCCCTCAAAATGAAATGTAAATCCTAATGTTCTATTTATAGGGGAGGATTAGGAGGTGCTTAGGAAGCTTCCTCCCCTCTTTCTTCTTTCTTTAATTGCATGCTTAAGTCCTTGCCTTCTTAATCTTTGACTTTAATGACTTTGTCTCGGGATTTCTTTAAACTCGTCTTGTAATTCTTCAATAAATTAGACTTGAGTTCTTCGGCTTTTTAGTAAACTTCCGTCTTTTGACTTTTTCTTCGATAAATCTTCAGAATTGGTCTTGGACTTCCGTTCTTTTTGCACTCCTTATTTCTTGACTTCGTCTTTCGTCTTTTTCCTCGATAAAAGCCCGTGAATGCCCGTGTTTTCTCCCTTTTCCACATTTTCGTCCTAAATCACAACAAAAACACAAACCACGCATAATTTCGACATAAATGACATAAAATACACGTTTTGGCTCGGTTATTATTGTAATTAAGTGGTAAAAAGGATGGGTGTTTACACACCTATCAAATCCCCTACACTTGACCATTTCAATGTCCTCATGCAATGCATTTGTTACAAAGCACGATTACACTTTTCATCATAATCAATCCATATTGGCCTTTATTAAAGAGATAGAAAATAACAAAACAAGTAAAGAAATAAAAATCATACCTTAGGGTTTTGGAAATGCCATGAAGGATCATCATCCTCAAGTTTTCACTTTCTCCAAACCAAGCTTAAAAACGAGATCATTGTTATTATAAGTTAGCAAACCAACACGAACTCATGTGGGCCAATTATTCACTTAGACTCCCTTATTCCTAGGTGTATCTCTTATATTTTATTGTTGTCTTGAATGATCACGAGGATGCATTGTTGACTTATTTTGATAGTTATTTAGGCTGAAAATAAAGTGGGACGATTTAATCAATAGTTAGCTAAAGGACAAAATCTTTTAAAACTGCTTCTCGGGACCTCATAAAGTTCATATCTTGGCATAACTCGCTTCACGATTTGAGACCTTTCTCGGACCGATATTTGGCAGCGACTTCATACTTCAAATCTTGAGAGACGTTCATGAAATAATGGCTTTCTCTTCATAATAGGAATTTCTTCACTTGAAGTTTTGAGAGATTCTTCATATTTGGACCACGACTCCTTCATTTTTCTTCAATCTTTATTTAGGATTTTGATATACAACGATCCGCCTCCTTTTTGTACTTGGATCTATTTATCCTCATACCTTGTTAGGGCCTTTTTGGATAGACTTCTCCATGATCTTTACGAGAGTATTTGCTTTTCGTCGTGTGTCTCGATCCTTCATATTGATTTTCGATAAATGATTCTTCAAATCACTTTTGGATCTTTAGCAACAAAATGTAGCCCTCATGCCTTGTTAGGGCCTTTTTGGAATCGCCAATCTTCGCATCCCGCTTCAATAAGTTATGCCTTGGCTATGAACTCTAATCCATACCGAGCAACTTTTAAATGATCTTGGGCTAGAAGCTAAGTAACTTTTCAAATCGTACAACCTTATTTATTACAGATAAAATTTATTAGCAAACGATGGGAGAATAGGTTTATAATTAACTCACATAAATTCACGAAAGGATACCAAACTTATAATTGACTCTATCATCTCTCGTTCTCCACAGTTTAAAATCTCAAGGAATGAGACTCGTGGATGCTTAGCCTATTAAATAAAAGTTTTGGGTTTTTGAGTCATCTATAGGATCTTGCAAACTCATAGACTTTTTCAAGTTTAGAAATCGCGTTTTAAAGTTCCCTTGATAAACGACTCTCTAGGATCAATTATAGGAACTTGTGAAAAGTTCTTGTTCTTAGCCCGTGAGAGTTAAGACTTTCGTGTTTTATAGCTCCCTATATAAAAGCCTAGCAAAACTTGATTTAAACACGTTAAGGATACTAGCTAGAGTAAACTTAGATAAGTAAACTCGGGTTGAGTCAAAAGATTCACAACGTTTGTAAATTAAAACCACTTTATTAAAAACTATTCTAGCAAAGAAACAAATTAACTATACAAAGGGAAAAACTAATAGGCCAAAATAGATCAAAAATTTTGAAAAATGTCGAAAAATTGATTTTCCGGTTAAAATGAGGACAAATACAAGGAAAAGGCCACTTAACTTCGATAGAAGTCCCCCCTACACTTAAGATAAACATTGTCCTCAATGTTTAAGCATGTGGGAGTAAACTCCCCTACACTTAGGACATTGTGCACTTTGTTTAAATCTTGCTAAGAAAGAGACAACTAACGAGATTCCTATTTTAATATTGAGAAATATAAAATAGTGAATCGAAAAGAGTTTAGGATAGAACCGGGAAAATGGGAACAACGGAATCACGGGTCGTCAAAAATCATCAAGAGTGGATCATTGAGCGTTCGAATCCCTGATTAGTAGCAAACACCAACGGGTCTCCCCTACACTTAGGATAAAGAAAGCTAAAAGATAGATACATGGGTTGCCTCCCAAGAAGCGCTTGATTTTTGTTCACCGAGTCGTGAGCCTGACTCGACCTTGATTAGCATAGGAAGAAGCATGAAACATATCCACCGGGATCAAATACATAGTTTTCGTCCATCAAATAGCACAAGCTTAAGGCGAACAAGGCAAGCCAAAGAAAAGTAGGCAAGGTTCCCTTAAGCAAAGACGAAGCACGGTGGTAGCAAGGGTGAAGAGGTGCAAGCCAATTTCCATAAGTTCCAAAGATATTTCCTTTTATTTCATTAGACGGATACTGAGATGGCTGAAGAATATCGATACCGGGGTCGAACACCTTTTCCTTTAGGGGAAAATATCACTCAGGCTCAGCAGAATTTGAAGATGATCCACGAAGAAGATGCACAACCTCGTCCTCAGAAGATGGACAAAGAGGTGTTAAATCATACGTGTTGCGGATGTTGGTGTTGTCCGGTTGCTTCTCCTTTGAAAGAATTTTCTTCAAATCCGAAGTAGGATCAAGACCATAATCATCAAAGTCTAAAAGAGGAGCATCACTCTCATGAGGGAAGTAAGTATTGAGAAAAGTAGAGAAGTCTTCCTCAAATGAGTAGTCATCCAAAGTAGGATTAAGCATGGATGGCGGAGTATCTTCATCATGTGAAGAATCACTCGAAAGAGTATCGGCCTCATCAACATCATCATACGTGGGCATGTCGGGATACTCGGAAGTAAAATCATCATAATCATCCGAATCTGAGCTAGAATCATCATCATAATCATCAAAGATCGGTGGAGAATCATAGATGGGTGAATGTTCCACATTGGAGAGAGAATCATCCACATCATCTTGAAAAAGTGGATTATCAAAACACGAATCGAATAGAGGATTGTTGTAGACGACAAAATCATCAAGCACATTAATCATATTCGTTGATTCTCTTTCATAGGATTTGCTTGTAAGCTTCCCCATTTTGAACACTTGTTGTTTATTCCCGACTCTTAAAATTAATTCACATTCGGCAACATCAACTAAAGCTCTTCTGGTTCTCAAGAATGGCCGACCAAGTATTAAAGGAATACGAGGGTCCATTTCATAATCAACAACAACAAAGTCGACCGGAAAAGTGAAGGTGCCAACTTTAATGAACACATCTTCGACAATACCAACGGGGTAAGCGAGAGTGCGATTTGCAAGCTCAAGAGTCATATTTGTTGGAGTAAGGTCGGGTAAAGATAGTGCTTTCCAAACACTTAAAGGCATCAGATTAATATTGGCCCCGAGATCAGCTAGGGCAGTAAATTCTTCGGTTTTGTTAAAAATGCAAGGCAACACAAAACGACCGCGATCTCCAAGTTTTTCCGGAAGTTCTTTAAGAATAACTGCAGAACAGTTTTCATTTAAGCGTGTGTTGGCGAGCTCAATCAGCTTCACCTTCTTGTTAAGCAATTCCTTGAATGCTTTGACAAATTTCGGCATGTGGACAAGTGCTTCAACAAGGCTAATGTTGAAATTCATTTGAGAGATCATCTTCAAATAATGACACTTGAGTGTCATCCTTAGTGAGCAAGTTTGGCTTGTCCAAGCGAGAAGGATATGGGATGTTGGGTTTATAGGTGGAAGGTGTATGTGTAGCAGGTAAAGGTTGAGATGTTGAAGGGTGAGATGTTGAAAGTTTCTTATTGGGTACATCGTCATGACGAGTCGGAGGTGGTAATGGTATACTAATACTAGGTGTGGGAGGAGTAGGGATAAATGGTGGTGGAGGAGGTGTAGATGATGGGGGCGGAATAGGTGGTCCTACTATGGTAACTACACTACGGGTAGTAATAGCACTCACATTCGCTCGCGGATTGGTGACGGTGTTTAAAGGTAGAGAACTTGAAGTAGAGGGTTGAGTTGTGGGCAAGAAACTAGCCAACATATTCTTCAAATCATTCGTTTGATTGCTGAAGGAGGATTGTATATTATCTCGAAGCTCGGATCTAATGTCATTCCCTTGCTTGGTGATATCTCCTTTCAAATTGATAATTTGGCTCTGTAGATTCTTGGTTTGCTCTCCTTGGGTTCTCATCAAAGCTTCAACATCATGACTGATGGGTGGGGCTTGTTGAGCGGGTGGGTGATAAGGATTAGAAGCTCTAGGTGGGATTTGGTTGCTTCTAGTGTAATTTTTGTTGGGGTTTTGGTTTTGAGGAGAAAAACCGGGTGAAAGGTAGTTGTTTGACCGGTAACTCAGCAAATTTCGATCCCCTTGAGGTCGGGCTTGGTAATTTTCTGGTGAATAATTACCATAAGCCGCATACACGTTTTCCGGATTTCCT
Source organism: Glebionis coronaria (assembly GCA_025667525.1). Taxonomy (NCBI): domain Eukaryota; kingdom Viridiplantae; phylum Streptophyta; class Magnoliopsida; order Asterales; family Asteraceae; genus Glebionis; species Glebionis coronaria. The sequence continues at coordinate 269,374 of JANFOE010001219.1, forward strand.
TGAGTAGAAGGACAATCAGTGTATGAGTGTGGACCGCCGCATGTTTCACAAGGATTGGCTACCGCTTTAACTTGTTGTTGGTTTGTAGCGAGAAGCAAGATATTTTTGTTCATTTCGGTCATCATGCGGGTGAATTCGGTCATATCGGGGTTTGCTGAAGTAGAAGAAACATTGACTCTCGGGTTGTTCCTTGAAGAAGCAGAGGAATCCCAATTTTTGTGGTGAGTAGTCATGTTCTCAATTAGCTCTCTACACTCCTCGGGTCTCATTTTCATAAATGTGCCACCGGCGGCTGCATTAATCATATCACGATCACGAAAAGTCAAACCGTTGTAGAAAGTATCAATTAAGGTTACAGGGAGCATGTTGTGGTTTGGACAACAATCAATCAAAACATTATATCTTTCCCAAGCATCAAAAAGAGATTCATCTGCTTCTTGCATGAAACCGCTGATTTGATTGCGAAGGCTTGTGACCATGGATGGTGGAAAGTAGCGCGACAAAAAGCGTTGAGTCATGTCATCCCATGTATGAATGGAATTATTCGGGAGACGATCAAACCAATTCTCGGCGTGGTGTGATAAAGTATGTGGAAAGAGTTGAAGGCGTAGAACATCCATTGTGGCACCGGGCAACTTCATGCTTTGAGTGATAGTAATGAATTTGTCGAGGTGTTTGTTGGCATCATCATCATCAGGCATTCCTCGAAAAGGATTTGTTTGCACTTGCTGGATCATGTGGTGCTTCAACGAAAACTCCGGAGCCGTGATTTGCATCGGCGCAATCGGTCCTCCTCGTCCAAACATGGTGGGTTGACAAAGCTCCTCCATGGTCCGAAGATCGGGTTGTGGAAGAACATTGTTGTTGTTATTATTGAGGTGCGGTGGATTATTGTTGTTGTTCACACCTGCCATAACTAAATCTTCTTGAGTCTCGGGCTCTTGATAAGTAGAAGATCTAGTACGCATACACCTGCGAAAGCAAAAGAAAACAATACCAAACACAAAGAGAATATATATACACAATAAAAATAAAATCTTTTTGGATTTTTGAAATTTTTTTGGATTTTTTTGGATTTTTAACAATTTAAATTTATTTTATTTTTTTGGATTTTTGAAACTTTTAAGCAAGAAAATAACGCTCACGAATGAACGGATCCCAAAAAGCAACGCGTCTCTCACAGAAAACTGTTAATCTTTACGAAAAGAGCCGGCAGCGGGGCCATTTGATAACTGGCTTTTTACACCAAGTATAAAAATTTAAAGTTCGTCGTTCCAGTCTAACCGAATTGATTTCCGGTTCAAAATGCGACTCAATTGTTTTTGGTGAAAAATAATATTTTTGGTTGTTTTAAAATAAATGTGCAAGACGTAAATGAAAATGATGTTAATTTAAATCTAAATCTAATTTAAAATAAATGACGAGAAATTAAAAGCGTGACGAAAAGTAAATAGCAATTAAAGTAAATGGGCGATTAAAGTAAATAACGCAAACTTAAATCTATCTAAGGCAAACTTAAAACGTAACTAAAACTTAAAACTAAGGCAAGGCTAAAATAAATCTAAGGCAAGTAAACTTAAAGTGCAACTAAGGAAAAAGGCGGGAAAAGTAAAGCTTGAAAATTAAAAATTAAAAACAGAAACTGAAATTAAAAAGAACCTGAAAGCACCTTCACTCGGAATAATAAATTATTCCGAATAAAATTAACTGATCCGGAATATCCTCATGGTTAGGAATATATTCCAAATGAACACCAAATGAATCCTTCGTTCGGAATGTTTTGCTGATCCGGAACAATGTCTTGATTCGGAATGTTCCGAATCAAATCCTTCACTCGGAATATATTCCGGATGAACTTGCTGATCCGGAATATCCTCTGATTCGGAATGTCCTCTTCACACAGCCTTGATCCGGAATCTTTAATATTCCGAATGAACGACTTTGGTTCGGAATATCCACAACACACTTCCTTCACTCGGAATAACCTGGGCCTTGATCCGGAATATACCTGGGAAACAGATGAACAGCGAAGAACAAGGGGAAAAAAGAATAACACGAATCTAAACAAAAACTAATCAAATCAACCACAAGATTAAATCAAACTAATCACAAATAATCTAATAACAAATACTAATCAAACCAAATCAATAACACTAACAATAATAATCAAAATAATCAAAACCCACTTAATTAAATCAATAAAAATCAAGAACATAAACATGAACAATAAAGCACAAAGATTAAACATAAACCAAGAAAGGTAGATAGGAGATCAAACAATAAAAGTAAAGATTGAAAATAATTAAAAGGAAACTTACTTGAAATTAAATGTATTTAAGGTGCAAGACAATTAATTAAATGACATGTAATTAAATGTGCAAAAATTAAAGTGGAAGAGCATAGTTTGTCAAACTAGCCAACAAAATGAAATGTAAATCCTAATGTTCTATTTATAGGGGAGGATTAGGAGGTGCTTAGGAAGCTTCCCCCCCTCTTTATTCTTTCTTTAATTGCATGCTTAAGTCCTTGTCTTCTTAATCTTTGACTTTAATGACTTTGTCTCGGGATTTCTTTAAACTCGTCTTGTAATTCTTCAATAAATTAGACTTGATTTCTTCGGCTTTTTAGTAAACTTCCGTCTTTTGACTTTTTCTTCGATAAATCTTCAGAATTGGTCTTGGACTTCCGTTCTTTTTGCACTCTTGATTTCTTGACTTCGTCTTTCGTCTTTTTCCTCGATAAAAGCCCGTGAATGCCCGTGTTTTCTCCCTTTTCCACATTTTCGTCCTAAATCACAACAAAAACACAAACCACGCATAATTCTGACATAAATGACATAAAATACACGTTTTGGCTCGGTTATTATTGTAATTAAGTGGTAAAAAGGATGAGTGTTTACACACCTATCAAATCCCCTACACTTAGTTAAAAAGTTAAAGTTCGTTGTTCCAGTCTAACCGAATTGATTTCCGGTTCAAAATGTGACTCAATTGTTTTTGGTGAAAAAGAATATTTTTGGTTGTTTTAAAATAAATGTGCAAGACGTAAATGAAAATGACGTTAATTTAAATCTAAATCTAATTTAAAATAAATGACGAGAAATTAAAAGCGTGACGAAAAGTAAATAGCAATTAAAGTAAATGGGCGATTAAAGTAAATAACACAAACTTAAATCTATCTAAGGCAAACTTAAAACGCAACTAAAACTTAAAACTAAGGCAAGGCTAAAATAAATCTAAGGCAAGTAAACTTAAAGTGCAACTAAGGAAAAAGGCGGGAAAAGTAAAGCTTGAAAATTAAAAATTAAAAAACAGAAACTAAAATTAAAAAGAACCTGAAAGCACCTTCACTCGGAATAATAAATTATTCCGAATAAAAGTCACTGATCCGGAATATCCTCATGGTTCGGAATATATTCCGAATGAACACTAAATGAATCCTTCGTTCAGAATGTTTTGCTGATCCGGAACAATGTCTTGATTCGGAATGTTCCGAATCAAATCCTTCACTCGGAATATATTCCGGATGAACTTGCTAATTCGGAATATCCTCTGATTCGGAATGTCCTCTTCACACAGCCTTGATCCGGAATCTTTAATATTCCGAATGAACGACTTTGGTTCAGAATATCCACAACACACTTCCTTCACTCGGAATAACCTGGGCCTTGATCCGGAATATACATGGGGAACAGATGAACAACGAAGAACAAGGGGAAAAAAGAATAACACGAATCTAAACAAAAACTAATCAAATCAACCACAAGATTAAATCAAACTAATCACAAATAATCTAATAACAAATACTAATCAAACCAAATCAATAACACTAACAATAATAATAAAAATAATCAAAACCCACTTAATTAAATCAATAAAAATCAAGAACATAAACATGAACAATAAAGCACAAAGATTAAACATAGACCAAGAAAGGTAGATAGGAGATCAAACAATAAAAGTAAAGATTGACAATAATTAAAAGGAAACTTACTTGAAATTAAATGTATTTAAGGTGCAAGACAATTAATTAAATGACATGTAATTAAATGTGCAAAAATTAAAGTGGAAGAGCATAGTTTGTCAAACTAGCCAACAAAATGAAATGTAAATCCTAATGTTCTATTTATAGGGGAGGATTAGGAGGTGCTTAGGAAGCTTCCTCCCCTCTTTATTCTTTCTTTAATTGCATGCTTAAGTCCTTGTCTTCTTAATCTTTGAATTTAATGACTTTGTCTCGGGATTTCTCTAAACTCGTCTTGTAATTCTTCAATAAATTAGACTTGAGTTCTTCGGCTTTTTAGTAAACTTCCGTCTTTTGACTTTTTCTTTGATAAATCTTCAGAATTGGTCTTGGACTTCCGTTCTTTTTGCACTCTTGATTTCTTGACTTCGTTTTTCGTCTTTTTCCTCGATAAAAGCCCGTGAATGCCCGTGTTTTCTCCCTTTTCCACATTTTCGTCCTAAATCACAACAAAAACACAAACCACGCATAATTCTGACATAAATGACATAAAATACACGTTTTGCCTCAGTTATTATTGTAATTAAGTGGTAAAAAGGATGGGTGTTTACACACCTATCATACACACTTGGTTCCATACAAGTAGTGTCTCCATAGCTTTAAAGCAAAAATCACAGCCCCAAGTTCTAAATCATGCGTAGTGTAATTCTCTTCATGCTTCCTCAATTGTCTCGATGCATATGCTATTACTTTCTCCCTTTGCATCAACACAACTCCAAATCCTTTATGAGACGCGTCACAGTACACTACAAAATCCTCAGATCCTTCTGGCAAAGACAATATCGGCGCATAACACAACTTATCCTACAACATACTAAATGCAGATTCCTCTTCCAATCCCCTTTCAAACACTCGATTCTTTTCCGTAAGCTTAGTCAACGGCTTAGCAATTAGCCAAAACTTCTCGATAAACCTTCCATAATACCCAACCAAACCAAGAAATTGGCGAACTTCAGTCAGCGTCGTCGGTACCGACCAATCTTTAATTGCCTCAATCTTAGCAGGATCCACACGAACACCTTCATTATCAATCACGTGCCCCATAAATTGCACTGATTTTAACCAAAATTCACACTTAGAGAATTTCGCATACAACTTCTCTTTCTTCAACAATTCCAAAATTATCCTCAAATGCTTCTCATGTTCCTCTTCATTCTTGGAGTAAATGAGAATATCATCAATGAATACGATAACAATCTCATCCAAATACGGCAATATCATTTGCACTTGCATTATCTACATAAATAACCAATATAGCATTAATACCTCACACATCAACACAAGATTCAACTTTCTTTCCTATGTCCACCCCACTATGACCATCAAGACGACAAAAGTTCAACACTTTTTTTTCAACTTCCAATCGTTATCTATAAAATGGCTGGCAAGAGCCATGTAACTCTTTTTTTGTAGAGACGTCCAACTATCAGTAGTCAAACATACCCTACTAACATTTTTTCAAAGCACATCAAGAAGTTTATTTTTCTCTTCATCATACAATCTTTAACACTCTTGTGTTATAGTACCTCTACATGGAACATCAAATAACGGTTGACTAATCTTAGAATAGTGCCTAAAGCCTTCACGCTCAGCGAAACTATAAGGGAGCTCATCAACTATAAGCATATGTGCTAATGCTTTCTTATTTTCTTTCTGATCAAATTTCCATGCCACCATATTACTCGTATCACCATGTTCGAACATAATTTCTTTCTGACCTTTACTTTGTTTAGCTAAGTAAGCATTACACATTAACAAATGTTTACTAAGATTTCCGTTACCATACTTAACTGAATGACAAAGAAACCTTTTATCACAATGCTTACACTGAGCTTTCACATCTTCTTTCGCTTCACATTCTTCTAAGTCTACGTCATCAAACTCGAGCCAAACTGCTGACCACCTTTTCACCTTGCGCTTGGCTATTTTCTTTTATGGTTTATGTGATTTTTGTGGTTTTGTTGGTTTTTTGCCTTCGCTTTCTTATTGCTCATTTTTACATCCACTTCTTCGCCGTCTATTTCCATGGGTTTGGTGTCCGATATCTAACAACATATGAATATACCAGTCAATCTACAATAATCTTAATTAAACCACTTTTAACTCAATACAACATAAACAAACAAACATTTAATCCTTAAATAAAAAAAGACCCAATTATGTTAAAAAAACAAAATTTTCCGTAATTACTTTTTTTTAAAACGTCAACAAGCATATTTTTCAAAGCTTATTATAAGTTTATAACCATCTCCGCTCGGATACATCAAACCCTATTAACCCTATCACATCAAACCCTATTAACCTAATAAGGAAACAATTTTAATATAGTAACAAAATTAACATTAAAGAGTAGTACCTTCAAATCATAAAACAAGAATGCCAATTATTGAAATAAGAGCACTGATCGTCTTTGATTTTTTAGGATTGAAAAGTGGTTGTGATTTGTGAAGTAACTAGGTGTGTAGGTTAGTAGTGATAAACTGATAACTTGATAAGTGATATCTAATTTTCAACGTCAATGAAACTTGGTCATAGATGGACGTTTTTATAAAATAAAATCATAAGCCCATTTAATTTGGGCTTCCATTTAACTAGATAAATTTAGTAATTTGTATTATGAATTGGGAATTGGGTTTGGGATATAAACTACGTGAAGAATAAGGAAAAAATTGCTCGGGTTATTCGGATTAACCCGAACCCGATTTCGCAATTTAATTATGCCCGATATCCGACCCGATTATGAATTCGGGTTAGTCGGGTTAACCCGACTAACCCGAATTGAAATTTGAACCCGACTAACCTGACCCGAATATGCTCGGGCCGGGTTCGGGTCGGGACGGGTTCGGTTCGGGTCGGAAATATTCCTACCCCTAAATGTACATCATAATTCGAGGGTATTTTAGTATTTTAATGTAAATCTAACAGTAAAACTTAGTCAAATTGACGTTCGGGACCAAAAATGTTACAGGTTGAGCGGAATAAGACTAGATCTGTTACTTTTCAAATATGTAGACCAAAACTGTTATACCCGACAAATCATAAAGACAAAAAATATAGTTAACTCTTTAAAGAACATAAACCCACAAGAAGAAAGCCTACCAGAGTGATCCCCAGAAGATGAAATCATTTTCTTAGTACCATTTGGGTTGCATCTCACAAAAAGAATTTAGACTTATAATTGGGTGAAGTCTAGAAACTAGGGGTGTGCAAGAAATCGAAAACCCGAACCTAAACCGAAAACAACTGAAACCTAAAAAAACCGAAACCGATGGTTCGGTTTTTGCATTTTTAAAAAACCGAAGCTTTTGGTTCGGTTTGGTTTTAGCATTAAAGAAAACCGATATAAACCGTACCAATCTTTATAAACATGAGAATATATATATATATATAATAAGTTCACGTCGAAGCTAATGAAAGATGAATATGCTATACTAGATTAATTCTATCATGTTTAATAACTAATCATTGTTTCATATGCTTATTGAACATGATTAAATAATAAGTTTTCTTCTCTATTGTTTTTTGATTAGGTTTTTATCGTTGATATTGTGTTGATTTATACACATAAATGATTTTTTAGGATTTTATATGATATTTTTCCTTATTGTTAATGTTGTATTTCTTGTTGTTATGGTTTATTTAAAGTTTTTAACGTGTCGGTTTATGGTATATTCAAAATCGACTTGTATAAGCGAAGCTCGATAAATCATATAGAAACCAAAAAAACTGAAAAACCAAACCGAAAGTAAATCGAAAACCGAAAAACCAAACCGACACAAAACCGACACCGAATGGTTCCTAAAAATCAGAAACCAAAATTTGTTGATTCAGTTTCGGTTTTATACAAAAATCGAACCAAACCGAACCATGCTCACCCCTACTAGAAACTCCATAGCCTGCCAAAATATAATGTCTTTTAAATAATCATAAGCCTGATCTTGTGGCTTATTTGAGACTTATCAACTTTCTTATAATACGTTTATATTAGCATAATAAACTTATATACACTTACAAATCTAAAAAATAAACCGTAAATTTAGAACTTATAAAATATAAGCCAGAATTGAATAAGCTTATAAGCCTATATATAAGCCAAAACAACACCCCTTTCGGTAACAATAAAAAGTTATTTATATAAAATGCTTTTAAATAACTACTAAGTTTTGTTTGTGTTTTTTGTTATGATATTCGTATGCTCCATTAACACACTCGCTTAAATAATCAAATTATGTGACACATTTGGGACCCCGCGCGAGCTGCTTCTGACTTTTGAAATAAATGTTTCATTTGGTTATTAGTTTTCAACTACTTACCTACATATTCAATGTTCACACAATCTCCAACTACTTATTTAATTTCCAACTACTTACTTACATTTAGTAAATGCAAGTTTTTATTACTCTTTCTGAGTTAGAGCATTAAATACAACGATGAATTGTATGCTTGTATCATGAAAAAGTGCATGTTACGTTAGCAAACTACCTTATAATATTAGAATCAACATAACAGTTGAAAAGTGTCGTAATGGTTAACACCAAAGTTCTCGTGTTATAGTGGTCCTACCTTTAATACTTTTATATAAATAAGAAGTTAAAAAAAAATGACGACGTGAGACCATAAAGCGAGCCACGGTGCAGTGTCACGCGTCGTGGTCTCGCGTTATGGCCATCATTCTCGGCTGGCAACTAACGCGAGAGGCCAGAACGCCACCTACGGTGTGGTGTCTCATGGCGTGATGCTAATGTTATGGCGATGAATTAAGTCGCAGGACACCGTACCAAGGGATCTTAATATTATTGTATTTCGATGAATACACCGTTTAATAAGAACGTATTAAGTATTATAAAAATATTTTTCTACAAAATAAAAATCTTATCCTGAATTAATTAATTAAAATCTTTTTTTCTTTTTGTAATAATAATTGCAAACAAAGGTAATATAGTAACTTGATCAAGCTTTCATATCTATTTTTAGTGATAGATAATTTAATTGAGAAATCTCAAAAATGAAACATGAACGATAACAATATGATGAATGAAGTATTTTTTATTAGGTTTGTACGTGTGAATGGACATTTAGTGAAATATATTTTATACAGTTTGAGTTTATTATGGTTGAATGGTAAGTTAAGTGGAGAAAGAAAACGAACGTGAGTTGTGAATGATTACTTCCTTGAGTCTTACAGAAAAATACAAAGACATGAACAAAAATGTTAAGAATACAGAGTCATGTTTTTTTAACACATTCTCAAAGTACAATCTTGTGAAATTTACACATGCGAATAGATGTTTGAAGAATAATAACCTCTCCTACTCATAATCCGACTTAACTAGGCTTGTTCAATTCAAACAAAACCAAACTAAAGGTTTTAGGCTTATTTAGTCTTCTATAGATTTGACTAGAATTGTTTAATGAATATCGAGTCCTAGGTGCAAAAATTTCAGACTTTTACTATATATATCTTAGAGCATCTGCTATGCACCACTTTTACAAAGACTTTTTAGTTTTCTGAAAAGTCTTTGGATAGCTTTGTACCATTGCAAGACTCGGCTTTTTTAAAAGCTTTTCTCAAAAGCTTCTAGTTCTCCAAGCGGTTGGAACTTTGATTTCTAAAGGCTTTGCATTTAATGTTTCACTGTTTTAGCCTTTTAAGAAGTGTTTGTAGCAAAGTTACCATTGAAGCAAGTTTTTTAAAGACTTATTAAAAGAGAGAATTTATTGAAAAATTAATGATAATTAATGAAAAAGTCTTTCTTACTTTGAACCATTGCATATGCTCTTATAAGTTTAAATACACAATTGTAGTTTTAACATAAATGTTGCATTTGGTTGTATTAATTATACCTATTTACCTACATATAATTCAATGTTGAGTGTGAAATTTAATATCAAATTTAATGAACTTGTGTTGTCATGTTATGGTACTTGGCATAGCAGCATGCAAGAGTCATATCAAAGGATTGTTTTTATATTAATAGACCTAGGTTTTATCTTTTAATCTTTTATACATCTAATATTTGTTTTTTTGTAAAACTCTTAAATTTTCAATTTGAATGTAGATCTAACAAACAATTTAACTCATATAAGAAAGAATGTGATTAATATTTTTTTCTAATTTGACATACAATAATACAACCTTTCTTATAAAAAAAAGGGTCTTATTTTCACTTTGTCGAAAAGAAAACTACTAAAAGAAATATAAAACTTAATTTAATGACGAAAAGAAAATTGTTTTGGATTTTTCATGAAAAGGAAAAGTTGTTTAAAGAATATTTTCTATTTTAAAGCTAAATAAAACAGTTAGAATGTCAACTTTTATGAAAACAAAGCGTTTAGACCCAAGCGATGTCCCAAGCATGCTTTTTATAAAAAAATGTATTAAGATGATGTACCATTTCTTGTATAAAAACGCTTAGTTATGTCAAAAATTGTTTTTTATAGGATGTATTTTAACGGGCAAGTATGCAGAGCGAATAGGGTGGTTAGCGGGTGCTTGACCTCCCATAATTGGCTCATCTTGTGGCTTGGTTCCCGGTTCACATTTTCGTAAATTCTTGAATCTAGCCTCCGCCAAGAAAAAAAACATGATTATCATGCTCGTTCAACAATAATTTTGTTTTGCTATCATTGCTATCATTGTTACTTGCAAATGAAGTCTAGCTCAGTTGGATGGATGCATTTGGTTATAGTCTCCATGTGGGGGAGGTCAGGGGTTCGACTCCTGTCATCCCCCATATGGGGGATTTTCCCAGAATTAGCAGCCGGGTTTGAATCCCATCGCAATGCCTTGAAGCCCCTTAATGGGAAACTGGATGGCTAGCATGGGGGTTGATATTCTCTTCGTGAGATGATTCGAACTCGGGTTGAGAGACTTGGTGCCTCGGTGACACGCAAGATACTCCGCTGCACCAAACTGCCTGCACCAAACTGCCGTTCAAAAAAAAATTGTATTGTTACTTTTTATGGACTTAATTCGAGTTGATAATGTATTTATTTTAAAATGAGTTATTTTACATTCTTGCTTTTTACTAGAAATAAAGGACAAATCATTGCTTTCCATTTATTTTTAATATACAAGTGGAAATTAACTTAAAATTTTAAAAAATAAGGAGGGGTCATTTTTGTCAAAATATCCAAAAGTTGTAAAAATGGGTGGTTGTACCAAAGTTGTAAATATGACGGAGTAATGATTTATCACTAACGAAAATTAATGAAATATCACTATTGATAAAACAATGAAATATCACTGGGATATTACGAAGTAACTATGTTAATGAAATATCACTACTGATGTTTCATTCATTTATCACTAGTGATATTTCATTCTTTTTTATCACTAGTGAACTATCACTTGTGATAACCATTTTTCGTCATATTTACAATTTAGTACTTTTGTCGTTTTTTTACAAATTTTGAACATTTTGACAAAAATGATCACTCCATCTTTTTTTTAATCTTAGTTAATAGATAGGTAGGATTTGTCTCTTATATTCCATTAAAAAAAGTTCCAAAATAACTTTTGTCATTTACTTTTTCTTAGCAACAAAAATAATTATGTAACAAAATAAATAAACTTTTACTAGTATTCCATAACTGTCACTTTGCAAAAACATGGAAAAATACATATATTATTGGTGTGTCGTTGGGCATTACTTTAGATGGGAAGCCTGCCTACCCCGTAACCGATATATTTAGGGGTTTCCTACACGACACAACAAAGGAGACTCCTCATATTTTCTAAAATGAAGATAGTATCTTGGATCATTCATGATAAGATCTGTGGTCTCATCATCATGTGGAAAGTGCCGTTTTTTTTAGTAAAATCACTTTGGGCCACTACAACATTTTTATGGGTCTTCAATGGATTGTCTTACCAAGTTTTAGATGTTCAAAACGAGGAGAATAACGTCTCTCTTCAAAACACAAAGCGCTCGAATCTCACTTAAATCAAGTAGTAATGGTTCAAGTTCTCATCTCTGTCTTTTCCTCCAGAGTTTCAACACCTAGTCACACCGGTTTAAGCTCATGTTTCATTAACAATGGGTCATGTTGGTGTAATTTTTGTAGGTTTCTTCAGTTTGTAACATCAACTACAGGTTCTTGCCTCCTTTTTGTACTCTCAAGTTAGCTCTCTATTCAAGATCTATTATCAATACAATTTCAATTTTTGCTAAAAAAAATTAAAAAATATACATATATTGTATACCTTAGGCTTACCACAACAAGGACCTAATGCGACCTTGACACATCAACGTTCTCTCTCTTGCGACCTAGTGCGACCTATTTGCCCAACAAAACGACTTAGTGTGACTTAGTTCAATTTTTTTAATATAAATATTTTTTTTCAAATAATTATTTAAATAAAATAAAAAAATTACAATAATATATATATTTAAATATCGTTAAAGAAATAATTAAAAAAAAGACTTAATTAAAATTAAAGGGGCAAAATGAATTAGCTAAAACTAATTTAAAAAATAGTCAAATTAATATATGTTGTGAGGAATTAAAAAAAGCTCAATTTATTAAAATTTGAAATTTTTTGATAAATTTTTATAATTAAATCTAATATAATTTTATAAAAAAATATAAAACAAAAAAAAAGACATAGAAAACGAGAGGACAATTTTTACAATTAGATCGTTCTGGGGTCGTTTGTGTTGGATAAATCAAACGAACAAAACAAATACGAACAAATTAAGCGGAAGCTTTTATTCAAATACCCAAAGTTATAATCTGAAAGTTACAAAGAAAACTAACACAATTAATCCCTATTTATAGGCTAAAATAAACTTGTTGAACAAGCTAAACAAATTTACTAAACAGACCCTATAGTTTAACTCACTTTCTAACAGTTTAGCCACGACCAAATTGCTCGAATCGGTCGCCGCAATGGAGCGACCAACAACGAAATTGATCGCGACCTAAAAGTTGTACCACCGTTGCGGGTACCTTATGAAAAAACACATCGCATATTTTAGAGAGAATACAAAATATCAACGGTTTTACAACTTGCACTAGTATTAGTCGTACATTAGTCTAGTCTATTTTAGCAAATGAAATTTTGAACAGAACAATTTGAAAATGAACCCGCGAAGTGTTAAAATTTTCAAAACCCAAACAAAAATTTCAAACCTTCCATCAAATTCAATCTCATCCGTCAAAAACTAAACACTTTAATCCAACGACCCGATCCGCGTCACACCAAACCCACCAATCAAATCGCACCTCCGGCATTATATAAACAACCCATGAACCCATCATCATCTCACCTTAAACAAAACCAGCAGATATTACAAATATGTTTTCGTATTCCGGAATGTTTGAGTTATGAAAATTACATGTCATACATCATGATATAAAGAATGGCCGGAAAAATGATATTTTTTGATCTTGTATTCAAGAACACAAAACAGCAGTTGCCATGTATTTTCTTTCATGTATAGGCGTGGTCTCAAGCCTACAAGAAAGTTTGGCTTCAAGTTCGAGTTGTTGGTTGGTTTTTCACACTTTTGGTTAATGTGTTTCTGCATGATGTGGGTGATAAGTTGGTAAAATCTAGGTGGAAACGTTGTGGGTGGTTCATCGCCTCGGTTGTCCCCTTTATTGAAAATGTTGTGGGTTATGTTCCTGATTTGTGTGTCACTGTCGTTGTGAATCATGCTAAGGGTTATTCTCGTGAAAATGTTTTGGCGAGTGTTAAGCGTTGTTTAGGTCTGTGCAGATCTCGTCATGTGTAGTGTCTCTCGGGGTCTCTCTTGATGGGATCGATGTTCTTTTGGGATTACAGAGTCGGTGATTTGACTAACTTAGAAGAAACAAAGGTCGCGTCACCAGATCTTTTTCCACGAAGGTAAAACCACGTGGTGGGAGCTCATTAACAAATTTGTTAATGCTGTGCCACTTTGTAGTTACGGTTATGATCAACATAATCTGTATGAACAGTGGATAAAGGGCGAAAATTGCTGTTGATAGTGGGGAAGGTGTTGAGATTGCAGTTTGATAAAACCACAATATCGATTTTGTAGCACCGTATTAAAATGTAGTTGTGTGAGTTTATAGAAATCATTTGGAAGCTATGAACATGTCATAGTTCTGTTTATCTCTTGTATATATTGTTTTAAAATTAATGTATTTTCATCATTTTAATTAAAAAAATTTACAACCCGTTTGAAGTCCCTTACAGACTGAGAAGTATATATGTTTCATGTTTGATTCATTGCAAGGGCTTCATTGTGTTTGGATTGTGTTCTATCAAGCGTGACCATCATAGGTTTCTTGTGGCGCACCTTCATGAAGGCGCTTGATTAGTTCCTGGTTAAAATATAAATCAGTGACTTGTTATGGTAGAGCATGAAGGTTGTTCACTTTGTAATCGGGGTAGCAAAATGGCATGTTGGATGACGACTTCTGGTTAAAGGATGTGCCTTTTAGTGTGTGCCAAACTGCGAAAGCATGGCAGGTCAAATGTAAATCTTTTTAGGTCAACCTTGTTTCCCCGTAGAGACCAAACATAACCCAATCGACCCATTTAAAGGTCACTGAGTCAAAAACACAAATTTACCTATTCAACAAGAACAGATTATCTGGAATTCAAAGTTAGATATTGTCCGTTGACTAGTTTTGTTGATTGTCAAGTCGGGTAATGGCAACACAGTAACACAACCTCAGTATGGTATATGGCTAGGCTGGCATATGTACAGTTGCTGTGATTATTGAAAGAGGAAACTGGAAATGGCCTATGGACGAATGAGCAGATTTGAAATTTCGGAAATGGTTATGGGTAAACTATTTCTAAATTCACCAACTCAACAATGACACATTGCGATTCGGTCAACTACAAAATTCAAACTGCGTGTTCCGTTGCTGGGATTCCGTCAACTACAAAATAACTTGTCACTGCAAAAGTTTTACCAATAGTTATCATAACAAATTCGGAAACATATCCTTACATTCCAAGATAAAACCATGAACAAGTCAGTTTGGTCCTCCCATGATCTTATGTTGTAAAAAATGTATTGCTAGCAAAAGAAAGTATAGAAAATATGGTTATAGTTCGGCATTTCATGAGTAAGTAAAAGTACAATCTGAAAACAAAAAATATAACGAGTGAGTATAGTGTGATGGTTATATCGAACAACAATGTTATGAACAAAAAAATGAATTAGTATTCTAGATTACACAATGTGCGGATTCGTCAACTCATACAGTCAAAACATGTTCGGTACATCTGTAGCCAACTAATGCTTCCATTCTCACTTTTCTTCTTTCTGAAAGAACTCCACTGTCTTTTCGGTTTCAACGTTAGTTCATTGTATAATACTTTATCTACATCATCAACCAGCGAACGTACCCAAACATGCCCAACTTCTAGTAAATTCAAACAGGTCTCTCGTTCTTAAAATTGAATCTTCTTTAGAGTAATCTTCTTTTTGTCGCATCACAAGCTGTGAACCTAGACCATTTTTTCTCTACCTTCAAAGCGTTGGAGTGTTCAATCAAATCAATGAATTATTTACATTTTGACTAAACTTTCACTGTAACTTTTCAGCATCGTCATACCAACGCTAAAAGTTTTTTTAGTAAAGCCTCACTGGTTTCTTTTACGGTAACGACTTTTTTAATTTTGAACGATACTGATCTGCCAACACAGTATGCCAATTAGATAAGTTAAACTTGTTGTCAAGTAAAACTTCGTTTGATCATAAATTCATCGTGTTAAATTCTTGTTTACTGATAGAATGATCCTGATATAATATTTGCAACTACTATAAACGGGTAAACCACAAGCTCATAATAACACTTTTTGCAACTCTTTCAGGACTAAGTCAACTGTCCTTGTGTTGACTGTAATTCTGATTCGGAACACTACATTTATATGCTGCAAAATAATGAACTCTGAGCTTGCCAGATAGTAAAGGGGAACCAAAAGGAGAGTCCAATCGCTGTTCCAACTTGCAAGTCAAACGCAAGTTGTGTAATGCACTTGTTCAATAAAACATCAATCGTAACAAAATATGCGGGAAGTGCGGTTTTTCATTAGATACTTTATATATCCTATTTATCTCCCTTTTACTTATTTTTAAACTTAATTTTTGTGTTTTTCATTTTGTAACAAATAAATTGCTAGTGTAAGTTAACTAGATACAATATTAAGTTTGGTAATGCTACATTTTAATCTGTTGATTATTCGGTTCTAAAAAAAAATTTTTTTTGACCCTCCTCGGTAATTATTCTAGCTCCGCCCCTGTTGGTGGGTAAAAGGTTCAAGACCAGATGTCTTAAGAACATATTCTAAACTAAAAGATGAACCAAATTTAGTAGTACTATCGAGCAAAAATGCTTATAAACTGCCATAATTTCAATTCTCAAAATCAAGAGGCAAAGTTCACTACAACCATATTCCGATAACCAAAGTTCAAAATATCTTAAAAAGTTAAAGAAAGTTCTGATTGAATGGGTTACAATTCCTTGCCTTAAATAAGGACATATTTATATCCACCATCACTATGCGACATTGTAGTCAGAATTCTCGGCCATCGACGACAAAATTGAAATCATTATGTTAGAAACCAAGCAACTAACATCCACCAAAAATACCAAAAAGATCTTGATTAATCCCTTATGATTATCCTCATCTTTGGAGATTGCCTTTGTAACTCCTTGAGATTAGTGATAAGCTCCTCTCCCATTGCTAATTTACTTCTTTGGACCCTTCGTAGTCCTTAAAACTAGCTGTGGAAATAGATTTACATTATCATAATTCAATCCAATATTCTATACTCAAGCGATAGTAAGAAACCAAGCAACCAATATTCTACATAGCTTATAACAGATATGGTCACTCAGCAAACCAAACTACCTTCTTAGCAAAATCTTAAGGACAAAAGCAAACAAGCAGGTACAAAAGCAAATAAGTTGTAAAGGTTCTAAGTGGCAGAAACTTAAGTCAAAATCAAAGCAGATTTGAACAATTTTGAAAACCAATAAGCTAAATAAGCTTACTAGATTAGCTAAGCAAAGACTTGAAAACATCAGATCATCTAAAAGCACTTATAAGAGACCTAGAAACAACTATTGAAAGCAAGAATTAAGACTTGATAGATCTTAAAATTAAAGATGAACAACTGCTATCCCTAGATCCAAACACCCCTTAACTTATTGTAAAACCATTTTTATGCTAACAAAATCCCACGAAAAGCTCAAAATACATAAATAGATCTAATTCTAAGTTCAATGAAGTCTAATAAGCGTAAGCTACAGTCTAATAAGCTTAAACTACATTTTTACTCAGGACACTTTTCAATAGTTTTATTATTACACCAATAAGCAAGCTTATTACCTAAGATGACTAAAATAAGCTCAGAATTAAAACTGATAAGCACTCAGATATGCTAGAACTATAATAAGCCAATGACCTACACTAGAAACAAATTTAAGTAAGCAAATGCAAATTAATAGCAGAATATTGAAACTAAATAGCAATAAAAAGCACAAAGCAACAAGCAAATAAGCATAGAAAAACACCTTTTATCCACTTAAGTGTAAGATTGAAGTCTGCCACCTTTTTTTTCCCTCTTTCTATGTATATCGCGTCGGAAAAGAATGTAGGAGCAGTTGTTGATTGGGCAAATCGTACACGATATACAAAGAAAATTCTCGACCCTCAGGGATACAATGCCTGATGAAAGAAAAAATAACAATTAGTGATAGCATATCTATCAAGATATAAATACTAATAAGAATAATAACATCGAGATTATACTTTGTTTCATTTCCGAGACCACCTATTTCAACAAAAAAAACAAGGTTGTTTTGGTCTTGTGTCATAAAATAAAAGCGGAAATCGCATCGGATTTCGACCGGCGCTCCGAGCTAACATATTAACAAAAGTGAAGGTAAAGAGGCTGGAAAGTTGAGTGGTGTTTGTGCAAAGTGAAGGTAACCTAAATAGCAACAAAAGTGCGGGAATATTGAGATGTATTTGGCGCCAAAAATGAAGGGTAGGTTTTGGAGGGAATGTTTTGGCGGGAAAGGTTTTGGCGGGTAAATGACATTCTTTTACATTTTAGCAACAAAAGTCACAAAAATAAACATTTATTTAGAAATAAAAAGAATAATATTTTATTTTATTACAAGTGATATTTTGTTTAAAATTTTAGATTTTATAACTTTGTTGTACTATAAAAATGTGAAAAAAATAAAGTTTGATAAATTAAAAATAATAACATATAAAAAGACGGAGCCCAAAAACAGTCATCTCCTAATGTTGATGAAATGGTTAAAACTATCGTAAAAGATGTGGAACGTAAAATATAAAGTTTTATAAGTCAAAACTTGCAAAATAGAAAAATGAAACCAAAAATTTTAAAACATGTCAGGTGGTATGGGTATCAGGCATCTATATACTACACCCATGAATAATATCTATAAGGTAAACTTAAAAGTACACCCTTAAAGTTTCCGAAATTTGCAAGATCGCCTATAAAACGAGTGCACCGAAAAAGTCGATCCATTCTATGTGGAAGCGTCGGTAGCATAACGAAACCAACTTTGTTTTAATTTAAGAAACTGAGTCTGACGTAGCAGTGGAAGAACCCACGAACCGTTATCTCTAACATTTTTTCCCAATATGTCTATAATGTGTTACATGTGAGGTTAATACTGACACCGTCATTTACTGAATTTCTCATCCAACATACATCGATTCCTGATGTTAAACTTAGTTATGACTACACTTAGTCTACTACACATAGAGGTGGGTAAAAAAGCTGGTCCATGATTCAATTCGGGAAAAAACCAAAACTTATTTTTAAAACCGTTTTCTCTTAACCCGATTCGATGGTTCGTAGCCGGTTTAATAAAATGATCGGGATTAGATTAAAACCGATCAAAATACGATTAAAACTGATGAAAATACTGTTAAAATCGATCCATCCGGTTAAAACCCAATTAAAACCAATCTGATTCGGTTAAAATTGATCCGATCTGATTAAAAACCAAGTAAATCTAACCAATAACCAGTTTTAAATCAATCTAGTTTAAGCCAAACCGATTTGTTGACAATTTGACTCAAACCAGACCAGTTAAAAAGATTCGATTTGTCCGCGTCTAACTACGCATTCGCACACTTATGAACAAATCCGCCATCGGAGAACTCATTGTGATATCATGTCCGAGTCTCTTGACGTCGTATATGAATGTAACATTTTTGTGATCTAGGATATGATGGTTTTACATCTAAAAAAAGAAATACCTTATTAATAAAATAAATGTTTTAAAAACTGGTTGATCCGTCCGATTGAACCAGACGACTCATGAACTGACTCAGAGGGTGGGCCGAATGTGGCTCGTTTTTTAAATCGAATTGAACCGCCGATTTTTTTAGGCAATATAATAATATGTTCACCACAACCATCAAAATAACCAAAATTTACAGAATATTTTAAGTTCAAAGTTCAAACTAGATCCAGTCAAGACTAGGGTTGTGCATCGGTCCAGGACCCGATCGGACCGGGCCGAGGACTGAAATGGTCCTAAACCCCGGACCGAGACCGAACCAAAATTGTCCGGTCCGGTCCAGGCTGGTCCGGTCCGGTTCGGTCCTCGGTTCGGTCCGGTCCTATTATGCATATTAACGAGATTTTGGTAAGACCGAACCGGACCAGACCGGAGCGACCGGACCAAGGACAAAATTGGTCCAAAACTTCGGACCGCGGACCGGACCGAAATTGTTCGGTCCGGTTCGGTTCAGTTCGGTTTTCCGGTATGAGTCGGTTTTGGGTCTGTCGTGCTCAGCCCTAGTAAAGACTACAAAAACATAACCGTTTTGTCTTCTTGTCATCTTTTTTTTTTGGTAAAGGGTTTCCCCGGTAAATATATTAACCAAAAAAGCGTTGAAGTACAAAGGAATGTGGCTAAGATACCACATTAACCGCATGCTACAGGCAGCAAGTTAACACGTGATTATGTTATGGCATAAACACAAACTAATCTAGAACTACAATGCAAGTAAACTAGAAAGAAACCAAGATGCAAACATGAAGTCACACATTGTCTTTAGCTTCCACCAACAGCACGAAAGGAGCAAATGATATCCAAATGAGCCTGCCTCCTTAAAAAATCTTGCCAAAGAAAACCCAGTGGGAAAAACCTTGGACAAGGAAAAAAGAGTACAACCCTCACCCGGCACTCCCATCATGAAGAACTCTAGAGCTCGGCACCCTCCATTTGTCAAGCAGCAAACTCGACCTGAAGACAACTTCTTAAAACGAAATGAAATCAACTTCAACCGAATAGTATCACAAATAAGCTGAACAATCTGATCAACAGCCAACAACTTTTTCTTGAAAAGTCTAGAATTACGTTCCATCCATATAAAGTACGCAGTAGCAGCCAACACAAGACGGGCAAGGATGCTAGGACAAGACTTTCCCTTAGAAATTGGAATAACATAGGCTAAAATATCATCAATCCGAGGGGGGATGTTATCCATATCACATAGGCCCCGAACCTTAAACCAAACCTGCATAGAATAAGAACATTCAAAGAAAAGATGGTCATGAGAATCCGACACCAATTTACACAACGGACATCATAGAAGGCTTAGATCCACCAAAGGGCCAACATCCCATTGCCTAAGCCGATCTTGTGTCTTTAATTTTCTTCTAACCACTAACCATAAGTGGATAGAGTGACGAGGAATACAATGAGCAAACCAAACAGCATGAAACCAATCAACCATCAAAGCCCTATCCCGAATGGAGTCCCAATCTAAAGAAACTGAAAAAGGATGTAAACCCCATTTACATCCCGCCACATCAAATCATCATCCTGAGCATCATTAATAACAGGGACCGGGATAGAGACAATGTTCGGAAATCTAGCATACCAATCCTGCGGCCACTGCCAAATACCATCAGTAATAAGATCCCTTACCTTATTAGATAGAGAGAGCCCCGATCTTGTAATACTTCGAAACGAAAGAACGTCCCTTAATGGACATAAATCTGCCCATTTGTCAAACCACATAGAAGCCAATCTACCATTATTAATCTTGTACCAAATAAATTGACGAATGCGTGGTCTAATCTGTAGAAGTTTTCTCCAGCCCCAACTCATATCACCTATACATGGAACATCCCAGAAACTTCGATCCTTTAACTTGTAAGAATAAATCCATTTAACCCATAAAGACTCTTTACGAGTGAGAATACACCAGCTATGAGAAACCATTAAAGCAGTATTAAAATCAGAGAGCTTACGAATACCAAGTCCACCTTCATAAAATGGGGTACAAACAGAGTCCCAAGTAACTTTAGCCTTACCTTTCTTCATTTCACCTTGACACCATAAGAAGCCTCTCATAAGCTGTTCCAAATCATGAATAATCCGAACAGGTAAGACAAAGACAGACGCCTAGTAGATATGCATTGATGAAAGAACTGAACGAACTAATTGGAGTCTTCCTGCTAAAGAAAGAAATTTATTGCGCCAATCATTAATTCTACTTTCAAGTTTTTCAACAAGTACTTTACAATCCCTATATAGAAGCCTGGACGAAATGAAAGGGACACCAAGATATCGGACAGTTAACTCGCCTTCAGCAAATGGCATGATATGTAAAATACTACTCTTAACAGCAGTAGCTACATTACAGAAGAAAACTGTGCTCTTTGGGATACTTGGAACCAAACCTGAAGCTATCTTAAATTCCTCCAACGCATCCATAATAACCTGCACAGAGTCCAAGTGACCCCTAGCAAACAAGAAAAGATCATCTGCAAAACAGAGGTTGATAATACGCTGTTGCTCACAACGGTTGTGAAAATAAAAAACCTCTGCATTTAGAACCCTCCGCTGCAACATAAGTGAAAGGATCTCCATGATCAACGTGAAAAGATATGGAGATAACGGATCACCTTGCCGGAGACCTCTTTTTCCTTGAAACCAGCCATATAAATTACCATTTATGCAAATGGAATATGAAGTAGTAGAAACACACGTCATAATCCAATCAACCATTAAATGGTGGAATCCAAAACCAATCAGAATGTTACGCAAAAACTGCCAATCCACCGTATCGTAAGCTTTCTGAATATCCACCTTAAAAGCACATCTTGGAGGACCAAAATTTCTGTGATAATTCCTCATTAGCTCCTGCGTCAATAAGATGTTATCCGAGATCCTACGCCCCGGAACAAAAGCAGATTGATTAATATTAACCAAATCGCCCAAATCCCCTTTAATACGGTTAGCAATTATTTTACTAATGCATTTGAAAATAACATTACAACAAGAGATGGGGCGATAATCAGTAATCTTATTTGGAACATACACCTTAGGGATAAGAGTAATAATAGTATGATTAACCTCTTTAAGAAGTTTTCCATTAGAGAAAAACTCCCGAATAGCACATGTAAACTCATCACCCACAATATCCCAAGACTTCTTAAAAAACGCAGCAGTAAAACCATCCGGCCCAGGCGCTTTATCATCACTCATGGAGAATAACGCACTCTTAATTTCAGAATCAGAGATGACTCTAACCATATGGGCAGATTTCTGAGCACCAAGCTTTCGAACAAACAAATCAAACGTATTAAAAGAACCTGAAACACTTGCCTGACCAAGAAATTGCTCGTAATGAGCAACGAAAGCACCAGGCACAACATCTCCATCATGAAGCACATTATGAGAATCACGAACCATTTCAATACGATTACGAGCCGCCCTACTCTTAACCGAGTTATGAAAATAAGCCGTATTTGAATCACCTGCATCAAGCCATTCAACTTTAGATTTCTGACGTAAGAAGCGTTCCTCATCAAGAGAAGCTTCCTTAAAAGCGACTAGATAACGAGCATGCTCTTTTTTCAACAGCACATTGGATGGGTCTCTATCAAGGGCTTGTTGAACAGCATCTAATTCCACACGTAGTCTAGTAACACGATCATGAAGATTACCCTGTTCAAACAGCAGTTTACGAAACGGAGCCTTTAAACCTTTTAAGCGTTTAACAAGCCTAAACATAGCACAACCATGAACATTAGCCAACCATCCGTTAGCTACCACTGCATGAAACCCTCCTTATGCACAAGAAAATTACTGAATTTAAAAGGTTTAGGCTTAGGTTTGCTAATTGTAGGGATTCGTAACACACAAGGAGACTGGTTAGAAATCCTGTAAGGTTGGAATATCGCAAAACAGCCTGGAAACTCATCAAGAAACTTAATGTTAGACATAATCCGATCAATCTTTTTGAGAATACCATCATCACCCTGTGGTTTCTCATTCCAAGTAAAATGTAAACCTGTAGCATTAACATCCATAACTTGCATAAGATTAACACACTCCTTGAATTCCCGCATGGCAATATTAGGAGTGTAGCCACCACATGAGTGATCCTAAATATTAAGAGCAGCATTAAAATCACCCATAACAGCCCATGGCTTATCCCGTATAAAAGTAGCATGAGCAACCAAATTATTCCAAAGAACACGCCGATGGATATAGTAGTTATCAGCATAAACGAAAGAGCAGAACAAAGTACGGTTATCCATACGCGTTTTAACCTCACAATGAATAACTTGACTTGTTTGAGACAACACCATAATATCCACATTATCATCATTCCAGCCAAGAATTATACGAGTCCCTTTAGGACACAAGCCACCATTTGACGTCCACTTCCATCTGCTAAAAATCTTACGACACATATCATAAACACCCGAAGCATCAACATGAGACTCCAAGATAGCACAAACACTCAGATTATTTTCGTTAATAACCTGACGAACCTCTATTCTTTTAGGGGATTGGTTCAGACCCCTTATATTCCATGAGGCTATACTAAACATTTAAAACATTCGTGGCAGGAGTGCTTGCCCCTGATTGAGAATTAAGAAGATTAGCAGATTCATCATAAATGTTTTCAACCTCCTCATCATCATCATCATCTCCACTTAGGTCACCTATATCCCCTGAAAGAGTCCCAAATGAATTCGAAGTAGAAACGCCACTCACCACAGATTTACCTTTATTTGAACTACTAGTATGCAACCCAGATTTGGTACCACTATCAACTTTGCTATTATCACGTTTAGATGCATTCGAAGTCTTACCAGGATTAGATGAGTTATCATGTATATGAGCACCAGAAGTAGACGACTTCGGACTAAAAGTAAAAGGATTACCAATCTGGAAGCCTTTGCTTAACGGGACACCTCTCGGAATCTGGCTTCCTTGCTTTCCTTTGTTGTTATGCTTTCTACTACGAACTTGTTGAAATCCATCATCTTGTTCATGTATAACTGTAGGTGCCACTTTAGGGATAACACGTTTAGGACAAGTTTCAGCCGTATGACCAAAGATATTACAAGTAGGGCATCTAGGCGGCTTCCACTCATATTCAACTTTAATAGTTTCCTTAGTAAACCCCTCACCCTCCAAATCAGGAACACCAATAGTAATTGTCTCATGTAAATCACAATCAGATTTAATTTCAATTAAACAGCGAGCAAAACTACTACGACCCCAAGATTCTTTACACATAGTGCTAGTAAAAGAATCAAGCATAATAGGCTTACCAAGATATGTAGCAATCAGACTAATACCCTCTTCTTCAAACACTTGAAGAGGCACATCCTGAAGTTTAACCCACACAGGAATACAGGTAAATTCTTCTTTACGAAGGCTAGTCTTCATAGTATACCTTTTAAGAATAATGGGAGAATTACGAATCATCCATGGTCCACCTTCCAACACAGCTTCATACCCAGATTGTGCATCAAATTGAAAGAAAAAGAAACCATTGGAATTCATCATGATCCTTTTTAACCCAAATTTAGCCCAATTAGTTTTAGCATAATACTCAACCACTGGAAATGCCATTCATTTACCAATAAAGTATCCATAGAGCGTATTATGAAAACGTGTATTAACCTTCTCAACCACTTTACGTGGAATAGACACCTGAACACCCTCAAACCTGTTTTCAGATATGATAGAACCTATATTAACACGAGCAACAGGTGAAGCTTGTTGGCTTGAACTAGCAGCAGCTGCATAGGAGCTAGATGGACTACCTATATCCACCGACTATACAATAGGACATTCCTTCACAGTTTCCTCGACATCTATCGCTGGATCACTTGGATTAGAAAACGTGAAATCATCCATATTTGAGTCAAATACATCACTCCTCTCATTAGGGTTTATATCCAATTGTTAAAACGATAGATCATCATTAACCAATTTACTAAATGTAGGAGATGAGACACTCACCTCTTTATGCTGATCCAAGGACATACGCATTGTGATATTAGATAAATCTGGTGTAACCCTAACATCATGTCCAACAGTAGTGCTCATAGACGGATCCCTTGCATCATCACACACACCCGCTTTGGAAGAAATAGCCTGTCGACGTTTAACCAACTCCACTTGGTGCGCACATACGATATCAAGAGTCTTTGTCCATTGTTCAGCAGTCATTCGCTTCAAGAAATCATATTTGTTATTTTGGACATCATTCATAAATCTACTAATCACTTCCACCGTATTGAGGGAGATCGAGAACAGTTTTTCAACATCCTCTAATGACCCTACATTCAAATTAATTCGTTCACCATTTGCTGTATCAACAACCGAATTAAGATTTGAAACATTAGCCTCACTGGAACCCACCATAGCTTCAACAATCACAAAAAACCAACCCCTACAATCGCTGAAGATAAACAAAAAAAAACCCCGACAAAACTACCCAAAAAATAATAAAAACGACACAAAAACACTCGAAACAAAACCTAACTAATAACCAATCGCACTTGTCACTGGATGTCACAAATTATACCCTACGTGAACCTTAAATACTTAAGCCGACCAAACAATTAATGTCAGCCAACCAAATTCCTTCCACGTGAATCCTTAACCAATTAATCGTGACAATAAACAATTCCAAAAGAGCACAATTGTTGAAAACTTGCCGACAAGAAAGTTAAAAAAACAAAACAACCTAACACCGTCCAATCAATTGACCAAATACAAAAAAGTTTCAGATCGAGATCCAATCAAATGATTAGACGACCAAAACAGATTTGTTAAATGATGGCATGATTAAACGACCTGTAAAAGTTGAGTCGTCGATAAAGAAATTTCTGCCGCCATAGATTTTTTTTAGGGTAGTTTTTTTTTTTTTTTTTTCTTGTCATCTTCAACATGAACGAACAAAAAACTCGGCCAAGATGTACATATGTTGTACAATAACTTAAAGTATATATCTATAAAAATGTACATGTCTACCTGAAATGATAGTGTATATAGTTTTAAAAACCGAACCGTGCACGCCATTGGGTTTAACCGAAAACCAGAGTTACCATGAGTTCGGCTAACCAGTTATATAAAGTTACCAAAATCCCAAATTATCGCTCTTCGAGATGTCATTGTAAGAAAAAAAACATAAAAGTAAAATATATTTCGCCGAAAATTATGTTACAGGGTATTCGTCATCGTAGTGTGCGGGTACCCTGCTAGTAAGTTTAAATACACAATTATACTTTTGAAAAAATGTTGCATTTGGTTGTATTAATTCTCACCTACTTACTTACATATGATTTAATGTTGAGTGTTCAATATCATATCAAAGATAGAAAGTTTGAATACACAATTGTCCTTTAAAAAAAAGGTTTCATTTGGTTGTATTAATTTACATACCTACTTACTTACACATAATTTAATGTTGAGCGTTCATTGTCATATAAAATTTAATGATCTAATTAGTTTAAACACGGAATTGGAGTAGATCTAAGTTTCACTGGCAAAGACGAATCAAAGTGGGATTTTGGCGAAAATACTACATTCACCGTAAGAAAAACTAAGGAGCATATTGATGATAACATTCTTCCAACCTTTGATCCTTCTACTATTTGGTGTAAAAGTATTCCGAGAAAGGTGAACCTTTTCTTATGGAGGTTAATTGTTATATTTTTTATTTTGGTGATATTTTTCATTCTTTTTTTTGTTTTATCTTTATCTTTTAGAATCCTTGCATGTGTTTTGCTAGATAAAGAGTTTATAAAATTATTTGTGACGATTCATATTTATTTTAGCATGAAGGGTTCGATTTCAGATTCATGAATCTCAACACTAACGTGATCGATTTAGTTTATCGCTTTAAAGTTATATTTAGACTCCGACACATTTATTTTAGTCAAATAAACATGAGATTGCATATTTTGTTTAGAATACTTTTTGTTTTAAATCGATTGTATTATAAATTATGTTATCTTATATCTAATAAAGTTTATTTCTTATGTGAATGCACTCGTATTATATTTAAATTGTAAAAACAATAGTTGATTCCGATTCAAGTTTCTCAACCACTTATTTAGATTCAGATGGAATTCATATTCAGACTACTCTATCGAATATTTAGATTCAGATGCGAATCAAATCCATAAGATTCAGAGCCTCTTAGTAAACAAACAACCTTTAAGTTTAAGCTAAAAACTAAAGAGTTTGAAACTTAAGATGAGTTTTTATTTCTTATATGTGGTTTTATGAGTGTATTTGATTTCAGTTTATATTTTCATAAGCCTAATCTTGTAGGTTATTTTGAGACTTGTCAACTTTTTATAGTAAGTTTATCTCAGCATAGTAAACTTATATAAACTTATAAGTCTCAAAATAAATCGTATATTTAAAACTTATGAAATATAATCTGAAATTGAAAGAGTAGAGTGTATGTCTAACTATATAAATCTAGCCGATAATAGAAACCCCAAGTTCCCTAATCCAAAATCCATTTCCAAATTCATAAAACTTTAAACCCTTCCAAAATCCATTAACAATGGATATGGATGAAGAGTTTCAAGTTGTCCCCCATTATTTGGTCCAACGTAGTGATTTTTGATATCAATATCGACGTTGAAACCTATAAAACTGTCACGCCGTTGCACTTCACCATTGGCCAAGATCATGGTCCGTTTATGTACATTTTATCTAATTTACGAATTATCGTTGTACGTACCGTTGAACAAGATTATTCATTCACTTGTCACATATAGAGATTATACTTTCTCATTCTGGTTGGAAAGTTTAATGTATATATTAATGGCCTGCACAATGGCATAGAAATAAGGAAAAAAAATCTTTATAACCGGCTAGTTCACCGGCTATACGATACAGTATAGAGATTTGCTAGATTACGGTAGAATATAGGGATTTGCTAGATTCTAGTGAACCTGAGAATTAATTGGTTTAGAAATAAGTTATTTAAGACTAAAAAAGTATGTCAAAACTATCAGAAGGTATTTAGTCTATTTCTAAACCAACTAAATTATCGGGTTAACTAAAATCAAGCAAATCCCTATACTCTAACATATAGCCGGTGAACCAACAACTATTTATAAAAAAATTATTTCCCTATTTCTATAACTAATTTCGTACAATTTTTTGCCCCATTATGTAGGCCATTAATATAAACATTAAAATTTTTGACTAGAGTGGAAAAAGTATAATCTTTATAAGACAAATGAATGAATAATCTTATCCCAACCATACCTACGGTGATAATGAATAAAATCTAGATAAAAAGGAGATAAACCAACCATAATCTTGACCCATGGTGAAATGCAATGGCGTGACAGTTTTATCGGTTTCAACATCCATATTAACATAAGCTCGATATCAAAAATCAATACGTTAAACCAAATATTGGGGGCAACTTGAAACTCTTCATCTATATCCATAGTTAATGGATTTTGGAAGGGTTTACTGTTTTATGAATTTGGAAATGTTTTTTTGATTCAGGAACTTGATTTGAAGTTTCTAATAGTAGCTATAGTTAGGGTATCCGCTCTACTCTGATTTCATAACATCGCATTCATCATATGGTTAAATTATAGGGAAATCAGTAGTTCCAGCCTCAACAAGGCGCCCTTATGGTTTTGCATGGATGGTTATGATTCTGGTGTAAGTATCATGGAATTCAGTTTTTTTAACTATTCAGTTCAGGTTAACATGGTTCAATTTTTGTAACACCCCGATTTCAATAGTTTTAGTTTAATATGTATAATATTGCATTTAAATTATTAGGTAAGTCTTTCCGTTAGTATCTATAAATAAAAAGGACCCGGAACGTAAATAGTTAATAGAAAGGATTAACTATGAAAAAGATTTTATGGCAGGGACTAACTGTGCAAATTTCACCTTTATGGAATGTATTTACATGATTAACCTTATGTCCAGATAAGTAAAAACAGCAGAAATCTTATCATAACACACGTGTTACGCTATGTGTTTTGCCTAGTAAGAATGGAGGGAAAAGTAAGAAAGCTTAAACATGAAGAAATCATGATATGATGATTGAGGCGATTTTGATGATAGACCATGATTGTTACAAGATGTATTAAGCTTTCTTATCATGTCTCAAATCAAGGTAAATGTTTAATACAAGTTTACGTTTCATGATTATGATTTAGCATGTTTTTGTGATAAAGTGATTATGCTACAGAAAGTTATTGGCTAGAAATCATTAGTAGTTTATGCATATAATAGTAATAAGATTAATTTTTAGTTTGTAAAGGGGTGTTTGGCATAAGGCCATATTAATTAATTGAGATATGATTCATGTGTTCATAATGTTAAAAATAATCCTAAACACGTTTAGCAAGCTGAGTTATGATTATGAAAGTGATAGACATTGGTTCAGGTCGAGTTTTGGTCGTTTTGGTTAAGTACAAAAACGGAACATGTTATGCAGAAATTTGTATCAGCTTTGAAAATTCGTAGAAAATCAACTGTAACTCGTTTGAAGGTGTGCCATACATTTTCAAAAAGGCAAACGAGTCTACTTTATGATGAAATTGGTTTCAAGTCCTAAGTTCATGTTTAAGTGTGTTAGATCTGGAAATTACAGCATACTGTTTGAATATAAGCAAACACCTCTTTTGCATAATGTTAGTGATACTGATATAAGTTATGTGTAAGGATGTTATAGCAGGTTCTATTGACCAAATAATGATTATGCGTTTAGGTGATCACGTTAGTCCATGAATGTCTAAGGTGAATAACGGTTTAATTAAGCTCCGTATATAGAAGCAATTCATATTTAGTTCAAGATGCTAGTAAATTAAGGGTGTTTACTATATCTATATGCCTTGTTATGTCACGAGTAATATGCAAGATGTATACACGTGACCTTAGTGGTCAAATATGCAAGTCAAGTAACATGTTAACCCATGTAGTCATAAATGACATCATGTTGACCCATGTGGTTATAAATAACATCATGTTGACCCATGTGGTCATAATTAGTATCATGTTGACCCGTCTGGTCATATTTAGTATCATGTTGACCCGCATGGTCATAAATAGTATCAGGTTCACCCGTGTGGTCATATCTAGTATCATGTTGACCCGTGTGGTCATAATTAGTATCATGTTGACCCGTGTGGTCATATTTAGTATCATTTTATCTTTGTCTTTTAGAATCGTTCATGTGTTTTGCTACATAAAGAGTTTAAAAAATTATTTGTGACGATTAATATTTTGTTTAGATTGAAGGGTTCGGTTTCAGATTCATGTATATCAACACTAACGAGATCGATTTAGTTTATCGCTTTAAAATTATATTTAAACTCCGACACATTTATTTTGGTCAGATAAACATGAGATTGCATGTTTTGTTTAGAAGACTTTTTGCTTTAAATCTAATGTATTATAAGTTATGTTATCTTATATATAATAAAGTCTATTTCTTGTGTCAATGCACTCGTATTATAATTAAATTGTAAAAATAATAGTTGATTCGGATTCAAGTTTCTCAACCACTTATTTAGATTCAGATGGAATTCATATTTAGACTACTCTATCGAATATTTAGATTCAGATGTGCGAATCAGATTCAGATTCAGACCTTCTTAATAAACAAACAACCCCTAACTTTAAGCTAAAAACTAAAGAGTTTGAAACTTAAGATGTGTTTTTTTTCTTATATCTGGTTTTATGAATGTGTTTGATTTCAGTTTATATTTTCGTAAGCCTAATCTTCTAGGTTATTTTGAGACTTGTCAACTTTTTATAGTAAGTTTATCTCAGCATAGTAAACTTATATAAACTTACAAGTCTCAAAATAAACCATATATTTAAAACTTATGAAATATAATCTGGAATTGAATAAGCTTATAAGCCTATATATAAGCCAAAACAAACACCCTTTTGGGTAACAACAAAAAGTTATTTATACAAAAAAATTCTTTAACTATATTTTTTTGTGTTTTTGTTATGATCTTCGTATACTCTCTTAACACACTCGCTTAAATAATCAAATTATGTGACACATAGCTTGTTTTGACTAGTAACACATTTGGGACCCTCATGAGCTGCTTTTGACTTTCAAAATAAATGTTGCATCTACTATGGTAAACCTTTCTTAAGGTTTATAATTGTGAAATGGCATTAATTTGTAGAGCTTTTAGTTTTATAAACCAATCTCCATTATATGTAAACCTCTTCAAACTTTATAAATCTATTACATAATTTAAATGCATTAAATTATGAAAAGGTTCAAGATCTTAGACCTCTTCATAGTTTTATAAACCTCAACATGAACTACCATAGTAGATGCTCTTACTTAATTTCGAAGTACTTACTTACATACTAAATGCAAGTTTTTATTACTCTATTCGAATCCGAGCATTAGATACAACGATGAATTGTATGATACTAAATGCAAGTTTTTATTACTCTATCTGAGTTAGAGCATTAGATACAGCGATGAATCATATGTTTGTATCATGAAAAAAAGTACATGTTACGTCAACAAACTACCTCATAATATTAGAATCAACATAACAGTTGAAAAGTGTCGTAATGGTTAACACCAAAGTTCTTGTGTTGTAGTGGCCCTACCTTTAATACTTTTATAAAAATAAGAAATAAAAAAAGACCGCGTGAGACCACAACGCGAGCCATGGTAGTATCTCGCGTCGTGGTATCGCGTTATGGCCATCATTCTCGGCTGGCAACTACAACACGAGAGGCCATAACGTCACCCATGGTGTGGTGTCTCACGCCGTGTAGCTAATGTTATGGCCATCACTTGAGTCGTAGGACACCGTACCAAGGGCTCTTGATATTACTGTTTTTCGATGAATAACCCAGTTTAATAAGAATGTATTAGTTACTAAAAAGTTATTTTTCAACAAAATAACAATTTTATCTTTAATTAATTATTTTTTATTTAAGTTTTGTAATAATAATTGCAAACAATGGTAATATAGTAACTTGATTAAACTTTCTTATTTATTTTTAGCGGTCGATAATTTAATTAGGACATCTCAAAAACGAAATGTGAACAATAAAAATATGACGAACGGGATATTTTTCATTAGGTTTGTACGTGTGGATGGACATTACGTGGAATATATTTTATACAATTTGAGTTTATTATGGTTGAATGGTAAGTTAAGTAGAGAAAGAAAACAAACGTGAGTTCTAGATGGTTACTGTTAGCCCTATATTTTATATAGTCGAACAAGAATGTAATAGGTCATCTTAGTCGTTATTGGTCTTGTATTGTAATAGGTTAGTCGGGAAAACCGGGCTTGAACTTTAAGCTAATATTGTCTAAGTTAGGGGCGTAAGCCCAAGCAAAACCAAGCCCGGCCCATGAACAAGCCCACTAAGGCCTTATGGCCGTGGCATATAAATACCCTCTTCCATGTGTGGAAGAGGGTGTTGGTTACTAATCACTTTCTCTCTCTAATAGTGTTTAACCTTCCATAATCTCTCTTATTTCTCTCTCTACCTTCATCTATTTATCTCTCTTAAATATCATCTTATATTGTGTTATGGATTGAAGTGGGATTAACATTTGGTATCAAGAGCCTATAGTGGATAGGTGATTGAAGATTCGTGGTTGCGTTCTTAATGATTTTGTGAGGTATTTGATCCATAATCCTTGATCCAAATTATTTTTTTTTGTGTTTTTATGGTTTATTTTTGATACAAATCATCTACATAGTTGTGGTAGAGATTTGGTATTGTTAGTTTGGCTAAAAACACAAAATTTTTGGGTATTTGGATCAATCTTTGGCATAAAGTTACGTTTTTTACAAGTTTGTTCCGAGAAAAGTGGTATATCGATCAACTGATGGATTTTCGGAAAAGGGTTTTGATTCTCCGAAAAAGTGAATTATCCGAAAAAACTTTATTCCGAAAAAGGGTAGTTTATCCGAAGAAAGTGGGTTTTTCCAAAGATTTTTCCGAAGAAGGGTGTTTTTCCGAAGATTTTTCCGAAGAAGGGTGTTTTCCGAAGATTTTTTTGAAGAAGGCCGTTTTCCGAAGATTTTTCCGAAGAAGGGTGTTTTTCCGAAGATTTTTCCGAAGAAGGGTGTTTTCCGAAATTTATTCCGAAGAAGTGGTGTTTCTCCGAAAAATCACCATTTCTCTGAAAAATCAATTATTCCGAAAAATTAGTTATTCCGAAAAAACACATTTCTCTGAAAAAGCCATTTATTCCGAAAAAACACATTTCCCTGAAAAAGTCATTATTCCGAAAAACCTCATTATTCCGAAAAAGTCATTATTCCGAAAAACCTCATTATTCCGAAAAACCTCGTTATTCCGAAAAACCTCATTTTTCTGAAAATCATCCATTATTCCGAAGATTTTCCTATATTCCGAAGAAGTGCAATTTTTCCGAAAAAAACACATTTCTTTGAAAACATTGCTTTTATCCGAAGAAGTTTCCGAAGATACTCAATTCTCCGAAAAAGGCAATTTTTCGAACAAGAGAAATTTTTTAACAAACTCGAGTGTTTTTTGCCTTGGAATTTTTGGTTTCTAGAGAGACAATTCTTAGGGGATTTAAACATCTTTTCTCAACAACATCAACCACACCTCATCACAACTCATCCACTAAGATCCTAATCCATTCACAATCATCGACAATGTCCAACAACAATATCAGCAATGCAACTGCAAATCAAATTTGTTTGGAACAAGGTGGCAATGGGAATCCATCTGTGCTCACTGCCGGTTGCTATGTTCAATGGAGATCTCGCTTTCTCAGATTTCTCGATGGAAAAGATAACCGAACTGCTCTTCGTCACTGCCTTGAGAATCCACCTCCCGTTTTTGAATTCAGACCCATTACCACACAAGCAGAGGATGGTACTTCATCAACTACACGAGCCATGGAGAATTTCGATACGTGTTCTGTTGAGAAAAAGAAAATCCTCCAAGCTGAAGCTGATGCTGTGAACTACATACTCACTGGGATTGATAACGATATCTATTCCACGGTAGATGCATGTCCTAATGCTATGGACATGTGGAATGCAATTCATCGATTGAAGCAAGGTGAGTCAATCAACGTTCAAGATCTCGAGACTAATTTACGTTGGGAGTTTGGAAAATTCACATCCGAAGATGGTGAATCCATTGACTCATATTACTCGATATTCTACAAAATGATGATTGAGCTTGTTAGAAATCAGCGCACCATCTCCAATCATCATGCCAATGTTTAGTTTCTACTTCAACTCAAACTGGAATGGCAAAGGTTTGTGACTTTTGTTAAACAAAGGGAAGATATCAAGACCATCTCCTATCACAAACTTTATGATATCCTGAAACAACATCAGAATGAAGTGAATGAACTAAGGGCTGAAAAAGCAGAACGGTCTGCTAACTCTATTGCCTTTGTGGCTACTACTTCAACAAAACTCGTACACCGTCAACGACCACCCACTCATTCCTCAAAGTCATCAAGCTCATCCACCAAACCTTCAGCTACTGCTACAAAAGGCAAAAGCAATTATCCCCACTCCACCTCCAAAGTATGACACCGAGTCAGATGGAGACAGTGATGATGAACAAACTTCAAGGGACAAGAAGATTGAAGAACTCATGTCTCCACTCACCATAACTTATAAGAAGATCTACAAACCTACCAACAACAACCTCAGATCATCATCCAATGCTCGATATAAGGAAGTTGATCATGCACCTAGGTATGATCGTGAGGCTAGGTATGATAATTAGAGGATGCCGAATCAAGTTGGGGCTAGAGATACTGTAGGCACTCTGGTTGTGCAGAAGACTGGGATTCAATGCTTCAATTGCAAGGGATTTGGGCACATGGCTAGGGAATGCAAGAATCCAAAACGGGTTAAGGATTCAGGATATCACAAGGAGAAGATGTTGCTGTGTAAGAAAGAATAAGCAGGAATTCCACTCACACCAGATGAAGTTGACTGGCGTGATGACATTGATGGTGAAGCCGATGATCAAGAGCTAGAGGCACATTATGTGTACATGGAAAAGATTCAAGAAGTGCTTCTAGAGACTGCTGATACTTCTGGACCTATCTTTGATACTGAGCCAATTGAAAAGGTACTAACATATGATAACTATAATGTGTTTGCTAATGAACGACGGCATCCTGAGCAACCCGAAAGCATCAATGACACATATGTAATGGACACGGAGGATAGAAATATCTCTACGGATTCACAGCATATGTGTAATGATGACAGTAATGCTGCTCAGGATACTAACTCGGATGAGGACCGTGATTTGCTTGCGTCTATAATTGATTCTTTAAAACATGAAATTGAGGAAAACAAAGAGGCTAATAAACGTTTGAAGCAAGCGAACACATCCTTAGCCAAGGAGATAGACAGGCTTAAAGAGTGTGATTATGTAAAAGAAGCTGATCGACGAGTTGCAATAGCTAATGGTTTGGTATATGAACGTAAGGTGCTCAACGAACAATATTGTTCTGAAGTAACACACGAAATTCATATGTCAAAACAAAAGATATCGGAACTTGAAGAACAACTGCTGCTACATAAACTCTAAATTACTGAGTTAGAGTCGGTTAACAAAGAACAAACTGAGCTTTATAAAACTCGTGAAGAAAAGGATATTGAAAAAATTCTTGCTTTGGAAAAGAGAGTCGACACGTTAAACAACATTGTTTACAAAATGGGTCAGTCTATTCAAACTATGAATATGCTCAATAGAAACATAAAAACGAGTTTTGTTAAGCCTGACTATCTCAAGAACGTTCAAACTATTAAGCCTGGTCTTTATGATATCGGTTTCTATAATGATAATCTTGCCCTTATGCTTTCCCCTGACTCCGAAGAAATCCTTCGTCGTGACGCTGAACGTCAATCCGACCTACTTGATTTTGTCACACCCTATGATTATACCGCATGGAATGAGAAACATGTCATTAACTTTGTCCCTCAAAAAGAGCTTTCAATTGAACAGGAGTATTTTCCAAATATTCCACCAACGTATAATCACAAGGAAACGAAAAGTTCTTCAAAACGGGGTCTTAAAAAGCAGTAAATTTTGTTAGAAAAGCCAATTTTGGATGAAAAACGTAAATGGGATGAAAAATGTAAAGGTGTTCAGCAATTTGAGTTTATAAAACAAGGGGTTCTAAATTTATACAAAGGTATTGTCGATTATGAAAAAGTTTCTAGAGATACTGTTTGGAATATTAAACCTCACTCACAAGTAGAAGTCGTCATTCAACAATGTATTGTCCCAACCATCGATGATCTTTCAAAAACTGTGGAAATGTTCTATAATGCTCTCACTGAGGAAATGACAACTAATTTAAGATATGTCAAATCTCTTGAAGATGAAGTTGATTTTCTTCAAACTAAATTAAAGACACAAGAAACCTATCTTTCTAACGAAATTGATCGACTTTCACGAGAATATTATCGTATAGACCATCTGAACGTTATAGTTGTTGATAAATGTCAAAATCTTGAGGTTGAGCTTTCACAAAAGGTTGAGTCATTCAAAGAACTTGAGAAAAGATTTTTTAATCTTGAGAAAAGTTTTCACACCCTTGAACTTGCTTCACAAAGTGATGATCAATCTAATAATCATAAAAAAGTCACGAAATGGCAGCATCTTCGTTTCGTACTTTAAATGAAAAATATTTTGAAATAAATGATTTGAAAGCTCAACTAAAAGAAAGAGACATGGCAATCATTGAGTTACAAAAGCTCATTGCAAAAATGAAAGGAAAGTCTGAATTGGGTAAACCATCCGCTGTTCGTCAACCGAATGCGGTTAAATGCCCTAAATCATATATTTTGGGCAAAACCCCACAGACTTTTCCTAAGCTAGGAACTGATAAGAGCACAAATGTGATAGCACCTGGAATGTATAAGATGAACACTAGGTCCACTCAAACTGGAACATCGCGGTTACCTCAGAATACTAGGAAAACTAATCAGCGTGTGTCTTCTTCTACAGGAGTAACTCCCACTACTAGCGTTAGCGGACCACAGCTTAAAAGCACTAGAATTAAAGATAGAGTCATGCCTAACAATAGTCAAGGGAAGAAGAAGGAAGTAGAAGATCACCGTAGGAATTTTAAGTTTTCTAAGAATAAAACGTCTATAACTGCATGTAATGACAGTTTGAATGTTAAGACTTCGAATGTTGAATTTGTTTGTGTTAAATGTGGAAAATGTGTTCGTACTTTGAATCATGATGCTTGTGCTTTTAATCATAATGGCGTGGATTCTAGAACTAGGAAGCATATTCTTGTGCCCACTAGTACTAGAAAACCCACAAGAACTTTGAACCAATCCACTGCTCAACCACTTAAGAAACTAAGTGCGTTAGAAACCACTACTCTGCGTAAACAAAAAATGTTAAAGAAGCTTTATGAGAACATGAGTAGGACATGTAAACAGGGGTACTCAAGATTTACACCACCTGGATACAAATGGGTACCTAAGACAACCACTATTCTAATTGGGTCTATGAATGTTAGTTTGCCTTTTGAATCTATGTCTACTAATATTTTGGAACC
Organism: Glebionis coronaria; assembly: GCA_025667525.1. NCBI lineage: Eukaryota > Viridiplantae > Streptophyta > Magnoliopsida > Asterales > Asteraceae > Glebionis > Glebionis coronaria. The sequence continues at coordinate 307,256 of JANFOE010001219.1, forward strand.
CACTTCTATCAAGGGCTCCCATTTGTAAAACTCTACATTGTCTTCTAATGCTTATGCAGCTCGTCGAGATCATTCTCTTCATAATGGACTCTGGGTGCACAAAGCACATGACGGGCAATCTCAAGCTTCTAATTAACTCCGTGGAGAAGTTTCTGGGTACGATACGGTTTGGAAATGATCAGTTTGCACTGATACTCGGATATGGAGACTTGGTTCAAGGAAATATCACTATAAAACGGGTTTATTACGTCGAGGGACTGAATCACAATTTATTTTCGGTTGGTCAATTTTGTGATGCGGATTTGGAAGTGGCTTTTCGGAAAACTACTTGCTATGTTAGAGACTACGATGGGAATGACCTTCTTACAGGTTCTCGTGGTTCTAATCTCTACACAGTAACTCTTCAAAATACATCTTCAACAAATCCAATTTGCTTAATGGTGAAAGCTACATCCTCTCAAGCATGGTTATGGCATCAACGATTGTCACATCTCAATTTTGACACCATCAACTTGCTTTCGAAGAATGATATTGTGACCGGTCTTCCTAAATTAAAATTCGTCAAAGACCATCTTTGTTCTTCTTGTGAGTTGGGGAAAGCTAAACGGAAGTCTTTCAAAACAAAGACTACCCCAAGCTCTAAAGGACGATTGGAACTTCTACACATGGATGTATGTGGTCCCATGCGTGTAGAGAGTATTAACGGGAAAAAGTATATTCTCGTGAATGTTGATGATTACTCTATATACACATGGACTTTCTTCTTAAGGTCCAAGGATGAAACACCAGAGGTTCTCAAAAACTTTCTCAAGATGATACAACGCAATCTTCAAGCTCAAGTCTTAATTGTAAGAACGGATAGGGGTACTGAATTTTTGAACAAGAATTTGCAATCTTACTTTCAAGAAGAAGGCATCGAACATCAAACGTCTATTGCTCGAACTCCTGAACAAAACGGCGTTGTCGAAAGACGGAACCGCACTTTGGTCGAGGCAGCTAGAACAATGCTTTCTGCTTCAAAATTACCACTATTCTTCTTGGCTGAAGCTATTGCAACCGCCTGTTATACTCAAAATCATTCACTCGTCATCCCTAGACATGAAAAGACACCTTACCACATCATCAATGGCAGGAAACCTACAGTTAAATTCTTTCACGTATTTGGATCTTTATGCTACATTCTTAAAGACGGTGAGAATCTCGACAAGATGAAAGAAAAAGGTGCTGCATATACGTTTGTGGGGTATGCTACATTGTCGAAAGGATATCGAGTTTACAACAAGAAAATAAAGATTATTATAGAAACAATTCATGTGAACTTTGACGAATTGCCACAAATGGTACTTGAACACATCAGCTCAAGTCCCGCACCTCATTGCCCAACAATGGCACCTACACAAAACAGTGTATGTCCCGTGCAAGAATGTCAAGATAATAATCCTACAGCAGAATCGACGGATACGACACATATGAATGAGTTGGTTGATTTATATGATCCAATGTTTGATGAATATTACTATGGAAACAATCAAGTTGTGTCAAAGCCTTCCGCTGTCAATACTGCTGATGCACCTGAACAAAATCAACAAAACACAACTGCCTCTACTTCAAAAACCGTTGCTCAAGAGACTATTCCATTGGATAATCAACAAACTCAAGAAACTGTCATACAACCAACATCACCAACCGTCAATGGTGAAGGAGGAAACAACAATCAAGCAGTCGATGCACAACCTGACGAAGAAGAATTTATCAACCCGTTCGGTACACCGGTACACGAAGTCGGAGAGTCTTTTACTCAACATGTTGATCCGTCCAACATGCATACATTCTACCAAAGATATCCATCCACTCACCATTGTACTCGTGATCATCCATTGGAGCAAGTAATTGGAAATCCTTCACAACCGGTTCGAACACGCAAACAACTCAACACCGATCGCGATGTGTGTATGTATGCACTCACCGTGAGTTCAACTGTACCTACTAACATCAAACAAGCCATGACTGATCATGCGTGGATTGAATCAATGCAAGAAGAAATTCATCAGTTTGAACGCCTAAATGTTTGGGAACTTGTTGACAGACCTTATGGAATTTTGCTTTTAGATTTCAAATGGATCTGGAAAAACAAACTGGATGAAGAACAAACCATCATCAAAAACAAATCTCGTCTTGTGGTTAAGGGGTATCGTCAACAAGAAGGGATAGATTTCGATGAATCATTCGCTCTAGTTGCTCGTTTGGAAGCTGTCAGGATATTCCTTGCTTATGTTGCACATAAGGGCTTCACGGTTTTTTAGATGGACGTCAAAACTGCTTTTCTCAACGGTCATTTGAAGGAAGAAGTGTATGTGAATCAGCCGGAAGGATTCATCGATCCTCATCACCCTGACAATGTCTATCGTCTCAAGAAGGCTGTATATGGACTTACACAAGCTCCAAGGGCATGGTACGAAGAACTATCCAACTTCTTGGTCTCGAAAGGTTCTCCAAAGGTTCTATTGATCCTACTCTTTTTATTAATAAATATGGGGATGACATACTGCTGGTGCAAGTTTATGTTGATGACATTATTTTTGGTTCTACGAATCCAAAACTTTCAAAACGTTTTGAAAAATTAATGCACAACAGATTTGAAATGTCAATGATGGGGGAGATAAAATTCTTTTTAGGCCTCCAGATTCATCAATCCCCACGTGGTATCTGCATAAACCAAGCTAAGTATGCTTAAGAGATACTTAAAAAGCATGGTATGACCTCATGTGCTCGCGTTGGTACACCATTGTCGACCACATCCCTAGACGCTGACTTGTACTCATATCCCGTAGATCAAACGCGATATCGCAGTATGATTGGGTCACTTATGTACCTTACAGCCAGCAGGCCTGATATTCATCATGCCACATGCTATTGTGCACGATATCAAGCCAGACCTACTCAAAAGCACCTCAAAGAGGTTAAACGAATCTTTCGGTACCTTAAGAATACCATTCACATGGGACTCTGGTATCCGAAGGGAACCGGTTTTCATCTAACAACTTTTTCAGATTCTGATCATGCAGGTTGCCTTGATAGTCAAAAAATCTAACACCCCCAATTTACATTACGCAGCGGAAATACACAATTGGGTGCTAGACACAAGCATCATCACACAAGGTATATTGAACGACTCAAAAGTGAGACGTTTACACATAAATATAAACAAGATTTTCATAAATGGTCTAAAACATAGATTTCAACCCAAATTGTACTGACACGATACCAGAGTAAAGCGTTTAGTCCCCATGGATCTCGACCAACAAGCAACAAGTTTAGTACAGTACATTAACATAAAGTAAATTGTTCAACATTAAAAAGGTAGAAACAATTTAGACCAACATTCTTCCAAAAGCCAAGCCACAACCTCCACAGCAAAGCTCCATGCTCCATCACTCCCTATTACCTGAAATACATGCATAAAACGAGTCAACAATAATGTTGAGCGAGACTATAGGTTTATCAAATCACATTTGAACACAAGAAGAAAATCAATCATAATCATTTATAGAATTTTCATACACACAATCTATATTAAAGGCAGTAATAATAATGATATTATTAAACAAACATTGTATTTAAGCTCATAACACCGACCCCTTAACCAAATAGTCACCCACGCCAAATGCCGGCATGACTAGAATAAAACCATTGCCCCTCTAGGGTATCAGTTGCTAGAATACCACAATCTTATTCACGTAAAATTTTCCTTCCCAACGGGTTACTCAACGTAATGCCCTGGTCTCAGATAGGGTGGTCAACCCAATAGTACTATCATTAGAATAAGCGGCTATTCTCGACTCACAACATCAAGTCAGAAGATAGTTAACGGCTCATGAATTTAGGGTCTTTAGCAACAAGTTACTCAATACAATGAAATCAACTTTAGGCAACATTCGGGTCTAACAATTACTCATGACTTGTGTTCGTTTATTTTCAAATAGCATGTATCCCCCTCGCGGGTATTAAAATCATTAAAACGAGTAGAAATCGAGGCTATAGACTCACCTTAGTATAAGAGATCTAGCGAGATGATCGTCGACGATAATTGATGCCTTTCAAACACGAGAACCGCTACCTATCAAATAAGGCGCGTTCGTTAATAATGACTCGAGAAATAAATCATACATAACAACATCAAACTCAAACTCATAAAGTCACAATAAACTCGAGAGAAAACGATATAAATAACTTCATTATACTTTACTACACATTTACTTTACCATTTTACACTTTTTACAAAGTCCACCGGTACATACTACATGTACTAGCTTATTTACCCCTTTTAAACTCGTCAACCGTTTATGAAACGACTCGATAAACTAACTTACTATATATAGAAAGTCCTCTTACAAGTTTATCAAATGAAATTACTTTTAAAGTACTTTACCCGACTCATTTTCAAACTACAAAATCCGGACAGATTTACGTTAATTTTTCATACAACCGTTTTAACTTATTTAAACGACTCCGTTTACAAAACCGACACTCGGGTTTTCAAGTAAACTCAACCTAATAAGTAAACACCTCATTATCAGTAGGTTACATTTTTCAAAACAGCCATTTAGAGTCCCCGATATTCGATCCAAATATCGACAACAACTACTTGTAGTGCCGATACTCGTCTCCCGGTACACGATCATTCAAAACATCATAACTTCGCGCTCGTTTTGAGCTAGAAGCTCTACCTTATATCAAATCGAAGCTAAGAAAATTATCTACAACCCTAGGATATAAGTTAAGCCGTTTAAAAACATAAAAATTCGGATTTTACCTTTTACTTACTGTTATAAAATGACTACTCAAAACTTATACAAAATCAACTTTTTGAGAAAAACCAACCATGGAAATGATCATTACTATGCCCTAATATCATCATACATCAACCATAACATCAAAATAATAATCAAAATAAAAATAATAAGATCAAAATGAAGTTTCTAACAAGATTTTTAGCACAAACCACCATGGATCATCATGATAATGCCATGCATGATCATAGCTCCTACCTACCAACATCAAGAAAAAAAAAGTTGCTTGCATGTGTAAAATTCTTACACCAATGTGATCCTTAATCAAAAATAAGGTTGGGTCTAGTGTTAGTTTAGCTCAAAACATCATAATTCTCAAGTTAAAATTGATTGAATGGTGGTTTTGGTGGGTTTAAAGGCCACGACAAACACAAGGAGAAAGAGAGAGAAAAGAAAAAAAAAATTGTGAGTGGAATTGTGTGTTTAAAAAAAAAACTTTTTATATAGTGGTGTAGGGACCTAGTTGCTATTTGGTAAAAGTTGTGGCTAGAAATGTAAATAGTTAGCTAAAAAGCGGGAAATAACTATTAGTCAATTTTCAAAATATTTACGGGGCTCGGGTTTCATAAAGATACTTTTAAAAATTTAAAACGTACCTCAAAAATAATAATATCGACTCTCGACTCGACTTAACACGTCATTTAAAATAAAATCTCAAAAATGACAAAAATCGAACAACCGACAATAAAACGTAAAATATTTGGCATCCATCGACATCACGCTTGCTAATACTCCTTATACTTAATAAATATTAAATATAGACCTTCCAACATCGGTTTAAACTTAAACCTCCAAAAATAAATATCGTTCAAACTCATCCAAAAATTTCAAAAATTATCGTAAAATAAGTTTAAGCAATGACCTCGATTTTGGGTTGTCACATCCCCCCCTTCTTAAAAGAAGCGACGTCCGTGGCGCTTAATCCTTCCTAAACAAATGAGGATACTTGTCCTTAAAGAAATCCTCACGTTCCCACGTAAACTCTGGCCCACGTCTAGAGTTCCATCTCACCTTCACAATCGGAATTCTACTATGCTTCAACTTCTTAACTTCCCTATCCATTATCTCTACAGGTTCCTCTATAAAATGCAACTTATCATCAAGTTGAATCTCCTCCAATGGAATCACCACATCCCCTTCAGATAAACACTTCTTTAAATTAGACACATGAAAAGTATTATGAATAGCCTTAGCTCATCAGGCAATTCTAACTTATAAGCCACCAATCCAATCCTTTGGATAATCTTAAATGGTCCAATATATCTCGGGCTCAACTTTCCTCTCTTCCCAAAGCGTATTACTCCTTTCCATGGAAATACTTTCAACATCACCATGTCTCCTACTTCAAACTCCAACGGTTTCCTTCTGTTATCAGCATAACTCTTTTGTCTACTTCTGGCAGATAACAAACGCTTCTTAATTTGCACAATCTTTTCAGTCTTCTCAAATATCATTTCAGGCCCAGTCAATTGACTTTCTCCTACCTCACTCCAACACACTGGAGATCTACACTTACGTCCATACAAAGCTTCAAATGGAGCGGCTTTAATACTAGAATGGTAACTATTATTGTACGAAAATTCAACCAATGGCAAATGCTTATCCCAACCATTTCCAAAATCAATCACACATGCACGAAGCATATCCTCTAACGTTTGAATCGTTCTCTCACTTTGTCCATCAGTTTCTGGATGATATGCTGTACTTAAACATAACTCCGTTCCCATCGCTTTCTGCAAAGACTTCCAAAATTCTGAAGTAAACCTACTATCACAATCAGAAATTATCGACAAAGGCACACCCTGTCGACAAACAATCTCCTTCACATACACTGTTGTTAACCTCTCCATACTATCTGTCTTTTTCATCGCCAAAAAGTGAGCAGACTTAGTCAATCTATCTACTATCACCCATATCATATCGCTACCATTTGTAGTCCTTGGCAAACCTGGCACAAAATCCATCGTAATCTTCTCCCATTTCCACTCAGGAATCTTAGGTTGCACTAATAATCCCGACGGTTTCTTATGTTCAGCCTTCACCTTCGCACAAGTTAAACACTTATTAACATACTGTGCTATATCTGCCTTCATATTCGGACACCAATAAACTTTCTTAAGATCTTAATACATCTTGTCCGATCCAGGATGTATTGAATATTTCAACTTATGAGTTCATTCATCACCAAATCTCGCACCCCTAACGAATCTTCCTCAGACGGACACAACGGTAACCAAATCCTATTCTTAAAATACCTCAATCCATTCGGCCTTACTTCAAACAATGGTTTCAACATTCTACCCAAATTTTCTTCCTCAACATTCTCTTCCTTCAAACCATTAGTTTCGGCTTTCAATATCGCTTCTGTCAAATCAACACTTTCCAACATCGTCAAAGCTCTAACTCTTATAGACCTATATCTTTCCTTTCTACTAAGTGCGCCAGCTACCACATTCGCTTTACCAGGATGGTAACGAATCTCGCAGTCATAATCACTCAACAACTCAACCCATCTCCTTTGCCTCATATTCAATTCCTTTTGATCCAAAATATATTGCAAACTCTTATGATCAGTGAAAACCACACACTTGGTTCCATACAAGTAGTGTCTCCACATCTTCAAAGCAAAAATCACAGCCCCAAGTTCTAAATCATGCGTAGTGTAATTCTCTTCATGCTTCCTTAATTGTCTCGACGCATACGCTATTACTTTCTCCCTTTGCATCAATACAGCTCCAAATCCTTTATGAGACGCGTCACAGTACACTACAAAATCCTCAGATCCTTCTGGCAAAGACAATATCGGCGCAGAACACAACTTATCCTTCAACATACTAAATGCATATTCCTCTTCCAATCCCCATTCAAACACTCGATTCTTCTCCGTAAGCTTAGTCAACGGCTTAGCAATTAGCGAAAACTTCTCGATAAACCTTCTATAATACCCAGCCAAACCAAGAAATTGGCGAACTTCAGTCGGCGTCTTCGTCACTGACCAATCCTTAATTGCCTCAATCTTAGCAGGATCCACACGAACACCTTCATTATCAATCACGTGCCCTAAAAATTGCACTGATTTCAACCAAAATTCACACTTTGAGAATTTCGCATACAGCTTCTCCTTCTTCAACAATTCCAAAATTGTTCTCAAATGCTTCTCATGTTCCTCTTCACTCTTGGAGTAAATGAGAATATCATCAATGAATACGATAACAAACTCATCCAAATACGACTTACATACACGATTCATCAAATCCATAAATACAGCAGGCGCATTTGTTAATCCAAAAGGCATCACTTGAAATTCAAAATGTCCATATCGAGTACTGAAAGCTGTTATAGGAATATCTTCTTCCCTAACTCTCAGTTGATGATACCCATATCTCAAATCGATCTTCGAGTATACACAGGACCCTTGCAACTGATCGAACAAATCATCAATCCTCGGCAGTGGATACCGATTCTTGACAGTCAATTTGTTAAGCTCTCTGTAATCAATACACATTCTAAAAGAACCATCTTTCTTCCAAACAAACAAAATAGGCGCACCCCACGGCGACGAACTTGGTCTAATAAATCCCTTATCCATCAATTCCTTCAATTGATCAAATAATTCTTTCATCTCAAATGGAGCTAAACGATACGGTGCACGAGCAACAGGAGCAGCACCCGACACTAAATCAATACGAAACTCCACTTCACGATGCGGCGGTAATCCTAGCAATTCCTTAGGGAAAACCTCAGGATACTCTCTAATCACAGGCACATCCTCCAATTTCCTTTCATTTACACCATCATTACTTATCTGTGCAAGAAACACATCACAACCTGCTTCTATGTACCTCATCATCTTTAAACAAGAAACAACTCTCAAACGAGACGTACATTCATCACCTTTCACAGTCAATACCCTATTCCTTAGAGGTATCTGAACTAATCTTTCTCCACAAACAATTACTGCACCATTACCAACTAACCAGTCCATTCTAACAATCACGTCAAAAGATCCTAATTCTATGGGCATTAAATCAATACTAAACACATAATTACCTATAAGGAACAACCTTTCAATATAGAACTAGTGCTTACAACCTTACCATCAGCTAACACCACACTATAACTAGTTGTCAATCTCACTGGTTCTCTATCCAATAGCTGACTGAATCTAACATCTACGAAACTCCTATCGGAACCAGAATCAAATAACACACTAGCATAACAAGCATCAAGTAAGAACGTACCAGTCACCACGTTCGGCCCTTGAGGTTTGTCAGCATCTCCCACGACATAGGCTGGAGCAGCAATCCCAGCAGCAACAACAACAACATTGCCTCCCTGTCGTATGCCAACCCTCGGACAGTTCCCCTGCTTATGTCCACGGCCTCCACATCCAGAACAGTAAACTACCTTAACAGCATTAGCCCCAGCGGCTACACCCTTGTTTCTACAATCTGCCATCTTATGTCCGGCCTTCCCACACTTGTTGCAAGCAAGTGGACAATTTCCAATATGATACAGATTACATCGACCACACTTCGGATTCACCTTGTTACCTTGATTTCCTGTAGCAGCACGAACACCATCATTCCTTCTCAAATTATACTGCTGATTCCTATTCGGTCCTTGGTTATTGTTATTACGATAACCACCTCGATTCTGCCCTTGGCTTGAGTGTGCAGCTTCCCATTTTCTCTTATTCCCTTCAGCAATACTATCCTTTTGATCCTGCAGCTTTATATCCATTAAAGCATGAGCCATTTGAACAACTTCATCAAATGACTTGGGTTTCGACGAAGTAGTTTGTCCCTTGATATTACTAGATAAACCTCTAATATACTGCTTCATCTTCTTACGGTCATCGAAAAATGCATCAGGACACAACAAACATAAATCAGAAAACCTCCTTGTATAGGCTACAATATCATTGTTCCTCATCACCAAATGCCTCAATTCATCTTCCAACTGACCTAACTCTTCCTCAGGACAAAACTTAGCAGTCAACAGTCCCTTGGTCATAGTCCATGTTCTAGCAGTAGCTTCAACCAATCCCATCGTAGCTATTTGACTATTCCACCAACTCAGTGCATCATCCTGAAAAGTAGCCGCAACAAATTTTACCTTACTAGCTTCTGAACATCCACTGATTTCAAAAGTACTTTCAATCTTCTCAATCCACCTCCTTAATTCCAATGCACCACCAGTATCACGAAATTGGGTAGGTCCACATTTCATGAAACTAGCATAAGAACATTCCTTCTGAACCTGCTGAACAACAACATTACCTCCAACTTGTCCCGCAACATTTCCTTCTTCTTGTTCATCAGCATTACCTCCAGCCTGATTTCCAACATTCCCTCTAACCTGACCAGCAGCATTCCTATTCTCAGCCTCTTGGTTCCTCGCAGCACGTTCAGCTTCCAAAGCTCTAGCGATAGCTTGCTCAATCATGGTATTAACAGTAGAACTCGTCAATTTAGGCGGCATGTTTACAGGAAACTAACCAAACAATAACTTAGTAAAGTCAGAAAAATGCCTCCCAACTCCTTCCTGTGACCATAACAGAAAAAGAACAAGTAAGTATTCATATCAAGATAAGAAGAAGGATTTCTCTATCAAGATGTAACATGGATACTACATGTATCAACAACACAATTCACAATGAATCATCAACCAATCACACAAAAGAACTAATAAGACAAATCATAACTCATGAGGGTAATTTTGGATTGCTTTGGAAAATCTCCACAAAATTGTGACAAGTAATGTCACTACAATCCTTCATCACAACAACTTAAAGTCATTAAGTTTCATCACAAACTAGAGTACGAGTCTACATAAGTTCTATTACAACAAGACCAAATAAAAACAACAGAAAGAACTAAACATCAAATCCCCGCAGCTTCTTGTACATCGACTCGTCATCACTGCTGTTATCATCATCCTCAGATTCTTCCTCCACTTTTTCCTTCCCTTTACGACTACCTCCTTCACTCGGCTTCACCGACACCTGGGCTTCAACCTGATTCGGCACATCGCGAATCACAACACCATGACTAGGAAAAGATCTCACCGGCAAATCCCACGCACTCAACCTAGCATTCCTTTCTTGCTCCCTACGCAACCTTTCAACTTGCCCACTCAAATTCAGCACCATAGAACTCAATCTAACAATCTCATCCATTTCCCTTGCCCTAACAAACTTTGATCTCCTCACACTACCAACATACCTGTCAAACTTTTTCTCATTCAGCTCAAACCTCCTGATCACACGAGTCTCAACCAAATACCTTTCAAACAAAGATCGATCAAACTTCTTAAGAAACCAGAAAATATCATCATAAGACCTAGGACCTGGACAATAAACCTTAGGAATACCATCATGAATAGATCGAGCACTAGCAGCCCTACTCGACTCAACAGGAACATCACCCCTAGCAAATGCAATCCAAGGAAAACTACTAATATAAGCATCACAAGTAGGAGTCGAAGAACGAAAAACCAGTCGCTGACAATCTGGAACAGTCTGTGGCACAACATTGACCCTTGGAACATAACTACCTTGTATCAACTCAGGCTCTGTCTGACCAACTGCAGTAAATGGAATCCCATCATCTAAAAACTCAAAAGGTTCCTCATCGTCACTAGCACCAAAGTTATCTACTTCCTCACCATCCACTACATTAGTCAAATCAATCCATCCATCCTCACGAGGTAAACAAGCCATTCTCTACAATTATAAGGGTTCAAGGATACTTAAGGTCATCGTTAATAAAATAATAATTAGTATGCAATGCTCATGCAAATGTCATACGTTATCTATGCTATGCAACACAATGCAAATGATGTTTATGCAATGCTCGCAAAAAAAATAAAAATATGATACTGACAAGCACTCAGCGTACTTTCAATAATTCTAATACAATATCGTAGTATTTACTTAATAAATACTCGGGAAATCATTTCAGTTATGAGGGATACATCTACAATGCAAAACAAAACTAAAAATGATCTTAATGGAGCGTTGCAGAGAAGTTGTGTGCTTTTGAAGAATAAATACTTTAGACACCAAAGTTATAGTTTAGGACAATTTTCAAAATCGACCCAGTTCTCTATAACTTGCAGCTCTGATTATCAATCTCTAACACCCCCAATTTACATTGCGCAGCGGAAATACACAATTGGGTGCTAGACACAAGCATCATCACACAAGGTATATTGAACGACTCAAAAGTGAGACGTTTACACATAAATATAAACAAGATTTTCATAAATTGTCTAAAACATAGATTTCAACCCAAATTGTACTGACACGATACCAGAGTAAAGCGTTTAGTCCCCATGGATCTCGACCAACAACCAACAAGTTTAGTACAATACATTAACATAAAGTAAATTGTTCAACATTAAAAATGTAGAAACAGTTTAGAACAACATTCTTCCAAAAGCCAAGCCACAACCTCCACAGCAAAGCTCCATGCTCCATCACTCCCTATTACCTGAAATACATGCATAAAACGAGTCAACAATAATGCTGAGTGAGACTATAGGTAATAAATAGGTTTTTGCCTAATTAAAAAGATTCGTTCTAAGTATGTCTAATCGAATTGATCTTAGTTCTCTATGAGTGACTTCTTTTTAATTTGGTGGAACAAAGATGTGTCGTTGTAGTGTTTAAAATTAAAAGGTGCAAAACAATTAAAGTAAAAGTGCAATTAAAATAAATCTAAGTCTAATTAAAGTAAAGGTGCAAGTATTAAAAGCGAGACTGAACTTAAAAGGGCACTAAAGTAAATGACGTAAACTTATATCTATCTAAGGCAAACTTAAAGTGCGACTAAAACTAAGGCAAGTCTAAAATAAAACTAAGGCAAATAATCTTAAAGTGCAATTAAATAAAAGGCAAGAAAAATAAAACTTGAAAATAAAAATCAAAGACAAAAGCTAATAAGAACCTGAATACAGCTCATTCGGAATAAACCTTCGTTTGGAATAATCACTCGTCCTAAATGTCACCTTTGGTTGAAATGATTCTTCTTCACTTGGAATATTACCAAAATCCTTGATCCGGAACAAATTGGTCTGAATATGTCACTTATCCAAAACAATGCTTCGTTCGGAACTTACTGATTCGGAACTTGTAAAATCTGCCTTGATTCGGAAGTATTAGGTCACCCCTTGATTCGGAAGTTTCCGAATGAAGCTCCTTGATTCGGAAGTTTAGAACTTCCGAATGAACCTTTCTTGAGTCGGAAGATTACCCTTGATCCGGAACTTTTGGAAGTTCCGAATGAACAACCTTGATTCGGAAGTTTTTGACTTCCGAATGAACAGCCTTGATTCGGAACTTTGGTCCTTGATTCGGAACTTTGAGTTGATTCGGAACTTTTGAAAAGTTACGGATGAAACCCTTGGTTCGGAACTTTGGAGTTCCGAATGAGTATGTTTGGTTCGGAAGTTTTGGCTTCGTTCGGAACTTTGAAAGTTCCGAATGAACAGGTTTGGTTCGGAAGTTTTTCTAATCCCAAATCTTCCGGATGAAGCCTTGATTCGGAACTTTAGAAGTTCCGAATAAACACTTTCCTCCTTCTTGGTTCGGAACTATTCCTGGAAAGATCAGAAACAAGCAAACATCCCCGAAGAACAAGGAGAACAGTAGCAGCAGATATAATCACAAAATAACCAAAATTAAACACACGGATAAATATAAATAGTAACGAATCAACAAATAAGCATCAACAAACAATTAAAAACATGAAATCAAACAACTTTAACCACAATAATCAAAAACCACTTGGATCAAAATAAAAGCATAAACTTGAACATAACATAAACACATGAATCAAAGAATAAGAAAGGTAGATAAGAGATTGACAAGATAAAATAAAGATTTGACAAGATTTAAAATGAAAACTTACTTGGAATTAAATGGTAATTTAGGTGCATAACATGAATTAAAATTGACAAGTAATGTAAATGACAAATATTTAAATGGTGGAAGGTCTAATTGTCACCATTAGCCAACAAGAGTGAAAAATGACTAATCTAATCTATTTATAGGGGAGGATTAAGGAAGCTTCCTCCCCTCCTTCCTTTCTTGTTAATTGCAAGATTAAGTCCCTTTCTTCTTAATTCTTCATTAATTGCGTCATTAGTCCTTTTCTTCTAAACTTCTTTAAACTTGGACTTAAGGGACTTCTGGCTTCGGGATTTCTTCGAACTCGTCTTTAAATTCTTCAATAAAATAGACTTGAATTCTTCGGCTTTTGATAAACTTCCGTCTTTTGAATTTTTCTTCGATAAATCTTCAGAATTGGTCGTGGACTTCCGTTCTTTTTGCACTCTTGACTTCTTGACTTCGTCTTTCATCCTTTTCTTCAATAAAAGTTCGTAAATGCCCGTGAATGTCCGTGTTTTCTCCACTTTTCACCTTTTCATCCTAAATCACAACAAAAACACAAACCACGCATAATTCCGACATAAAAGACATAAAATACACGTTTTGGTCCGGTTATTATTGTAGTTAAGTGGTAGAAAAGATGGGTGTTTACACACCTATCAATAGGTTTATCAAATCACATTTGAACACAAGAAGAAAATCAATCATAATCATTTATAGAATTGTCGTACACACAATCTATATTCAAGGCAGTAATAATAATGATATTATTAAACAAACATTGTATTTAAGCTCATGACACCGACCCCTTAACAAAATAGTCACCCACGCCAAATGCCGGCATGACTAGAATAAAACCATTTACCCTCTAGGGTATCAGTTGCTAGAATACCACAATCTTATTCACGTAAAATTATCCTTCCCAGCGGGTTACTCAACGTAATGCCCTGGTCTCAGATAGGGTGGTCAACCCAATAGTACTATCATTAGAATAAGCGGCTATTCCCGACTCACAACATCAAGTCAGAAGATAGTTAACGGCTCATGAATTTAGGGTCTTTAGCAACAAGTTACTCAATACAATGAAATCAACTTTAGGCAACATTCGGGTCTAACAATTACTCATGACTTGTGTTCATTTATTTTCAAATAGCATGTATCCCCCTCGCGGGTATTAAAATCATTAAAACGAGTAGAAAGCGAGGCTATAGACTCACCTTAGTATAAGAGATCTAGCGAGATGATCGTCGACGATAATGGATGCCTTTCAAACACGAGAACCGCTACCTATCAAATAAGGCGCGTTCGTTAATAATGACTCGAGAAATAAATCATACATAACAACATGAAACTCAAACTCATAAATTCACAATAAACTCGAGAGAAAACGATATAAATAACTTCATTATACTTTACTACACATTTACTTTACCATTTTACACTTTTTACAAAGTCCGCCGGTACATACTACATGTACTAGCTTATTTACCCCTTTTAAACTCGTCAACCGTTTATGAAACGACTCGATAAACTAACTTACTATATATAGAAATTCCTCTTACAAGTTTATCAAATGAAATTACCATTAAAGTACTTTACCCGACTCATTTTCAAACTACAAAATCCGGACAGATTTACGTTAATTTTTCATACAACCGTTTTAACTTATTTAAACGACTCCGTTTACAAAACCGACACTCGGGTTTTAAAGTAAACTCAACCTAATAAGTAAACACCTCATTATCAGTAGGTTACATTTTTCAAAACATCCATTTAGAGTCCCCGAGATTCGATCCAAATATCGACAACAACTACTTGTAGTGCCGATACTCGTCTCCCGGTACACGATCATTCAAAACATCATAACTTCGCGCTCGTTTTGAGCTAGAAGCTCTACCTTATATCAAATCGAAGCTAAGAAAATTATCTACAACCCTTGGCTATAAGTTAAGCCATTTTCAAAACATAAAAATTCGGATTTTACCTTTTACTTACTGTTATAAAATGACTACTCAAAACTTGTACAAAATCAACTTTTTTATAAAAACTAACCATGGAAATGATCATTACTATGCCCTAATATCATCATACATCAACCATAACATCAAAATCATAATCAAAATAAAAATCATAAGATCAAAATGAAGTTTCTAACAAGATTTTTAGCACAAACCACCATGGATCATCATGATAATGCCATGCATGATCATAGCTCCTACCTACCAACATCAAGAAAAAAAAGTTGCTTTCATGTGTAAAATTCTTACACCAATGTGATCTTTAATCAAAAATAAGATTGGTTCTAGTGTTAGTTTAGCTCAATACATCATAATTCTCAAGTTAAAATTGATTGAATGGTGGTTTTGGTGGGTTTGAAGGTCACGACAAACACAAGGAGAAAGAGAGAGAAAAGAAAAAAAATTTGTGAGTGGAATTGTGTGTTTAAAAAAATAAAGATCTTTTATATAGTGGTGTAGGGACCTAATTGCAATTTGGTAAAAGTTGTGGCTAGAAATGTAAATAGTTAGCTAAAAAGCGGGAAATAACTATTAGTCAATTTTCAAAATATTTACGGGGCTCGGGTTTCATATAGATACTTTTAAAAATTTAAAACGTACCTCAAAAATAATAATATCGACTCTCGACTCGACTTAACACGTCATTTAAAATAAAAACTCAAAAATGACAAAAATCGAACAACCGACAATAAAACGTAAAATATTTGGCATCCATCGACATCACGCTTGCTAATACTCCTTATACTTAATAAATATTAAATATAGACCTTCCAACATCGGTTTAAACTTAAACCTCCAAAAATAAATATCGTTCAAACTCATCCAAAGATTTCAAAAATAATCGTAAAATAAGTTTAAGCAATGACCTCGATTTTGGATTGTCACAAAAAAGCACTTCTGGTAGCGTACAATTTCTAGGGGAAGACAAACTTGTGAGCTGGTCGTCAAAGAAGCAGGATTGCACTTCGCTCTCTTCAACTGAAGCAGAATATGTGGCTCTATCCGCGTGTTGTGCTCAAGTCCTCTGGATGAGAACTCAACTCACGGATTATGGCTTCCACTTTGATAAAATACCTATGTATTGTGACTCAAAGTCGGCCATAGCCATTTCTTTCAATCCGGTTTAACACTCCCGTACCAAGCACATCACAGTCAGATATCACTTCATCAAGGAACAAGTGGAACGTGGTATCGTAGAATTATACTTTGTCAGAACTGAGTACCAGATAGCTGACTTGTTTACAAAAGTCCTATCTCAAAATAGGTTTCATTATCTCGTTGGTCGTCTTGGTATGAAGTATATGACTCCAAAAGACTTGGAGGTTTTGGCAAATGAAGCTGCTTGATTTTTCTCTCATGATGACTTCTAAGCACATCACAACTTAGAACTCGAACCTCAAATAAGGAAAGTTTATCACGGACGATAACTTATCCTTCTCAACGAGAAATTAATATTTCTCGGTCATGAGCTTCCTATAAAAACATTCAAAGTCTTTAAGTTCATGAAAAATGACTTCTAAGTAAATGTCAGCTTAGAACTCGTACTTCCACTTAAGGAAAGTTTATCACGGATGATAACTTATCCTTCACAACGGGAAATTAATTTTTCTCGGTCATGAGCTAGTCACAAAACATTCAAAGTTTTGAGCTCATGTAAATCGGAATTTATTTTAAAACCGTTGAACACAATTTTTCAAGAATTTCTCAAAAAGTTTTTTCTAAATCTTTCAAAATTATGTGTTCAACACTCCCTTCCTCATATGTGGTTTTCATATCTCAAAATTGTCATATGTTATTTTGATCAATTTTTGAGGGGGAGCGTTTTAAAATCAAGCCTTTTAATGTTGTTGGGTACATCTCTAAAATTGTCATATTTTATGTATCCAACACATTCCGAAAATGATATTAAATCTGTCATATATATTATCGGTAAAGGCATCTCAAATCCGTACCTCAACATATATTATGGTGTCGTTTTTCTAAAATTTTGTCAAATTTTGTCTCAAGACACACATATATTGTTGAGGGGGAGCGACCCGACTGAAAATGTTCCATGATTCATGTGTGCACACATGTTTCTCTCCTAACAATTTCGGAAATTGTCATATTTTAATCAATTGGTATCTCTAATATTCTATTTTTATATTAGAGATAGGAGGAGAAAATATGATTAAAATGTAATATATCGCAACAAGTGATCTTAAAGACTCAAGTGCAACTCTTTCCTTCACACGCCAAACTATTTCGTATATCGATGCATGTGTGTAGGGGGAGCTTTTTGGAAATGTAAAACTTTCAAAGTTTTAAAAGTTTTGATTTTTATCAAGCATTTTGAATGGTTTTCAATGGTTTAATGGTTACGATCTATACCCAAAACAACCTACTATCCACGAAGGAATGTTGGATTCAAAAGGTGGTTTAGGATAGGAAACTAAGTCCTATGATCCAACCAGAACCGGAGGGATCTACCCAAGGACATTCCATAGCTAGAAATAGTTGTCCTTAGGAATGATGGAGTTGAATGAAGTTGAATACGGACCAATTACTTAAGTTAGCACTGGAACAATCACAACAAGGTGCTAGTGATGACGTATTGGTAAGCATTGAAGGAGTTGAATATTCTATGCAACTTAGGCAGAAACCGGGTTAACACATCTTGTGAAGACAAGTGTCATGGACCCACTGATACGATGCACAACCCTTCCCTAGCCATTCGAGTTTCTCTCAAAAGAAACTTGTCTCATTATCACGGAGATCAACACGTATCTTTGACTTTCTCACTCCGAGTAAGTTAATATTGAAAAGGTGGCACTCTGCTCCAGCCTCCGATTACCAAAATGCACTTATTGAGTCTAGAGCCAAAAGAGATTCATCTATCATCACATTAGGACACAATCGAGTCCTACGCATTATCCTTGTGATATTGCCAGAACATCTGAGTGATAAGATTCACAATGAAGATGGAAATCCTGCTTGAGCCAGCATTAAACAAGCTCATGGTATGTAACTTGTGCGATTCAACACGAATCAAACTTGTGAGAACTCGAATGCAACTTAGTTTGGATTCTTAATTGATTCAAACTTGATTCCAGGTTTCTTCGCAATATCCGTGTAATCTTTGCCAGAACATTCAGAGTGACACTCCTTAGTGCTCATAGTGACGAATGAAAATCCTTTCAGTGTCAACATCAAACAATACTGCGGTAGGTGACTCGCAAGATTCTCTATGAATCAAGCTTGTGACAAACTGGAAAGCAACAAGGGTGCGATTCTTTTAGAATCAAACTTATTCCAGGAATTCTAAATTGACGACTCTAATCAGATGGATAATTTATCCTTATGATTCACTCTTTACATTCGCAGTCTGATTTGAGACGATCGAGTAAAGAGAACTGGTTACTACCGCCGGGAAACCCTGTCAAGGAGGTTCTTAATCGAATCTACCCGATCACAGGTATGGTATCTGATACCGTCTAACGGTCTTCACCGACCGGAGGTAAAACGCTACCGAGTTAGGATGACATGTTCAAAGCCATTTTATCCGTGTCTATATATGTTGCTGCATATCAAGAAGGTGGCGTAGCTGTGTACTAACCGATGTCGATTCAGAAGTCACAAGAGCACAAGATGGCGATAATCAAGATACCTAAGAATGTAAGAATGTAAAAGGTTATCTTAGTCACAAGAAGCACAAGATGAAGATCTCAAGCACTTAAAGTCAAATGACAAAGGCTCAAGATAAAGATCACAAACGCATGAAGGAACAAAGCCATTGCAAACAAGATCAAGACCAAGATACAAGACCAAAGAATGAAGATCACCTCCACAAAGATGTACTCACTTAATCACCTTATGCATTTAAAGATGACCGATACATTGGGGGAGATTGTTAGCCCTATATTTTATATAGTCGAACAAGAATGTAATAGGTCATCTTAGTCGTTATTGGTCTTGTATTATAATAGGTTAGTCGGAAAAACCGGGCTTGGACTTTAAGCTAATATTGTCTAAGTTAGGGATGTAAGCCCAAGCAAAGCCAAGCCCGGCCCATGAACAAGCCCACTAAGGCCTTATGGCCGTGGCATATAAATATCCTCTTCCATGTGTGGAAGAGGGTGTTGGTTACTAATCACTTTCTCTCTCTAATAGTGTTTAACCTTCCATAATCTCTCTTATTTCTCTCTCTACCTTCATTTATTTATCTCTCTTAAATATCATCTTATATTGTGTTATGCATTGAAGTGGGATTAACAGTTACTTCTTTAAGTCTTACAGAAAAATACAAAGATGCGAATACAATATTAAGAATATAGAGTTCCACGTTTTGTAACACATTCTCAAAGTCCAGTCTTGTGAAATTTTCACATGTGAATAGATGATTGAAAAAGAATAACCTCTCTCATTCATAATTCGACTTAACTAGACTTGTTCAATTCAAACCAAAGCAAACCAAAGGTTTAGGCTTATTTAAGTTATGTTTGGTTTGATAGTTTAAGAGGTGTCGAATCAAAGAAAGCCCAAATCAACTGTTTGGTGCATAGTAAGTTTTCTGACAATGTCATTTGAATGATAAATCTCATATCTTACCATATTGGTAACTTTTAATTGAACTAGCCAATGAGAATTTTGCTTTTCATAGTACGATTTTTATCAGCCACACACTTATTTGTTTTTTATTTAATCTTTATTTTAATATTTTTGAAATACCTTTTATAATCTACATTAACACAAATAATTATATAAAATAAATAATTTTTCATTTTCTCTCTCCATCTATTCTATCAAACCATTTCCAAATCAAAATTCGATTCTAAACCTTTTACAAACCAAACGGACCCTTAGTCTTCTCTAGACTTTACTAGAACTGTTCAATGAATATTGAGACGGGGTGCAAAGATTTTAGGTTTTTACTATATGTCTTATATGTTTAAATACACAATTGTACTTTTGAAATAAGTGTTTCGTTTGATTGTATTAATTTTTACATACTTACCTACATATAATTCAATCTTGAGTGTGCAATGTAATATCAAATTTAATTACCTTATGTTGTCATGTTCTAGTAGTTGGCATAACAATTTAATGCCCTTGTGTTGTCTTGTTCTAGTTGTTGGCAATAACAGTTTATTGTCCTTGTGTTGTCATGTTCTAGTAGTTGGCATAACATTTTTAATTCCCATGCGTTGTGATGTTCTAGTAGTTGGCATAGCAGTTAATGTCCTTGTGTTGTCATGTTCTAGTTGTTGGCATAGCAATATGCAAGAACGATTGCAAAAGATTGTTTTCTATTAAAGGACCTATGTTTTATCTTTAAATCTTTTATACATCTAATAGTTGGTTTTTGTAGAACTCTTAAGTTTTCAATTTGAAGGTAGATGTAACAAAAAATTTAACTCATATAAGAAAGAATGTGTTTAATTTTTTTTCTAATTTGACATATAGTAATACGACCCTTCTTATAAAAAAATATCTCATTTTCGTTTTGTCATAAAGAAAAACTACTAAGAAAAATCTAAAACTCTAATGACTAAAAAAACATTATTTGTCTTTTGTCGTTCAAATATTACTGTCTCATGTCAAAAAAATCATTGTTTAAGAAATAGAAGTTATTTGTGCTTTGTTTTTTCTTACATTTTAAAAGAATGATAATTTACTCTTTAATTAAATAAATATTTTTAAAATTTTTTATAATAATAATTTCAATAAAAGTAATATAATAAACTTGATGAAACCTCCTTATTTATTTTTAGTGGTGAATTATTTAATTGCGTTATCTCAAAAAATAAATGGAGACATTTAAAATTCAAACGGATGGAATATTTTTTATTAGATTTGTCAGTGTCGGTAGGTATTTAGTGTGATATACTTTATATAAATTAGTTATTTTATTAAACGGTGAGCTTTTTGTACTTAACATGGTTGAGTAGTGAATTTGGGAGAGTTAAGCAAAATGGAAAGAAATTTAATGTAACATTCACAACAAATAGTTACATTTTTTTAGGAAGGATGATTCTTTTCGCACCCTATATCATCTCACAATATATTTTACATACACTTTCTACAAGGTCTGAACTCACAACTTTATAGAAAACTCATGTATGAAATAATACTTTACAATATTTTAACAACTTGTCGTACATTTAGTCTAGTCAATTTTATTAATAAATGGATTTCTATTGCAAATGAAGTTTGAATAGAAATTTTTTAAACCTCCCATCAAATTCAATCTCCACCGCCTAAAAATAAACCACCTAATCCAACGATCATTATCCGGATCTGAGTGAAACCAAACCCACCAATCAAATTCCACCTCCAGCCACTATATAACCAACACATCATCATCTCATTTCACCTTAAACAAGACCTAGCCGACATTAAACAACCCTTTTATAATTTCCTTATAGTTTGGATAGCTCTACATATACAATACAAATACATTATGTTTTTATTAAACCCTTCATCAAAGAATGAGAAAGGAGTAGAGTAGATGCCTAACTAAATCACTCTAGCCACTAATAGAAACCTCAAATCAAGTTTTTCAACCCAAAATCCATTTCTAAGTGATTAGGGATGGTTAAGCATGTGTTGATTCATTCATCTTCTTCACGTATTTTCGTCTTCTAAATTTTTCGACTTTTTCGACTTTGTCTCGGGATTAATCGAACTCGTCTTGTAATTTCTTCATTGATAAGACTTGAGTTCTTCGGCTTCATTAAACTTTCGTCTTTAGAATTTTTCTTCGATAAATCTTCAGAATAGGCCTTGGACTTCCGTTCTTTTTGCACTCTTGATCTTTTGACTTCTTCTTTTGTCTTTTTCTTCCATAAAAGCCCGTGAAAGACCGTGTTTTCTCCCCTTTTCACATTTTGATCCTATATCACAAAAAAAACACAAACCACGCATAATTCTGACATTTACGACATAAAATGCACGTTTTGGCTTGGTTATTATTATAATTAAGTGGTAAAAGGATAAGTGTTTTCACACTTATTAAATCCCCTACACTTGACCATTGCAATGTCCTCATGCAATGCATTAATTACAAAGCAAGTTATACATTTTCCATCACAATTAATCCACATTGGCCTATATTTAAGAGACAAAAATTTTTAAAGGAAGAAAACAAGTAAAAAGATCAAAAACTTACCTTAGGGTTTTGGAATGTCATGAATGATTATCACCCTCAAGTTTCACGTTCCCCAAACCAAGCTTAAAAACGAGATCATTGTTATTATAAGTTAGCAAACTAACACGAACTCATGTAGGCCAATTATTTACTTAGACTCCCTTATTCCTAGGTGTATCTCTTATATTTTATTGTTGTCTTGAATGATCACGAGGATGCATTGTTTGACTTATTTTGATAGTTATTTAGGCTGAAAATAAAGTAGGACGATTTAATCAATAGTTAGCTAATGGACAAAATCTTTTAAAACTGCTTCTCGGGACCTCATAAAGTTCATATCTTGGCATAACTCGCTTCACGATTTGAGACCTTTCTCGGACCGATATTTAGCAGTGACTTCATACTTCAAATCTTGAGAGACGTTCATGAAATGATGGTCTTCTCTTCATAATAGGAATTTCTTCATTTGAACTTTTTGAGAGATTCTTCATATTTGGACCACGACTTCTTCATTTTTCTCCAATCTTTATTTGGGATTTTGATATGCAACGATCCGCCTCCTTTTAGGACTTGGATCTATTTATCCTCATACCTTGTTAGGGCCTTTTTGGATAGACTTCTCCATAATACTTTGGGGAGTTTTGCTTTTCGTCGTGTGTCTCGATCCTTCATATTGATTTTTGATAAATGATTCTTCACATCACTTTTGGATCTTTAGCAACAAAATATAGCCCTCATGCCTTGTTAGGGCCTTTTCGGACTCGCCAATCTTCGCATCCCGCTTCAATAAGTTATGCCTTGGCTATGAACTCTAATTAATACCGAGCAACTTTTAAACGATCTTGGGCTAGAAGCTAAGTATCTTTTCAAATCGTACGACCTTACTTATTGCAATAAATTTATTAGCAAGCGATGGGAGAATAGGCTTATAATTAACTCACATAAATTCACGAAGGAATACCAACTTATAATTGACTCTATCATCTCTCGTTCTCCACAATTTAAAATCTCAAGGAATGAGACTCGTGGATGCTTAGCCAATTAAATCAAAGTTTTGGGCTTTCGAGTCATCTATAGGACCTTGCAAATTCTTAGACTCTTTCAAGTTTAGAAATCGCATTTTAAAGTTCCCTTGATAAACGACTCTATAGGATCAATTATAGGAACTTGCGAAAAGTTCTTGTTCTTAACCCGTGAGAGTTAAGACTTTCACGTTTTAAAGCTCCCCATATAAAAGCCTAGCAAAACTTGACTTAAACATGTTAAGGATACTAGCTAGAGTAAACTTAGATAAGTAAACTCGGGTTGAGTCAAAAGATTCATAACGTTTTAAACTTAAAACCACTTTATTAAAATTTATTCTAGCAATGAAATAAAATAACTATAACAGAGATAAAAACTACAAGGCCAAAATAGATCAAAAATTTTGAAAATGTCGAAAAATCAATTTTTTGGTTAAAATAAGGACAAATACAAGGAGAAAGCCACTTAACTTCGATAGAAGTCTCCCTACACTTAATGTAAACATTTTCCTCAATGTTTAAGCATGTGGAAGTAAACCCCCCTACACTTAGGACATTGTGCATGTTGTTTAAATCTTGCTAAGGAAATGACAGCTAAAGTGATTCCTATTTCAATATTGGAAAATATAAAATAGAGAATCAAAAGATTTTAGGATAGAACCGGGAAGACGGGTACACGGAATCACGGGTCGTCAAAAGTCATCAAGAATGGATCTTTGTAAGCTTGAATCCCTGCACATCATAAGAAAGAAAACAACAAACACATACTAGGGTCTCCCCCTACACTTATTATAAAAACAAGAGAAAAATGATAGATACTACGGGTTGCCTCCTGAGAAGCGCTTGTTTTTGTTAACCGAGTCGTGAGCCTGACTCGACCTTGATTAGCATAGGAAGAAGGTTGAAACACATCCACCGGGATCAAAGACATGGTTTTCATCGAGCAAGTAGCACAAGCTTAAGGCAGACAAGGCAAGCCAAAGAAGAGTAGGCAGGGTTCCCTTAAGCAGCGATTGAGCACTGTGGTAGCAAGGGTGAAGTGCAAGCATATCTCCATAAGTTCCAAAGATTTTTCCTTTTATTTCATCAGATGGATACTGATATGGCTTAAAAAGTGCGATACCGGGGTCGAACACCTTTTCCTTTAGGGGAAAATAATACTCAGGCTCAGCAGATCTTGAAGAAGATCTGATCATAAATCTCACAATCTCATCCTCAGATGGAGGATAGAGAGGTGTTAAGACATAAGTGCTGCGGATATCGGTGTCGGCCGGCTTCTTCTCCTTTGAAGCGGGTTTCTTCATATCCAAAGGAGGATAAAGACCATAATCATCAAAGTCCATAGGAGGAGCATCACTCTCATTTGGGAAGTAAGTGTTGAGAAAAGTAGCAAAGTCTTCCTCAAATGAGTAGTCATCCAAAGTAGTATCAAGTTTTGTTGTTGGAGGATCTTCATCATGTGAAGAATCACTCGAGAGAGTATCAGCCTCATCAAAATCATCATAAGTGGGCATGTCTGGATACTCAGAAGTAAAATCATCATAATCATCTCCATTGGAACTAGAATCGCCATCATAAGCATCAAAGATCGGTGGAGAATCATAAATTGGTGGAGGATCGGAATTGGATAGAGAATCGTCAACATCATCTTGGAAGAGTGAATTATCATAGCAAGAATCGAATAGACGATTGTTGTAGACGACAAAATCATCAAGCACATTAATCATATTCGCTAATTCTCTTCCATTAGATTTGGTTGTGATCTTCCCCATTTTAAACACTTGTGCATCATTCCCGACCCTTAAGATGAGCTCACCTTCGACAACATCGACTAAGGCTTTTCCGGTTCTCAAGAATGGCCGACCAAGTATTAAAGGAATACGAGGGTCTATTTCATAATCAACAACAACAAAGTAGAACGGAAAAGTGAAGGTGCCAACTTTAATAAACACATCTTCGGAAATACCAAGTGGGTAAGCGAGAGTGTGATTAGCAAGCTCAAGATTCATCTTTGTTGGTGTAAGATCGGGCAATGATAACTTTTTCCAAACACTTAAAGACATAAGATTTATACTTGCCCCGAGATCGGCTAAGGCAGTAAATTCTTCGGTTGGTGAAAAGTACATGGTAACACAAAACGACCGGAATCTCCAAGTTTCTCCGGAAGTTCTTTAAGAAGGACGGCAGAACAATTTTCATTCAATCGAGTATTAACAAACTCGGCCATCTTCTCCTTCTTGCTAAGCAATTCCTTAAACATATTGACAAATTTAGGCATTTGTGCAAGAGCTTCAACAAGGCTAAAAGTGATGGTCATTTCCGAAACTTTCTTCAAATAGTTTGCCACTTGAATGTCATCCTTGGTTTGTAGTTTGGCCTTGTCTAAGCGAGATGGATAAGGAATATTGGTTTTATAGGTGGAAGGTGGGGTTGGTGGAGGGTTCTTCTTGGGTACTTCTTCATGACGAGGCGGAGACGGTAATGGTGAACTAATACTAGGCGTGGGAGTAGGAGGGATAAATGGTGGTGGGGGAGGTGTAGATGGAGTAACTGGGGGAGGGATAGATGGTCCTACTACGGTTGCTCCACTGCGTGTAGTAATAGCACTCACATTCGCTCTCGGGTTGGTGACGGTGTTTGAAGGTAGAGAGCTCGAAGTAGAAGGTTGAGTAGTTGGTAAGAAACTAGCCAGCATATTCTTCAAATCATTTGTTTGAGTGTTGAAGGAGGTTTGTATATCATGTCGAAGCTCGGATCTAATATCATTCCCTTGCTTAGTGATATCTCCTTTTAAGTTAATAATTTGGCTTTGCAGATTCTTAATTTGCTCTCCTTGGGTTCTCATTAAAGCTTCAACATCTTGATTAATGGGCGGGGCTTGTTGAGCGGGTGGGTGATAAGGATTAGAAGCTCGAGGTGGGATTTGGTTGCTTCTATTGTAGTTGTTGGGGTTTTGGTTTTGAGGAAAAAAACCGGGTGAAAGATAGTTGTTCGACCTGTAACTTAGCAAATTTCGATCCCCTTGAGGTCGGGCTTGGTAATTTTCTGGTGAATAGTTACCATAAGCCGCATACACGTTTTCCGGATTGCCTTGGGTAGAAGGACAATCGGTGTATGAGTGAGGACCGCCGCAAGTCTCACAAGAAATTGCTACAGCTTTAACTTGTTGTTGTTGGTTTGTAGCGATGAGCAAGATATTTTTGTTCATTTCAGCCATCATGTCGGTGCATTCGGTCATATCGGGGTTGGCTGAAGTAGAAGAAACATTGACTCTCGGGTTATTCCTTGAAGATGCGGAGGAATCCCAATTTTTGTGATGAGTAGTTATGTTCTCAATAAGCTCTCTACACTCCTCAGGTCTTCTTTTCATAAATATGCCACCGGCGGCTGCATTATTAGTATCACGATCACGAAAAATTAAAACGTCGTAGAAAGTGTCAATTAAAGTAACGGGGAGCATGTTGTGGTTTGGACATCGATTGATCAAAACATTATATCTTTCCAAAGAATCAAAGAGAGATTCTCCGCTTATTTGATTTCGAAGGCTCGTGACCATGGATGGTGGAAAGTAGCGCGACAAAAATCGTTGAGTCATGTCGTCCCAAGTATGAATGGAATTCTTTGGGAGACGATCAAACCATTTTTCATCGTGGTGGGATAAAGTATGTGGAAAGAGATGTAGGCGAAGGACATCAATAGTAACACCGGGCAACTTCATGCTTTGAGTAATGGTAATGAATTTGTCGAGGTATTTGTTGGCATCATCATCAGGCAATCCGCGAAATGGATTAGTTTGCACTTGTTGGATCATGTGATGCTTCAACGAAAACTCCGGAGCCGTGATTTGCATCGGCGCAATCTGTCCTCCTCGTCCATACATAGTTGGTTGATAAAGCTCCTCCATTATCCGAAGATCGGGCTGTGGAAGAACATTGTTGTTGTTATTATTGAGGTGCGGTGTATTATTGTTGTTGTTCACACCTGCCATAGCTAAATCTTCACGAGTCTCGGGCTCTGGATAAGTTGAAGATCTAGTACGCATACACCTGCGAAAGCAAAAGAAAATGATACCAAAGAAAATAGAGAATATATATACAATTAGAAAAATAAAATCTTTTTGGATTTTTGAAAATTTTTAATTTTTATGATTTTTAACAATTTTAAATTTTTATGGATTTTTTTGAAAATTTTTGAGCAAAAAAAGAACGTTCACGAGTGAACGGATCCCAAAATTCAACCCGTCTCTCACAGAAAACCGTTAATCTTAACGAAAAGAGCCGGCAGCGGCGCCATTTAATACATGGTTTTTGCCAAGTATGAAAATTAAGTTCGTTGAAATGGTCTAATCGAATTGACTACTGGTTTAAGTGCGACTCAGTCGTCTTTTGGTGAGAACAAATAGAAGTGTCGTTGTAGTATAATTAAAATGCAATGCTTTAAAAGTAAATGACGGGTAATTAAAACTAAAACTAATTAAAATGGAAAGGGTGCAATATTAAAACTTTAAAAATAAATTTAATGACAAAAGTTTAAACTCGACAAAAGGTAAATCTGACAATGAAATAAGAATGCAAACTTGAAATTTAAAATATAGCACCAAAGTAAAATGGTGGGAAAATATTAAATTTGAAATAAAAGAAATATAAAAAGGATATAAAGTCAAAAATAGGTCAAATCGCAATACGATCGCGACCAACTATCGTGGTTGGATCGTACCCTGATTGTACTCTGATCGTAGCCTAGATCGCAATGAATGCGATCGTAATGGTGATCGTACTCCACCACGATCTGACTTAAGATCGTACTCTAGATCGCAATGAATGCGATCGAAACGAAGGATCGCAATGAATGATCGTAACAAGGACTGTGACACGATCGCACCCGCAGATCACAATATGTGATCGTGGTGTGGATCGTACCATGGAAAGGAGAATGGGATCACAATCAATGCGATCAAAGCCAAGGATCGTAACAAGGAAAACCCTCCTAAGAACGTAATGAAATGCAAAGAGCAAATAAGCAAAACTAAATAAGTACTTTAACAATAAGCAAATTTCAAAAACTAAACCAAAATCAATAATAAGACGAGACAATAAGCAACAATTTTAAAGACTTTTTCCAACCACGAAATAAGTAACAAAATTAGCAAACTTTTAGAAAGATGAAACTTTTTAGGAAACTTAGAAAAAAAATAAGCTAAGTACAAAACAAGCCAATAAGATTGTCAAACTTATAGCTTATTTCATACGAAAACTTAGATAGAAGTAAAAAGGTGAACTTTTTAATCAAATAAGCAATATGATTAAGCAAAATTAATCCTTAATACGAACCAAAATCAAATCAAAACAAGAAAAGTAGGATGAGAAAGATAAAGAAAAGCTTGATTAAAGATAAATAAAGATTAACAATGAAATTAACTTACTTGGAATTAAAAGGCAAGAAATCTAATACATGAAATTAAAATGACATGAAAATAAATGGCATGTAATGAAAATGGTGGAAAGACTAATCTTGTCAAAATTAGCTAACACCTCCTAATGGTGGCATTATGAGGGTATTTATAGTGATTAGGGATGGTTAAGCATGTGTTGATTCATTCATCTTCTTCACGTCTTTTCGTCTTCTAAATTTTTCGATTTTTTCGACTTTTTCTCGGGATTAATCGAACTCGTCTTGTAATTTCTTCATTGATAAGACTTGAGTTCTTCGGCTTCATTAAACTTCCGTCTTTAGACTTTTTCTTCGACAAATCTTCAGAATAGGCCTTGGACTTCCGTTTTCACATTTTGATCCTAAATCACAACAAAAACACAAACCACGCATAATTCCGACATTTACGACTTAAAATACACGTTTTGGCTTGGTTATTATTATAATTAAGTGGTAAAAGGATAAGTGTTTTCACACTTATTAAAATGCAATGGTGTGACAGTTTTATCGGTTTTAATGTCCATATTAACGTAAGTCTGATATCTAAAATCAATATGTTGGACCAAATATTGGGGACAACTTTAAACTCTTCATCTATATTCATAGTTAATGGATTTTTGGAAGGGTTTAGTGTTTATAGAATTTAGAAATAGATTTGGGATTCAGGAACTTGATTTGAAGTTTCTAGTAGCAGCTAGAGTGATGGTTAGGGCATCCACTCTACTTTTATCTCATAACATCACTTTCATCATACGGTCAAATTATAGGGAAATCAATAGTTCCAGCCTCAACAAGGCGCCGTTATGGTTCTGGATGGATGGTTATGACTCTGGTTTAAGTAGCGTGAAATTCACTTTATTTAAGTATTGATATGGTTCCATTTTTCTATTGGTATTAAGGTGATAATTCCGTCCATTTCATAATGTTCACGCTAGTATAGTAATTTCAATGATACATTGCGATTCGGTCAACTCAAAAAGTCAAATTGATGCGACCCGGTTAGGGTGTATCGGATAGATAGCACCACTTCAAGCGTGTGCTTGCTCCTTAAGAACTAGAGATGATAAGACTAGACATTTGTGTAACTTTGATTAACTTGATTGATTGATAAATGATTATATTATAAAACCTTATATACCATTTTAGAAGATAAACATAAAACATAAAAGATCCAAAACAGATAAACATAAAACATAAACATATATCCTAAATAAATAAAAGATATTCATGCGTAACATTTCTCATTCCTTCGAATTCACCTTGCCCTCAAGGTGACGTCTTGAAAAACACTCTTGATTCTTGGGTCCTAAATTTTGAAACGTTTCCTAAGCATTTTCACACGCCGTTTCAACTTGTTCTTTGGCTCGGGAAGTAACAATTTTTATATCTCTTCTTTACACTCCTTCCATTCAGATATAACAAACCACGTGACCCTTTTAGGCGATACATCAATAACAAGCCGTGATTACTAACCTCAAGCTGCGATTGATCAATCATAGGCTGCGATTCACCGACAATAAGTTGCAATTCACCAACATTTTTTTGCGATTCACCAACAACATGTTGTGATTCACTAACCATAAGTTGTGACTCATGAATCAAAGGCTGCAATTAAAAAAGATTAGGTTTCGATTCACAAACCACAAGATGTTTTTCACCAACAACGACCTACTATTTTTTCCTGCAATTGCCTCAAAATGAGTCTCATTGATACGGGCTAAATATAAAGTTTCGACTAAAGTTGTAGGCCTTAATATCCACAGTTCCTGTTGTAATGACAATTTTTGGCCAAAGATATAAAAACACTTCAGTAAGTTTGTAGAGATCGCCGTTACCCGATCTGCAAGTATCACAAACTGAATCTGATATTCGGCCACCGTACCCATCTGCAAAGCTTAGGGAGCGCATCCCGATCGTTGTTTCCCGATGTCATAGCAAATCGAAAAACAATAAATTAAAAGAAAAACTTTTTTTCGAATGAACAGTACCCGATGAATAGTAACCGGATGAACAGTATCGGTGGAACCCTAAATAAAAAACCCCCAACGAGTTCTCATGCCTTATACTACCGCGTCCACTACCGATACGAATACCCTTTTTCCTTTTCTTCTTTCTGGTGCCTTGGACATACCATAATACCCTTCTTTTGCCTACAACTGTCCATGCTCTAATACTCCTCACACCTTCAAAATCCACCTTGCCCTCAAGGTGATATAAAAAATACGTCAATAGGGAGTCCGACATCCATTCCCACGCCTTCGAATGAACAAATTTATAGATGCGCCCATTATCCCTGAGCTCATGAACATCACCTATACCAATTCTTTCCCATAGCTAACGAACTCACGAACTTTCATGAGCGACCAAAGAAGTGACCACCTCTCCGACACTTTCTTTATTTTCTAAAATTGGCCAAACTCACTAGAAACTTTCGTGCCTTCCATATTACTCTGACTAATATCGAAAACACCGTCTAGTGCGCCACTAACCTCATCAACACCAACATCTTCATCATCATATAAGGACCCTTTAATCACAAGTGAAACTTCTTCACTTGGCCATGATAGAATGATATCTAGTTTCTCTTCACTATTAGCTCTTTCCCTTCAATTGTCTCAAAACGCGTCTCCATTATACGGGCTAAGGAAACAGCTTCCCCTAAAGTTGTAGTCGCTGACCTTGAAAGTGCACATTGTAGGAGCGGTTTAAGTCCACATATATAAAAATACATAAGTAAATCCACAGAGATCCCCGTAACTGGATATGCAAATATCACAAACTTACTATCATAATCCGCCACCGTACTCTTTTGCAAGAGCTTAGATAGCACCTTTCGATCGTTGTTGCCCGATGCCATAGAAAATCGAAAAAAACAATAATTTTTTGTTTCAATGAGTACCTGATGAATAGTACCCAGCTGAACAGTACCACCGGATTAACAATGTCACGGATGAACAATACCGTTAGATGAACAGTGTCTCTGCTGAATAGTACACGGATGAACAATAGCCGCGATGAACAGTAGCCGCCAATGAACAATGTTTTTTTATTAGAACCCTAAATAAAAAACCCTCAACGAGTTGAAGGCTCTCAATGAAAGCACCAATTGATGCGACCCGGTTAGGGTGTATCGGGATAGATAACACCATTTCAAGCGTGTGTTTGCTCTTTAAAAAATAGAGATGAGAAGACTAGACATTTGTGTAACTTTGATTAACTTGATTGACTATAATAAATGATTACATTATAAAATATTAAATACTACTTTAGAAGATAAACATAAAATATAAAAGATCCTAAATAGATAAAAATAAAACATAAACATATATCCTAAATAATAAAATATATTAATGCTTAACACAAACTTCATCTTCTGTTGGCAACATATGATGGGATTTCACTTGTGTTAATTCTGAAATAACATTAGTTCTTTGTTTACATTAAAGTAAACAATGAAAAAGGCTTGATTCAATTCTTAGGTGACATATATATCGATTACTTGTTATAATAGAGCATCTTTTATATAATTAAAGAATTAAATTATTTAAGAATTATAATGAAAAGTGAAGGTTGTAAAATAAATAATTAAATCAATCAAATGGCTTGATTTTAACACATAAGAATAATCGAAGGATGTGATTGGTTGAATAAAGTCATTCAGTTTAGTCAAAATGAAAAATTTTAGTGGGGGAATTTGATGAAAACACAATAAAATATATATGTCAAATTTGTGAAAATAAAAACTTAAAAAATGAGAAGGTGACTAATAAAACTTTAGTGATTGAAATTTAAATAAATTAGATGGACTTAAATGTAAACTTATAATTTTCCATATTTTTAGTAATTTTTTAAAAAATACCTCCTTAAATTTATACCATCTAGAATTTATATTATTAAATACAACATATATGTTATATAAAAAAATCAACAAATCACATGATTATAAATGTTTAAATAAAAACACAAATTATTATATATTTTTACTTTGACACTTAACAAAGTCAAGCAATGCAATATACGTAAATTATTATTAAGATGAATGTAAATATTAAAATAATGCAGGACTTCAGACATCGGCGTGAGATGAAAATAAATAGAGGGGATTTCATATATTACAAAAACATATATTTTTTCAAGGTTGTTATGTGTTACTAAACACACAATATCTAGAAAATGATAACTAACATTTAGTTAAATAAAGTGAAATCTTTTATGCAACAAATACTTATATAAAATATCAATTAATATTCTCACATAATAAAAAATATATAAATCGTGGGTCTATGAGCACTGTAACTATTTAAATATTAAAACTTTAATACTGTTTTATAAAATAATATTAAGTATTACAGGAATCATGAATTTATAAATCGTATACGTGTAAAGTTGATTTAAACGGTTTATTTAATAATTACTACATAATCATCGAAAATAAAAATATTAAAAGTAAAACGAGTATGCAATTCAAAAATAAAATTTTAGGTGAGTTTATATGAATTAGACGGTGTACAGTAAAACAAAAAATAATCAAACAAAAAACATTAGATGCTTTTAAAACCATATATAATATACAAAAATATCACAATAACGAAATTATTACTAAATTTATTGCCTATGTTCAAGTCCCGTTTCGGCAGTGCCCATTTAGCCCACGTTCGTTTAACCCGTTTAGCCCGCCGCCCGTTTAGCCCGTTGCCCGTTTAGCCCACCGCCCGTGCCCGCCTGCCAGCCCTTTTTGCCACCTCTTCTCTGAATACCATCCTCTCATTGTTCCAAGTGGATTAGCATAATAAAACTTTAGCTCTTTAGCAAATTTGGTCCTCAGCTTTTAACTTTGGCTGATTTTGTCCTCAGCTTTTAACTTTAACCCGGATTTAAGTCAATTAACAGAAGAATAAAAAGTCATATAATTTTATTCATATCTCCATAATCTCATACAATAAACCCAAATCCTCATTTTATAGGAAAACTAAACCAGGATAAAATGATAACAATATTTTTCCTAGAAAATAAAAAATAAGAAAACTAAATAAAAGATACCAGAAAATAAGAACACTAAATAAAAGATACCACAAATTAAAGAAAGTAAATAACCAGTTTATTTATATGCACCTCTATCATTCTTCCTCATTTCAAGAAACTCATCCTCGAGTTTGTCTCACTCGTCCCTTGTACTCTTAGCATCCAAACTTGTACCCCTTGCATAGGTCGTGTTAAAAGCACCCTAATAAATAAACCCATCTATAACAACACTTGTTGGCGCGCTAAGTCTAATAGATTTTCGAGGCCATTTACTAACTGGAATCACAGTCCAAGCCCCCGAACTCGATGTAAAAAATTCAACACTGCAAAGCGAGGGAATAAAATTTGATGTACACCCCAAAACCAAAAATAGAAGATGATCTTCCCATTGAAGGCTCAACAATATGAAATGATTTTCGAATCGAAGGGTTCCAAATAACTATCATCCGTTTATATCCATATGAACCATAAAAACATATTAACCCTTGACACACACCAACAAATTTTATAGTAGAACAATGTTTCACAATAGGAGGAACAACAACAGATGTAACACCCTTAAAAGTTTCATAGTTATCATCAAAACAAATGTACTTTCCCTCATCAACAAATCTAAAGCCATATTCTTCTTTGCAGCGTAGATCTACAAATGTACAACTTTCTAGCTGCATATGGCGGGTGGTGTAACTTTTGATAAACTTAGAACTCTCAATATAAGACTTCCAAGGTTTGGAAACGGACCTGAACCGAATCAGTGACTTAACATTAGAAACCTTTTTAATGATTTTCATTTGGATGTCAAAAGGAATCCAGTCTGACATTCATTATCTCTTTACATTCATTATTCTTTGTTTGCATATACTTGTGATTATTAGTTTAGATCCACTATATATTGTTCACATTGTGCATAAGAAGATTTCACAAAATCACTCAAGTCTAAGTTTTTGAAAAAAGATTTTTGTCAACCGATCTTTAATCAAGTTAATTTAAGAAATTTTTGAACCCCCACTTCTAGTTTTTACAAAGTGTACGTTTATGTTTTTTTACGATTTTAGTTTACGAATTAAAATAATTGAGAAGAAAAAAAAATGGTATGACTTTGCGGTGAGTTTCTCACCGCCAGTAAGGCAAAATGGAGTGGAGGTGAGTTTCTTTGGTGGGTGGGTAGCTTACGCGCGAGTTACTTTCGGACCGAAAAACCCACGCGTGAGTTGAACCCAATGTGCTGAAGAATTCACCTAGGTGAGTTACATAATCGTGGGACCATATTTTTTTTAATTCTTTTTATTAGTTTGTGAGTGTATAGGGTATTTAGTGGGGTATGATGTGGCCGTGAGTTTCTCACCGCCAGTAAGGTTGAAAAATGGGGTGGGTGAGTGGAGAAAGAAAGCTCATGTGGCGCTGAGATGGCAGTGAGTTTTCCACTCACCACTCCGTTTAGCCTAAGGTTATAAAATGGGTTAGGCGAGTGGAGAGAGAAAGCTAATGTGGCGCAGAGGTGGCGGTGACTTTTTAGCGCACCACTTCCTTTAGCCTAAGCTTAAAAAACACATTTTTCCACATTAGTGTAAGATTGAAGATGCCGCCTTTTTTTAACGAAAGACGCATCTCCAACCTTTCATTATCTTCGTTTGTTATTAATGAATACCATATTTTCGTTTTCACCGGCATTTTTCTAGTTCTAACATCTCCTAATACCGTCTCAAACACCAATTCTCCAAAAAAGGGTACAACAAGAGTCGATCTATCGAGCTCAAGCCTTTTACCCGACAATACCCTAATGCCATCAGTTTTGAAAATATGAGCATTGTAGAACATATTTCGGGGTTCGTCTACATTAAGGTCGACATAACAGGCTATGATGTGACTACGGACTAGGAAACCTTTAATATCGGTTGACTCAAAAGTAACCTCGAACGCTACATCAATTGCATCCCTTAAGAAGACATAATGCAACTGTATCAAACTACTATTGCTTTCAAAACTCTTGGCGTAACACTTCTAATAAGAATAACATCAAGATTGTACCATGTTTTGTTTCCAAAAACACGTATTACAACTAGAACAAGGTTGTTTGATATTGTATCGTTAACAAAAAGGTGAAATCGCATAAGGTTTCGATCAACTATTCGAGCTAGTAAATGTTTGTTCAAGATCACAAGCAAACATTGTATTTGTCTAGGTTTGACTTTGTATATCTGACAAGAGGTCAAAAATTCAACTTTTGATCCATTTTATTTTTCCAAATTTTGTTTATATAAGTTTTGTAAACTTTCTATAAAGTTTAGTATAAGTTGATGGACCTAAAAGACTTATATGTTGCTTATACTTCAAACATAAAAATATATTTGATGTTTTGTCATTAACAAAACGTTAAGTATAAATTAAAACGTAGATATCGTTTAAATGCGATATTTGCATTTACACGCTAGTTCACGTGCAACAGGGAAATGTAATTGCTTTGTAGTGTTTGCTTTGTGCATTACTACGTGGAACATCTTGCGGTCCCGAATTTGATTTTACTAAACTTATGAATTCAACAACTTTATGTTGACTTTAACATGTTTTTCTTAGTTATCTAAGCTCGTCTTGTTGTGCATGGATTAAACATCATTTAGGAGCATAATAATGGATTGGAGATTTGTTTTCATTGGCATTAATGTAACAAACTAATATTCACCAATTCAAACTACTTTGTAATGAGCTTCACAAGAAAATATTCGTAATGCTTTATTAAAATTCCTATTTATATGGTTTATGCTTTGTATGCCACTTGTTTTGTGATCCACGAAGTGACATCTAATTTCATTCCGTTGCATGTCTAATTTGAGGGTTTCACACAGGAGTGGTAGCTGACCACTCGGCTGGTAGCCATTTGTGCCAAACCGAACTTGGCACTCCGCTTCCCGTCTCACGCAAAGGGTGCTCACTTGCGCCAAGCCTACCAGCCAAGCTGGTAAGATTTTGTACCTTTTTTGTGTTCAAAATTAATAAACAATGAGTTGGATTAAAAAAAAGCCGTTTTTTTACTTAATAACTATTTTTTTTTCAAAATCTAACCCTTATAAGGATTTATAAACAATACCTCTTTTCACCAAATCTTTTATACTCATTTTGACATTTTCTTACTCACTTTTTTATTATTCCTTACATTTATACTCACCCAAAATAACCCTGATTGGACAAATAACATGCTTAACAATCTTTTCAACCAAATTTTGAACTTCAATCCTGACTCATCTTCGAATCCGAGATCCTCTTATCAACCTCAATTCAACTACATGCCATTTTACAACAATTAAAATGAAGCATTTCTCAAATTTCAACGAGAATAATTCATGAAATTTCAACAACAAATTGCCAACTAAAGCGGTCCACAACCACAACCTCTACCACAATCTCAACCACAGTCCGATCAACAATCTTATCGCCTACTAGATGAAGATGGAGATCACGAAGAACAAATCACGACGTCAACGTCCAAGAAAGGTTCTCGTAAGAAGCTCAAGGCTAAGAATAACGTTGAAACGGAAGCCGGTCTGGGTACTTGTTTTGTTTTTTATATATTTTTAATCAGTGGACTTTTTTTTTGAAATGTACCTAATGTTTTATTTATTTAATGAATTTTAATTGTATTGTATTTAATTTTTTACTTTCACATCACATTTTGGGCCCCCAACGGTTGCCAAAAAATGTGGTGTCAAAGAAAATCTGATACACCAAACACCAAAATCTTACGTAATGTCTTTACTATCACCTTTGAGGTCCAACTGTTCCAGCGCTTTTAAGCTAGTTTTTTCGAAAAGTATCATAAAATGTTAAAAGCAATGTTCTCAAACCCGGGTCAACCGGTTGACCCGGATCCAGCCGGAAAAAGGGTCATATTCATCCGGGTTTGATATGCCGGGTTTAGGGTGACCCGGGTAACCATGGTTCTCGAGACCTGGTCGGGTTCCATTTTTTGGGTTTGTTTTAAAAAAATATATGTAAATTTTATGTATTTACGACGAAATTTTATTTTTAAATATTATATTGGTTGATAAACAATTTATATCTATAATATACGAGATTTTTTATTGTTTTTCTATATAATTTTTGTTAATTATAAAAAATATAATTTTTTTTTAAACGCGGGTTAACCCATGTTGACCCGGGTCGATTCAGACTGACCTAGACTCGATGACTGAGGTTCAATTTGAAAATCAAGTTATAAAACATTGGTTATAAGAACTATTTTCTATAAACCCTTTTTGCATATCTACTAGTACAACTTAAAACTTCATAAATTAAATACAAAAAAGAATAACAAAAGTTGAATATTGAGAAACAGCATACTACTAAAACCTCATAAATTAAATATTTGAACCTAGTGAAAAACATCCCGCCAAAAGTGAAAAAATTCAAAACCAAAACAAATATTTCAAATTCAATCTCCACCGTCCAAAGCTAAACCATTTAATCCAACGACCCGATCCGCGTGACATGAAACCCACCAATCAAATCACACCTCCAGCCACTATTTAACCAAACCCATCCAACATTACAAATATGTTTTCATATTCTGGAATGTTCGACTTATGAAAATTACATGTCATACATCATGATATAAAGAATTGATGGGGTTGGTTGATATCTACTCTTTCCCTATATCGATCTCCCACCATGTTATTTGATTCTGGATAAGGTGTATTGCTGTTCAGCACTAAGCCCAACGTCACTAACATTCTTGTTCGAGATCTGCGTTTCGATGGGGATACCATGAATTTGGAGGATTTTATGCGAAATGAACTCATCCATGAAGCAGCTTACCAAAGATTGAACGGGTATATTAAATTACGCCTCAGCGCGTGCAGACACGACCGCGGGTTTATTTTGTGGCGGTTGACGACGTGGATAGGCTAAATTGGATTCAAACGTAACAGAGCTTGCTATTAATAAAAGTGTTGAATGTAGTAATTGTAATCTTTTTGTTGGTGAATTTGTGATTAGGTATGTTGTCGGTTATAGTCAAGCATGAAGCTATGAGATTAATGTATTTTTACCGTTTCAATAAAAAAACATTTACAACTCGTTTCAAGTCCCATACAGTACAATTCAATTGCTATTACGGCGCACCTTCACGAAGGGTTAATTCAATTCCTGAGTGACATAAATCGATTACTTATAATAGTATGACGTATACTAGCCGAAGTTGTGAGCGGGGGGAGGGGGGTGTCACTTTATAGTCGGGGTAGCAAAATGGCACGTTGGATGACGACTTCTGGTTAAAGGATGTCTTTTTTTTGGGTGTGCCAATATGCGAAAGCATGGCTGGTCAAGTTTAAATCTTTTGGTCAACCAAACATAACCCAAATTGACCCATTTAAAGGTCACATGATCAAAAAGACAAATTTACCTATACAACAAGAACTAATTATCTGGAATTCAAAGTTAGATGGTTTCTATCATTTGGAGCTATTGTCAATTGACGAGTTTTGCTGAGCGTTGGATGTTAAGATGTTTTCTGAAAGATGACTTTCATTTTAAAACCATGATGAACAGGTACATGGAAACCATGGAATTCGCAATGTATTTGAAGATGAGGGATAAAATAAGGAGTGTGTTCATAGGAAGTCGGGTAACGGTAAATAACCTCAATATAGTATATGGCAAGGCTGACTGACACATGTACAGTTGTGATTATCGAGGGATGAAACTTAAATGGCCTATGGACGAATGAGCAGATTTGAAATTTTGGAAAGTGTTATGGTTACCTCAAATGGTTGCCTTGAATGACGCCTTCCTGGAAGGACACTTTTGATCTTTCAGCAGTTTGGATAAGAATACTGTATTATATACTACTTTATTATGCGGTGCTATCCTTCCTTGCATAGCTCATAGCTGACAAAGAAGAAGAAAAGAGCTTATTTTAAGAGTAATAAATTAATAGATAGTTATAGGGGTGTTTGGCATAGCTAACAAACTGCTTATCTACTGCTGTAAGTTCTATTTCTACTTGGTATTCCGACATTCTTATAAGACGTGGTAAACTGATACTAGCTTCCGTTCTATTTCTTATAAGACGTGGTACACTAATACTATATTCTGATATGGCTTTATCGACTTTACGCTAAAAAAAGCAACATCACCCTAACATATACAGTATGGCTTTAGACATAAGTCAGAACAGTCAACTACACTAGTATAAGGATTATTCTAAGGTTCAGGAGCTGTTTTTGTTATAATAATAAAGGCAAAATAAGATCACAGTATATTGCTGTTAAAAAAAATGCATTTCTGTTCTTGAATATGCTATGACCTGCTGTCAAAGAACTAATACTGTGGACATAAATGGAATTAGCCAATGTTACTTTTGGTCTGTAATCGTGCATGTAAATATTCAACTTTATATTGTGTACACAAATGGGATCGGCGCATGTTTGAACCATAGCGTGCAGACCGTCTATCATTTCTGTTACTATATATTTGCAGAACTGCAGATAGCTGGCGATTTTCATTCATTGTGTCGAAACTGATCGCTGACCAGGGATGACATGGGCTCACTAGAAACCCTGTTTTGACCCAAACCAACTTCACCACATTGCCCAATCAACTAGCTGTGCCGACTTTTGTGCACAAGATGTCACTAAACAGTTCGACATTGCGTTTTGAACATGTCCGGTATGTAGTAACCAAAATCAGAAGATCAGTACTTGTTAACAACAACTTTGCCTTACTGTGTTTTGAGAGATGGGTT
Organism: Glebionis coronaria; assembly: GCA_025667525.1. Taxonomy (NCBI): domain Eukaryota; kingdom Viridiplantae; phylum Streptophyta; class Magnoliopsida; order Asterales; family Asteraceae; genus Glebionis; species Glebionis coronaria. Next base: position 348,356 of record JANFOE010001219.1, read on the forward strand.
GAATGTTCTTTTAATGTTGGAAATAAGTTTGTACCTTACTCCATGAAACAGGCGATGTTCATGTACAATGTAAAATTCAAGCGAATGCACCAGCAACGACAGAACAGATTACGCTTTCTGTCAACAGAACGACGAATAGATACGGTGTTTACACGTTAGATATACCGTCAGTTGAATGAGTTCGTAGAAGGCCCGGCCAACATACTTGGTAGTATTATTCAAATGGAAGTAATGTAGCTAACAGTTGAAAAAAGATTCTTACGAACTAAAATAATACTTTAGTTAAATATTCAAGTACATAAGCTAGCATCACTTTAGTAAGCTTCCAATGAAAAAGGTCTCATGGCAAACTTACGTCAAGCATTTTACAATGACATAAAGACTTCCATCAAAACAATCGAAAAACCCTATCCTGCACATTAGAGGGACAAACATTAGAACTGAACTTTCGTTCTCACATTTGGCATTTCCATTTCCTATTTTCATTAATCTTTGGACAAATGAGCAGATTAGCGAAGAAGGAAACTAAAACTGGAAAAGTCATTTGGTAATATGGCTAGACCGTAAACGGGCGAGTGGAAAAGATCCCTTTTCAGGTTACCCGGGAGTTGATCCGATCTACGGGTCATAACCGGTATTCCCACGGACGTTTACTGAAAATTTGGGGACACCTCACTTGTGTGTTCTGTTGACACATTGTAATTCGGTCAACTCAAAAAGTCAAACTGCGTATTCTGATGGCAACATATGCTGGGATTTTCAGTTGTGTTCTTTCTGAAATAACTTGTTATTGCCTACCACATCCCCTTTCAGTTCCGCCATTTTTAACATTAATAACCGAAGACATTCCAGCATGCACAACTTGTAGTGAATCCAAACGGATCTCCAGTTCTTGAATTAAATCGTCTTTAGAGTACTTTTAAGTGTTTATCAAATCGTTAAATGACCTGTGCACTTTTAAGTGTCTTCTCCTGTATTGACATTGCAGTAGCAATTCTCTCTTGTATGTCCACTTGACTTTGATCTTGCTTGAGTTGTTAAATTGTACTTTTCGATATTAGAAGCTTCTATTCGGCTGCTTCTAACTCCTATTCCGTTGATTTAGCATCAGTAACCAAGAGTCGAAGTTCATTCTGTTGCTTTTCTTTGCTTAACCACCTTTACTCTATCGATTTCAATGTTAGAATTCGGTAATTGGGCGTATAAGTAATCCTTGGCCCAATCAAGCGGAGACTGCACATCTGATCCAGTATTCTATTGTGAAGACTCTGATTTAGACTCCTGAACATCTGACTCACTCGCTTGGATAACTACCTTCAACTTAGTATTCTCGTCTTTTAATCTTGTAATTTTGTTGTTGTTACTAACAACCTCCTTTTGCATCTCAAAAATATGTTTAAGTAAAACCTCATTGGTTTTTTTTTTTTTTACATTCTGCTCATCAGTAAACAGGAGAGAAGATCCCTATTCAGGTTACCCGGGAGTCGATCCGATCTAATACCAGACGCATGCGATGTGATGGATATGAAACAATATAGGCAGGTATAGCCTGACTGACGTATGTAAATAACGACCTCACTTTTAACACTTTCTGGCCTTCTGCAACTCTTTCAGGACTAAGTCAACTGTCCTTGTGTTGACTGTAATTCTATTTCGAACCACTCCATTTGAGAAGGAAAGCTACATATTAAAACTAGAAGATTGCGTTTAATAGCGTAACACTGGCATCACCTGGTCAATATTTCGATTTATCATATATTTGAAAAAAACATCGCTTACACATAGATAATTAACAGACAGTTCCGAGAACAGTATCATTTAGATGATCGCTTGTCTAGATCACAAAACATGCATGACATAGGCGTGCATGTGTCTGTTGCAACTAGATTTTCAACCTGAAACAAATATTAGCCAGTGTTGTATTTCTACAAAGATAGTTGTGAATTCAATATCAGTACTTGACTATTACGCAGTATTAAACTTACCGCCTTAACAAAAAACATTCACTATTCCAATTATCCTATATCAAAAACATAAACGCTCATAATCGTCAATACAGTCATCATTTCATCTAGGATACAGTATATGCACACTGATTTCGCATTTATATTTATTGCCCGTTTTGCTAAAGCACAATGAAGAAATATACAAGAATCATAACAGGATCATAACATTGTAGTTGATTGCTGTAAGTGCATTTAAAACATAATTTGTCTGTAATGAAGATGTTAGAACAAATATGGTCTCATAACTTAAACAATACGAGGATCATTTAACCACAGAAGGACAAACTAAGAAACATGTAAAATGATTCAAAACAAGATGATTTAGGCGCAACCACAATCTCATATGATTGCATAATCGACATTACATAAAAACATTATGAATAACAATAATAGATGAAAGTGATTTTTCCATACCTAAACTATAAACAAGGTTTCTCGCTCCCTCCTTAGGTAAACATATCACTTTGTTTATACACACCTTGAAATGTGGCTATCCTCGTAATCACTAATTATGATCAGCATATATTTGTAAATCCGATTGATCAAGTAGCAGTAGTGATTCCTTGTAAGAGTCAATAAATAATGAGCCCTTTCCTCCAACAATCCCATCAATCCCGAGATTCTTGATTTGCTGCGAACAAGGGTCATAAACATATATCGTGGTAAGCCATCTTCCCCCGTACTCAATAGCTTTAAATATGGGTTTACCACTCTTCCTAAACCCCAAGATCATAGATACATCTGCGCTAATTGTGAATAGCTTTGTGAAAGACGAATCATGCTCCATTACCCATACACCACAACATAATGCTTCCCCAACCATAATGTCCCCATACACAACAAGAGACTCCCTTAGCTTACAAACGGACACACGGGAGGCTCCAAGCTCATTAGTCAAGCTATCGGGTAGGTCTAGCACTCTAAATTCGTGAGTACTCAAATCAAATAATAAAAGCATATGCTTTAGGGTAGATATACCAAATTTAGCACCCCAATAAATAAACCTATCTATAACAACACTAGTTGACGCGTTAAGTTGACTACGAGGCCAATTACTTTCTGGAATGACAGTCCAAACCCCCGAACTCAATGTAAAAACTTCAACATGGCAAAGTGAGTAAAAAACAGAACATCCTAATCTCACAACAGTGAGATCGCTAGTAACTGGACAAACCCCAAAACCAAAATATGAACATGATATAGCATTATAAGGCACAACAATACGAAGTGATTTTCGAATGGAATGGTTCATAAGAGGAGAAACAACATTGTTTCATAAGAGGAGAAACAACATCAGATGTAACAACATTAAAAGTTTCATTGTTATCATCATAACTAATGTAGTTTGCCTCAACAAATCTACGACCATCTTCATATTTGTAGCGTAGATCTACAAATGTACAACTGTTTGGCTGCGTATGGCGGTGGTTGTAACCTTTGATAAACTTAGAACTATCAATATAAGACTTCCAAGGTTGCGAAACCGACCTGAATCGGATAATTGACTTGACATTAGAAACCTTTTCTATGATTTCCAATTGGATGTCAAAAGGAATCGAGTCTGACATTTTCTTTCTTTCTTTATAAGTCGAATTTGTGATAAAACTTCACAACCACAAAACAACAATAACCTTCCGATTTGCTAAACCTAGTTGAAGAACAACAAACCCTAGTTGATGTTAGATAATACTCGACAGAAATTATTTTCCCCAAAGGATTACCTTATATAGATATAAAAGTTTGGCTTGGGACACAACTCCACATGCAAAAATATTTTATTTTCGAAATAAAATTTTTTATTTTCGAAAAAAAAGTTTAAAACGAAATACGTCTTTTTTCAAAAAAATTCATATTTTTTTTCGAAACAAATTATTATAAAAAAGTTTAATTTTTTTCGAAGCAAACTTTTTATAAAAAAATTAAATTTTTTTTTCGAAAAGAACGTTATTTATTTTTTACGAAAAAGAAAAAACCTTTTTTTTTCGAAAATAAATTTGTTTTTCGAAACAAGTTATTTCAAAAATAAAACTTTTTTTTTCGAAAATAATATTTTCGAAACAAGTTAAACTTTTTTTCGATGCTTTTTGTTTCGAACAAGTTATTTAAAAAAAAAGTTTAATTTTTGTTTTCGAAAAAAACTTTTTTTAAGAATATTAAACTTTTTTTTCCAAAAAAATGTTTTTTATTTTTTCGAAAAAGATAGAAATCTTTTTTTTTCCAAAATAATTTTTTTTTTCAAAAATATTTTTTTTTTCGAAAATATTTTTTAGGCCGTCTTGTTGTCCCCTACTTTGTTGGAGATGACGTTTGAATGTTTAAATTATATGGTGGCAGATGTGGGGAGTCCCCAGATTCTCGTTAGAGATCAGGGTTCGTTTGGTGAACATTTTGGGAATACCGGTTATGCCCTGTAGATTGGATCGACCCCCGGATAACCTGAATATGAATCTTCTCCACTCGCCCGTTTACAGTTTATCCATATTACCAAATCACTTTTTTCAGTATTAAAAGGACAGGCTACCATAACACTTTCCGAAATTTCAAAGCTGCTCATTCGTCCATAGGCCATTTCCAGTTTCCTCCTTCGATAGTCATCAGTATCACCTAATTCCTCTCCCTCTATTTGAATTTGTCGACAATCAATTCAGATGAAGAAGCTGCATCCAATACTCTTATACCGGGAATTTGTATGGCAAGTGAGACCTCGGGAACCACTTCAATTGCTTGGTCTGCAGATTGGAGCTACACTTGTTGGTGTGGCGATGTCAGCTAGATGTTCCTCCCAAGGCCCCTATTGGCATTTATTGTGTTATCGAGAGAGAGAACGGCTGCATCATGGCTACTAAACTAGGAAAGCTAATAAATGAGCAGTCTGTGGGCGGCATTGTTGTTGGAGTTCCATCTGATATACAAGAGAAAAACCCGGGAAAGACCCTATATGAGGTATTTTTCAATGAACTTCAGAAATCAAAGAAACTTATAGGCGTTCACTATACCATTTGGGACGATAAGTGGAATGAGTCAAAGGGAGTGAGTTGTTTGATGCATCCATTCCCTTTGGCCTCAGAAGTGTGAAAAGGTTTTAAGAGACAATGAGATTCATAGATGCGCTACTGGCATACTCCAGAGTTATATAGATGTTACAAAAAAGTATGTGTTCGCGGATCTTGACGAAGATAGCAAAACTTTGGAACTAGAATGATGCTAGATGATTATGAAATTATTGTTACTAGGCCACTTATAACTGAGATACATGGGTAACAAGAGTCGAAGTTCATTCTGCTGCTTTTGCAATACAAAATAAGATAAATAGCCACAAGGCAACAACCATACAGCATTTGGATGTTCACTAATAGTAACATCAGGGACAATCTACATCCAAATAGTCACTAAAAACTTGCTTACCTACACACTGCGACACACAATCTGCACTTACAGACATAATTCTGATAAACCAACAACATGTAGTTTAAACACATATAACAACGACTAAAGCTTCTTCTCATAACAAATTTGAAAACATTTCCTTACATTCCAAGCAAAAACCATAAACAAGATGACATAAATCAAAATCCCCCTACATGTACTAAACACTTGCATCAATATGATCATCTAAACAGCAACTTACACATCGACACATTCAGAATGAGCCGGACTCAAAAGAATTGATATGCACTAATTACAAAGTGAAACCGTTATAGTAATCTTGATGACACATTGCGGATTTGGTCAACTCAAAAAGTCAAAACAACATGTTATGTTGGCATTTTCAAAGTTAGTTCATTGTATACTTTATCTAAAGCATCAACCAACGAACGAACGTACCCGAACATGCCCAGCTTGTAGTGAATTCAAACAGGTCTCTCGTTCTTGGGTTTAATCATCTTTTTGAAGCGTCACAAGCTGTGCACTATGACCATATTTTCTCTACCTTCAAAGCATTTGAGCTTTCAATGAAATCACTGAAATTCCTTAAATTTTGACTCAAATTTCACTTTTAACTTTCCAACATCGTCATACCAAAGCGGAAAGTTTTTTTGGGTAAAGCCTCATTGGTTTATTTTACATTAATGACTTTTTCAATTAATGAACGATACTGATCTGCCAACACAGTATGCCTATTAGAACAGTTAAACTTGTTGTCAAGTAAGACTTCATTTGATCATCAATCTCCTATCATAGTGGTAACTTCTTTAACAAACTGCTGGAACCCCGCGATTTCTATATATTTCAAAGATCTACACTACAATACAAACAATAACAGGATATCCGTTTTAACTAACTTGTTTACTAAGAATCATCCTCATTAAGGACCTCACTTTTAACACTTTTTGCAACTCTTTCAGGACTAAGCAAACTGTCATTGTGTTGACTGTAATTCTCATACACTCCATTTGTAAGTGCATTACACTGGCAACACCCGGTCAAAATTTCAATCTTGCTTGCTTACACATAGCCAATGCATACTTAATATACAGTTCCGGGAACATTATAATTTAGACGATCGCTTGTCTAGATCACAAAATATGCATAAAACAGGCGTGCGTGTGTGTTTGTTTGTTCCAACTAGTTTTCAAGATGAAACAAATATCAGTACTTGACTATTATAAAATTTACCCACTTAACAACACACATTCAATTTTCCAATGATTCTATATCAGAAAGGATTCATAATCGTTAAGAAAGTCATCATTTCATCTACGATACAATATATGCACACCGATTTCGCATTTAATTTTAATGTCTTTTAAGCTAAAGCAAAATCAAGAAATACAATTCTCATAACAGGATCATAACATTGTATTTGTTGTAAGATGTTGACATATGCGTATGCTAGTTTTTTGATACAGATTGAGAATGTTTGTAGCTGCATTTAAAACATAATGTGTTTGTATATGAAGATGCATGTTAGAGCTCACAATTCTGGTCTATCATAACTTAAACGATACAAGGTCATTTAACCACGCATAAAGAAAAACTAAGAAATATGTCAAATGAATCGAAACAAGATGGTTTAAACGCAACCACATTATGAAGAACAATAATAGATGAAAGTGATTTTCCATATCTAAACTACAAACTAGGTCCCTCCCTCCCTCCCTCATTAGGTAAACGTATCACTTTGTTTATACGCACCTTGAAATATGGCTATCCTCATAATCACTAATTATGGTCAGCATATATTTGTAAATCCGAGTGATCAAGTAGTAGTAGTGATTCCTTGTAAGAGTCAATGAATAATGAGTCGTTTCCTCCAACAACCCCATCAATCCCAAGATTCTTGATTCGTTGTGAAAGAGGGTCGTAAACATCAATCCTGGTAGTCCCTTCTCCCCGGTCCTTAACAGCTTCAAAAATGAGTTCACCGCTCTTTCTAAGCCCCAATATCTTATAGCTTTGTGAAAGACGAATCATGCTCCATTACCCATACACCACAACATAATGCTTCCCCAACCAAAATGTCCCCATACATAACAAGAGACTCCCTTAGCTTACAAACGGACAAATGGTAAGCTCCAAGCTCGTTAGTCAAGCTATCTGGTAGGTCTAGCACTCTAAATTCCGTAGTACTCAAATCAAATGACAAAAGCACATGCTTCCAGCCGGTAGATATCCCAAAACTAGCACCCCAAAAAATAAACCTATCTATAACAACACTAGTTGACGTGGTAAGTCGAGAATGAGGCCAATTACTGTCTGGAATGACAGTCCAAACCCCCGAACTCGATGTAAAAACTTCAACATGGCAAAGCGAGACAGAAACAACTAACCTCACAACAATGACATCGCTAGTAACTGGACAAACCCCAAAACCAAATTTTGAAAATGATGATAAAGCATTATAAGGCACAACAATACCAAATGATTTTCGAATCGAAGGGTTCCAAATAACGATCATCCTTTTTCTATGACAATATGAACCATACAAACATAGTTATCCATGAGACACACCAACAACTTCTTCAATAGAACATTGTTTCAGAAGCGGAGAAACAACAGCAGATGTAACACCAAAGTTTCATAGTTATTATCAAAACAAATGTACTTTGCCTCACCCACCAATCTACAATTATCTTCTACTTTGTAGCGTAGATCTACAAATGTACAACTGTCGGGCTGCGTATGGCGGGCGCTGTAACCTTTGATAAACTTAAAACTGTCAATATAAGACTTCCAAGGTTTTGAAACGGACCTGAACCGAATCAGTGACGTGACATTAGAAACCTTTTTGATGATTTCCATTTGGATGTCAAAAGGAATCCATTCTGACATTATTTTTCTTTCGATCGGTTCTAAAATTTCGTACTTGCAGTTAGGGTTTCGAACTACGAGGGTTTAGTCGATCGAATGTTTAGGACAAAAGTGATTCCTAGTGGCTTTGTATTTATATAGAATATACTTGGTATGAGGAAAAGAGTCGAACTTTGTAGCTAGATCTCATTGCCATATTCTTGTTTTCTTTTATTTCTTTTTTTATATAATCATCACTTTATTAAGATAATAAAATAAAAAAAATAAGAATATAGTGATTTGTTTGAAAAAGTAAACATGAAGTGTCCTCTAATTAGAGGTGGCAAATGGGTTGGTTTGGTTGGGTTTGGGTCATGGGTTGTGGTTCAAATGGGTTATTAGTCAAATGGGTCATCACTTAATAATGGGTCAAATAAGTTATGGGTCAAATGGTTTGGGTCGGGTCAACCCACTAACTTACAATATTTTCTTATCTTTTAACATGTTCAAACGTTTTTATCTGTATTCGTTCGATTTTTACGTTTGCTCGATTGTTTTAAGTTTTTCATCGATTTTTTACGTTTTCATCAGTATTTTTACGATTTCGTCAGTAAATTTACGTTTTCATCAGTAAATTTAAGTTTTCGTCTGTAAATATACGTTTTAGTCCGAAAATTCACGTTTTCGTAAATTTACGTTTTCGTCAGTAAATTTACGTTTACGTCAGAAAATTTTACGTTTTCGTCAGAAAATTTACGTTTTCGTCAGAAAATTTACGTCTTCGTCAGTAAATTTATGTTTTTGTCAGTAAATTTGCGTTTTCGTCAGTAAATTTACGTTTTCGCCAGTAAATTCACGTATTCGTCAGAAAGTTCACGTTTTCGTCAGAAAATTTACATTTTCGTCAGTAAATTTACGTTTTCGCCAAAAACTTTACGTTTTCGTCAGTAAATTTACGTATTCGTCAGAAAATTTAAGTTTTCGTTAATAAGTATACGTATTTGTCACTAAATTTACGTTTTCGTCAGTAAATTTACGTTTTCGTCTGTAAATTTTCGTTTTCGTCACTAAATTTACGTTTTCGTCAGAAAGTTTACGTTTTCGTCAGTAAATTTACGTTTTCGTCAGAAAATTTACATTTCGTCAGAAAATTTACGTTTACGTGAGTAAATTCACGTATTCGTCAGAAAATTCACATTTTCGTCAGAAACTTTACGTTTTCGTCAGTAAATTTACGTCTTCGTCAGTAAATTTACTTATTCGTCAGAAAATTTACATTTTCGTCAGAAAATTTACGTTTTCGTCAGAAAATTTAAGTTTTTGTTAGAAAATTTTCGTTTTCGTCAGAAAATTTACGTTTTAGTCAGTAAATTTACGTTTTCGTCTGAAAATTTACGTTTTCGTAAGAAAAGTTAAGTTTTCGTCAGAAAGTTTACGTCTTCGTCAAAAAATTTACGTTTTAGTCAGTAAATTTACATTTTCGTCAGAAAATTTACGTATTCGTTAGAAATTTCTTCAGTAAATTTACGTTTTCGTCAGTAGATTTTCGTTTTTGTCAGTAAATTTACGTTTTCTTCAGTAAATTTACGTTTTCGTCTTTAAATTTACGTTTACGTAAATTTACTGACGAAATATACTGACGAAAACGAAAACATAAATTATCTGATAAAAACGAAAATTTACCGTAGAAAACGTAAATTTGGTGACGAAAACGTAAATATACAGTCGAAAAATTAAAATTACTGGCGAAAACGTAAATATACTGACGAAAACGTAAACTTTCTGACGAATACATAAATTTACTGACAAAAACATAAATTTACTGATGAAACGTAAATTTTCCGACGAATATGTAAATTTAGTGACAAAATCATAAATTTACTGACGAAAACGTAAATTTTCTGACGAATACGTAAATTTACTGACGAAAAGGTAAATTTTCTGACAAAAAGTAAATTTTCTGACGAAAACCTAAATTTACTGACGACAACGTTAATTTTCTGACGAATACGTAAATTTACTGACGAAAATGTAAATTTTCTGACGAAAACGTAAATTTACTGACGAAAACGTAAATTTACTGACGAAAACGTAAATTTACTGACGAAAACGTAAATTTACTGACGAAAACGTAAATTTTCTGACGAAAACGTAAATTTACTGACGAAAACGTAAATTTTCTGACGAAAACGTAAATTTACTGACGAAAACGTAAATTTACTGACGAAAACGTAATTTTCTGACGAATACGTAAAATTTCTGACGAAAACGTAAATTTACTGACGAAACGTAAGTTTTCTGACGAATATGTAAATTTATTGACGAAAACATAAATTTTCTGACGAATATGAAATCTACTGACGAAAACGTAAATTTACTGACGAAAACGTAAATTTTCTGACGAATACGTAAATTTACTGACGAAAACGTAAATCTAGTGACGAAAATGTAAATTCAGTGACTTAATAATAAAAACTAACTTTTTAGACTATTGGGTTTTTGTTACAATAATAGGAACCATCTGACCTATTTTTAAACCCATTTGACCCATTCTCAAACCCATTTGACCCAAACTTCATTTTACACAAAGAAAGGGGTTGACCCATTTGACCCATCACTCTATTTTTGCTCAACCCGTTTCAACCAATAAGGTTATGAAATTGAACCCAGTTGACCTACTTTTGGTGGAATGAGTTGAAATTGCCACCTCTACCTCTAATTTATATCCGTGAATATGCAATGTTACACACTTACTCAAATACTTATTTTCTTCTCTTGGTCAAGGTATTATCTTAGATAAAAGTTTAGCAGTTAAGTTAACTACTTATTGTCATTGAGACTGGGCCAAATGTTCAATGACCAAAAGAAGCACTATTGGCTATTGTGTCTTACTAGGAATGTCTCCTACTCAGATGAAGCTGAATATAGAGTTATTGCTTCTTAGTTTACTTAAAGATTTGGGAATTAAAGATTTAGGCCTATTGGGTTTAAAGTGTGACAATCAAGCTACAATATTCATATCTGCTAATCCAGACTTCCATGCTAGAACTAAGCCTATATTGAAGTTGACTATCATTATGTTTGAGATCAAATAAAGGTTGTTGGTTTGATAAAAATATTTTTTATATGTCAACCAAGGAACAAGTAGATGACGTATTCACCCAAGTATTACATACTCATCAACATCGACTTGTTTCCAAGTTGGGAGCTTCAACTTCTTATCACTCACAACTTGAGGGGGAGTGTAAGAGGGAGAAAAGCAGATTCTAAAGTACAAGGACTGTTTTATTTTCAATTCTATAACTTAACATAAGACCTTATCCGCTTTGTCTAGTTATGTTAACTCTTTATTGGCTTCGTCTGTGAGGCCTTAGCACGTTTTGAACACAAAACTCCAAGGAACCTCCTTTAAAAAAACCATTTAGTGGGACTTTAGTATCGTCAGTTGGCTATGTGCACTTACATTAAACTAAATAATACTACAAACACAATTTTTATGGATCACGTGCATTAAGCACAAATGCAACAAAACTCGATGTTTTCTTTAACATATTTATCACTACACAACAAGAATCAATGAGTGTCTTTAGACCCCCCCCCCCCCCCCCCCCCCCCCCCCCAACACCTCCAGTTCCTTCCTCGAATAAGACATATGATTATGGTTAGTGTTTCATGTTAGTTGGCTAAAATTGTAGTAGCAAGTGTTAGGTGTTAGGGTTAGGGTTCGTTTATACTGCATGCGAATTCTTAACCAAAACTAGGTGCCCGTAAGGGTGTTCATAGGTTATGTTTTCGAGTTTGCAGGTTGTATGATTTGGGTTCATCGATTTTGATAAATTTAAATTAAAAATCAAAACAAAATCAAACTAATTATAGAGAACGTAAAACCAAATTAGAAAATTTTAGTCTGGTTTATTGGTTGGTTTGTTTGGTGTCAAACCTGAACACCCCTACCTACATGTGATGATTGGCTTTTTCATATCCATTTGGATACAGCTGAGCTGTTGGTATTGTATTTTTCTTTAAATACGTGTAAAAAATTCTAATAAAAACTCATGCATATTATTGTATGAATGAGAGTTTTAATTTACATTCATGAAATAACACCAATCTTAAGGGTGATTGATCGAACGGTCGCTCGCCCCTTCTCGACCATATCCTCTTTTCAAGGAGATCGAGTCGGACGAGCCATCCCTTCTCAAATGAATTGAATAGTCGCATGTAGTGTCGTGTGTGAGTTTTATTTTATATATGTGAGGTACATGAGTTGATGTAGTTGTGGTCTCTTACTACTACGGACCTTGATCATGTGTTTGGTTTAAAATAAATAAATTGAATACACGTTAAGGTAAGAAAAGTGACCACGATCACAATTTTTGCTATCTAAAATTTATTTGATAATTCTTTAGACATACTTGATCAATCATTTTTTGCTGAAATAAATTATTTGAAATACTTGTTCTTCAACTTATACTCATAAAGTAAGATTTAACAATCTTTTAGAACGATAATTATTTTCACACCCTATACCACATATTTTATATGTATTATACCCTCTTTGGGTAAAGAGGATTGTATTCGGTAAAAGAATATACGTAATACATTTTACATATACTTTCGGCGAGGTTTGAACTCGTATCCTCTAGGTTAATGGAAAACTCGAATATTAAAAGACATATTTGATGATCACCATGTATTCATGAAGTATGATTTACATCTTTTATAAGACGATGATATTTTCACACCCTATACCATATCTTAAATTCGTCTTAAAATTATTATTCACTCTTTTTTCGCCTGTTTCAAAATAATTGTCAACTTATAAAAATAATAGTTGAATTTGTTTAATTTTATCATGTTACTTTTAGTCCAAATTTATATTTACAAAAGTAAAAGAATCACTAATTAACTATCAAAAAGGTTAAAAAAAAATTTCTTTTATAAAAATTAAAAGTTTAATTCGTGCACTTTTCTTAAAAACTGTCTATTTTTGTCTAAGGCTGAGTATGGCAGACTCAAACTGACCCGAATGGGACTGGTCAATTTCAGTCCGAGGTTTTGGATAATTGATGTCCTCGGTTCAGATTTACCAAAAGTCTCAAAATCAAACCGGATTGGACTGACGCAGACCGGACCAGTATTTCATACCATTTTGGTCTTCGATCTGGTTCGATCCGACCCGCTGCTTTGCCCTATTTTTCTCTATAGATAATAATTTGAAAAAAGTACTTCACAACTTTGTAACTATTGGTCGTACATAGTAATAGATTTCAATAGCAAATGAAATTTTAATACAACAATTTGACCCGCGAAGACTGAAAACATTCAAAACCAAAACAAAATTTTGAGACCTCTAATCAAATTCAATCTCCACCATCAAAAACTAAACACTTTAATCCAACGACCTGATCCTCGTGACACCAAACTCACCAATCAAATCTCACCTCTAGCCACTATATAAACAACCAACCTATCATCATCATCATCATCATCATCACATCAAACCTTCAACAAAACCCATCCAACATTACCAATATGTTTCCATAATATTTCTGATAAAAACATAATATTTTTTACGAAAACGTAAAGTTTCTGATGAAAGCTTGAAGTTTATGATGAAAACATAAAATTTCTGATGAAAACGTCAAATTTTGATGAAAACGTAATATTTCTGATGAAAACGTAATATTTTGGTGAAAATGTAAAAATACAGATGAGAACGTAATATTCGTGATGAAAACGTGAAGTTTCTGATGAAAAGGTAAAGTTTCTGATGAAAATGTAAAAATTTCTGATGAAAACGTCAAATTTCTGATGACAATGTAATATTTTTGATGAAAACGTAAAATTTCTGATGAAAACGTAATATTTCTGATGAAAACATAAAGTTTCTGATGAAAACATAAAGTTTCTGATGAAAAAGTATAGTTTCTGATGAAAACGTCAAATTTCTGATGAAAACGTAATATTTCTGATGGAAACGTAAAAACTCTGATGAAAACGTAATATTTATGATGAAAACGTAATATTTCTGATGAAAACGTAATATTTCTTATGAAAATGTAATATTTCTGATAAAAACATAAAGTTTCTGATGAAAACATAAAGTTTCTGATGAAAACGTAAAATTTCGGATGAAAACGTAAAATTTCTGATGAAAACGTCAAATTTCTGATGAAAACGTAGATTTTCTGATGAAAACATAATATTTCTGATGAAAACGTAAAGTTTCTGATGAAAACATGAAGTTTCTGATGAAAACGTAATATTTATGATGAAAACGTAATATTTATAAGGAAAACGTAAAGTATAAAAAATATTGTCGTATAAAAAAGTCTAACAAGAGTAATTGAGAATTTTTATACAAATTTTATGATTAAAATAAAAAAATATTAAACAAAATTCACCATTCTCATAAATATCCATAAAAATCCAAAAACCCAACGTCTTTTTAAAGACCCATTATAGACCCAAACTCATCTAAACCAAAACTCATCTAGACCCATCCTTCTAGAAGACCTATCTAAACTCAAACCTATCTAGACCCATGACCCATCTAGACCTATGGCCCAAACCCAACCCAACTCATCCATTTGCCACCTAATCATGATATATATAATGGATAGGGTTGATGTTCTAGTAGATGCCTTATGATGGGATGATATGTGGCAGATTTATGTGGCGAGATGATGAACTGTACATGTCTTAGTGGCGGTCTGATGAACTATACACATTTCGTGGCTATATGAAGTCGTGAGATGAACAAATCGTGTGTATATCTCTCTGTTTCTCTTGTGGTCTCTCTTATGCCTCCAGCCACTATACATCGTGACATAAAGAATGGCTGGGCTCGATGTTTTGGTTGAGTTTTTTTTCTTAAAAAAATTCAGCCGACATTAAACCCTTCTAATCTTTGTTACAGAAATGACCACTGTTACAACCACTCTTACAACCGTTCCTCCATTAAGGTTGGGATGGGGATTTTAGAGCGGGCAATTTGAAGTTCTATGTTGGTAAAACCACGTGGTGGCAGATTGTTAGCTTAAGTGTTTAATAAATGAATTGTAGTGTTTTTGTTGGTGAATTTGTGATTAAGTATTCCTTGTATAAGCTGTTTGAATGTTGTCTTTTACAGTCATAGTTCTGTTTTGGTTGTTATCTCGTGTATATATTGTTTTGATATTAATATATTTTCATAATTTCACCAAAAAAGTGAAATATTTACAACTCGTTTGAAGTTCCATAAAGTACAACTTGATCATTAAAAAACATTTGGATTAAGCATTGGCCAGTGAAGGTAAACAATGAACAAAGTGACACACTCCAATGCTTGGATCAAAAGGATCGAGGGTTGTTCACTTTGTCATCGGGGTAGCAAAATGTCACGTTTGATGACGACTTCTTGTTAAAGGATGTGCTTTTTAGTGTGTGTCAAATTGCAAAAGCATGGCGGGTCAAGTGTAAATCTTTAGGTCAAACCTAGTTTCCCCTTAGAGACCAAAAATAACCAAATTGACCCATTTGATGGTCACTGGGTCAAAAAGACAAATTTACCTATTCAACAAGAAAACGTGAAATGAGACGAAAACGTATAAAAACTGACGAAAACTTAAAGGTATTTTTAGAGACGAATTTATTGTGTTTTTGTTGAATCGTAGTAACCTGAATATATTTTTTACATTTTTATGTTAAATTTTACCTTTTAAATTTTTAATTTTCTCGTTTTTCAATTTCTGTTGATGTTAAATTTTACTTTAAATTTTTTATATTCTCGTATTAATCTTTTTTTAGTTGTTTTATTTTTATTTGGTTAGTTTATGATAAATATTTTCGTGTAACGAAATATTTTTATAATACTAAAAATATATATAAGTAATGGAGTAAGAAAAATAAGAACACTTGAGCATTTTTTCATTTTTGCAAAATGAAAAACACAATCACATGTTTCTCTGTGGAAATGAAAATTTCTTCTCTTTTTTACAAAACAAAAAATAGATAACGAAGAAAAATATTTTCTAACTAAACGCACCCGAAGTAACTTGTAACAACAGTGGACCACATGTTTTCATTGTAAATAAAGTTGAATCAAATAAAAATTTCATTACTATGTAACATCTTAGACGAATGGCAAATTGATATAAAATCCACTATGAGCACATATACATCGTTAATTTGTTTATGTATATAACATATACTACCATGTTTATGAAGAAAAAAAAAATACATTCGGCAGTGTAATTAAAAATCAACCCGATAAACCCGATTCTTTGTCCGGTTGCGTGTTAGTTTTGTTTTTCCAAACTCGATAAACCCCAACCCGATAAGCCCCAAATCCGACCCAATAACCCGATTGACCCCCTGGTTGTTAGGTTGGTAATATTAAATGATACTGTACTTTACATTAGTACAGTGAATGAAATTTGAACCGGGAAGAGTGAAAAATTCAAACCGAAACAAAAATTTCAAACCTTCCAATACATTTAATCTCAACCGTAGAAAAATAAACCCCTTTAATCCAACGACCATTATGGCCGATCCGTGTGACATCAAACCCACCAATCAAATACCAACTACAGCCACTATTTAATCAAACCCATCTTCATCATCTGAGCACACCTTAAACAAAACTTAGCAGACATTACAAATATGTTTTTATTTTCCGGAATGTTTGAGTTATGCTAATTACATGTCATACATCATGATATAAAGAATGACCGGGGTCGATGATTTAGGTTAGCCGCTACTACCGGTCCATCTACTAAGGCCGGGAGGATATTTAAGAGAAGCGTTGAAGTATTTGTAGCCACGTTCCGAGAACGCGTGCTTCAATTCGATGGAGGAACATGTTCAATACTGTAATCTTCTCTTCCACAAGCAAGGACTCCATAAATACCTTTTAGTCTCAAATAATCGTATTTCTAAAGAACCTAAATTAGGAACTGCAAGAATTGTAGTCCTTTTGTTGGTGAATTTATTATTAGGTATTCCTTTGAATAGGTTGTTTGAATGTT
This sequence comes from Glebionis coronaria, assembly GCA_025667525.1. Classification (NCBI taxonomy): domain Eukaryota; kingdom Viridiplantae; phylum Streptophyta; class Magnoliopsida; order Asterales; family Asteraceae; genus Glebionis; species Glebionis coronaria. The sequence goes on from JANFOE010001219.1 coordinate 365,604, forward strand.
GTCGTTTATAATCAAGCGTGAAGCTATGGACATGTCATAGTTCTGTTTAGTTGTTATCTCTTGTATATATTGTTCCCACATTAATGTATTTTCACCATTTCAATAAAATAAACATTTACAACTCGTTTCAAGTCCCATAGTTATGTCTCGCTGTTATGTTCCGCTGTCGTAGTTCTGTTTCATTGGTTTCTTGGCGTTCTTCTTGCGGCGCACCTTCATGAAGGGTTGATTCAATTCCTGGGTGACATAATTCGATTACTTGTTATGGTAGAGCGTTGCCTATTATATCAATCTCAAAGAACTACTCTTGCAACAGTATGACATGCTAGGCGAATATGGAGGGTTCACTTTGTAATCGGGGTAGGAAAATGGCTCGCTGAATAAAGACTTATGGTTAAGGGATGTACTTTTTAGAGTGTGCCAAACTGCGAAAGGATGGCAGGTCAAGTGTAAATCTTTAGCTCAACCTAGTTGCCCCTTAGAGACCAAACATAACCCAAATTGACCCAAATTCTCAGAAGAGATCAGGGTTCGTTGGGTGATCACCACCAAGTTTTAGAAACTCGTACAAACACTTTCCGAAATTTCAAATCTGCCCATTCGTCCATAGGCAATTTCAAGTTTCCTCCCTCAATAATCGCAACTGCACATGTGTCACTAGACTTGCTAGTTGCTATGAATACACTCCTTTATCTGATTCTCATTTACAAATACATCGTGAATTCCATGGAATCTGTCTTCCACAGGTAAATGACAAATATTCGGTCTATTCTTTAGTAATCGTCGTGTTATGATGTTTTTTTTAACCTTAATCATGTATAGTACGATAAGAGAACCAAACGAGATAGACAATGACCGGCCACTTGGCTGTGGACATCAAAAATTCGAGTAAAGAACAAATTCAAAATCAAACTCGGGTAATATCATCATAGTTTTAAGGTTTGTCATTTACCTGTGGAAGACAAGACACCAAGGAATGAGATAAAGGAGTGTATTCATATTAAGTCGGGTAATGGTAACATAACCTCAACCCGGTATACAGCTAGGCTGACTGACACATGTACAGTTGCTGTGATTATCGAAAGAGGAAACTGGAAATGGCCTATGGACGAATGAGCAGCTTTAAACTTTCAAAAATGTTATGGCACCCTGTCTGTTTAATACTGAAAAAAGTGATCTGGCAATATGGATAAACCGTAAACGGGCGAGTGGAGAAGATCCATATTCAGGTTAGCCGGGAGTCAATCCGATCTAATACCAGACATATGCATATTTTGATGGATATGAAACAAGGGTAGCCTTGTATAGACAACAAGAGCTAGTCATCTCAATGACACATTGCGATTCGGTCAACTCAAAAAGTCAAACTGCGTTTCCACATTTGCTGAGATTTTCACTTGTCTTCTGTCTATTCCGTCGTTTTCATTGTCTGTTCCGCCGTTTTCAACATTAGTTCATTGTTTAGTTTTTCTACATCTTCAATAACCGAAGACGGTCCAGTATGAACAACTTGTAGTGAATCCAAACGGATCTCCATCCAGTTCTTGAGTTAAATCGTCTCTAGAGTACTTTTTTTTGTCGAAGTGTACTGATATGTGCACTAATACTTTCTTTCTTTGACTTCAAAACGTTTAGCTTTCCAACATCGATATTGCATACATTTTCTTTCAAGCTATTCATGACTGCATTTGTGTCATCTCAAGCTTTGTGTTTCACCAACACTCGAAGTTCATTCTGTTGCTTCTCTAGCTTAACCACTTTTTCTTTATCGATTGCATGTTTGAATTCAGTCTCTCGGTATTCATGACTGAACATCTGATTCACTCTCTTGAATATCTACCTTCAACTTAGTATTTTCGTCTTTTAATCTTGTAATCTTACAATCTTCTCGTTCTTGCTGATAACCTCCTTTTACAACTCAAAAATCTGTTTAAGTAAAAGCTCATTGGTTTCTTTTAAATTCTGCTAATCAGTGATGAGTTTTTCATTCAATAAATCATGTTCATTTTGCAACGCAGCAGGCATGCTTGATAACTCCGTCAATTTTGTTATCAAGTAAGACTTCTTTCTATCACAATCTTGTGTTGTCATTTTAATGACTTCATTGACAAACCGCTCGAACCCTATAAGTTTGTGAGACAAAGATCGTTTTAATGCAGGCTCAGTTTGCAGGAACGGGTCAGTTTGTGGTTTGATTTAGACTCATAGCATCACATTCATCATACGGTCATATTATAGGGAAATCAGTAGTTACAGCCTCAACAAGGCGCTTATGGTTCTGAATGGATGGTTATGATTTTGGTCTAAGTAGCATGGAATTGGTCGGTTTGTTTATTGGTTTCAGGTTTACATTTGGGTTCTTCGATTTGCAGGGATAACTTCAGTTTTATTAAGTACAACATTGTTCAATTTTGCTATTGGATAACTCCGTCCATTTCAATATATTCAGTTCGGGTTATTGATGGTTCCATACTTCCATGTATATTTTGGTATTGGAATTCTGATATGCTTTTGGTTAGTAACTCATGTACCAAACTGCGAAAGCATGGCGGGTCCATTGTAAATCTTTTGGTCAACCAAACATAACCCAAATTGACCCATTTAAAGGTTACTGGGTCAAAAACACAAATTTACCTATTAAAAAAGAACTGATTATCTGGAATTCAAAGTTAGATGGTTTCTATGATTTGGAGATATTGTCCATCGACGAGTTTTGCTGATCGTCAAGTCGGGTAAGGACAACACAGTAACACAACCTCAGTATGGTATATGGCTAGTCTTGCTGACACATGTACAGTTGCTGTGATTATCGAAAGGGGAAACTGGAAAGGCCTCTGGACAAATGAGCAGATTTGGAATTTCGGAAAGTGTTATGGTACCCTGTCTTCTTAATACTGAAAAAAAGTGATCTAGTAATATGGATAAACCGTAAATAAGCGAGTGGAGTAGATCCCTATTCAGGTTACTTGGGAGTCGATCCGATCTACAGTGCATAACCGGTATTCCCACGGCCGTTTACTGATCTATCCATGGTCATGCCAAAATGTTCACCCAACGAACCATGATCTCTTCTGAGAATTTGGGGATAGCTCACTTGTGTGTTCTCTTGACACATTGCGATTCGGTCAACTCGAAAAGTCAAAGCGCGTGTTCTTTCTAAAATAACTTGTTACTTCTTACCACCTTCGTAAGAGTTCTGCCATTTTCAACAATAGTTCATTGTTTACTTTTTCTACACCTTCAATAACCGAAGACAGTCAAGTATGCACAACTTGTATTGAATCCAAACGGATCTCCATCCGGTTCTTGAGTTAAATCGTCTCTAGAGTACTTTTTTTCTTGGGTTAAACAGATATCCCTTTAGTAATAAGTTGCACGCATTCCAAGCTTTGTGTTTAACCAAGACTCGAAATTCATTCACTCACTGGGTATTTTCGTGTTTTAATCTTGTAATCTTGCTAACCTCCTTTTACAACTCAAAAATCTGTTTAAGTAAAAGCTCATTGGTTTCATTTTCCAACGCAGCATGCATGCTTGATAACTTGTCAATCTTCTGTTGTCGTTTTAATGACTTCATTGATAAACTGGTCCAACGCTAATATTCCATGATAACTATTTTGTTAGCTGATTGAATGCTTCTGAATCTCACCTTTAGGATTTCTGCAACGATGCTTTTAGGACTTATCTGACTATCCTCATGATTCGACTGCGACTTTGACGTGTCGCCCTCCATTTAAAAGAAAAAATGTTCTGCAATACTTATATATCATAATAACATAAAGATTCCAACATTAATAGCTACAAAATAAGATATATATCTGCACATACGGACATAGTTCCAGTAAAGTTCACATGTGGTACACATATAGGAACTGAAGCTTATAATTCCATGTTCGAAAACATTTCCTAACATTCCAAGCAAAAACCATGAACAAGATGGAATCAATCAAAATCGATCCCCCTATATCAGTACTAATCATAAATAACGTAAATGATAAACAAGATGTACTAAACACTCGCATTAATATCCTTGGTAATTCAGATTCGGATGAAACCATAGAAGAACACTCGAATAATGATTTGAGTAAGGAGACATCTTTCGTCACATACCGTATAGGTGAAGGAGCGGTTAACATTTTTGGTGATCTTGAAAACTCGTTTAGAAATGATGTTGCTAAAACGTCCGTTCCAGGCGCGGTCCACCCACTCACACGTGCTAAACTACGTGAAATACGCGTGTGAGTATGGTGACACCCTGGAACAGATATTCCAACAAAATGCTAAACTAAACCAAAGCCCGTCCCCGGAGGAAATCGACTTGGAGAAATCACCATTAGCAGCACACCCACGAAAATTGTAAAGTCGACTCTATACAAAGACCCTTCGCTGCGTTACATTTTCTTAATGAACAACGGATGGTACATTATACAAAAGGTAAAAGGCTCGACCGAGATAAAGAAACTAATGGGTGACAATTGGTGTAGACGAAGGTACGTCATCCGAGGTGCAACAATACCACAAAAGCTACCAACGCGAAACATGGGCGAGGCTATTACAATGTATCTATCACACAAGAAGGGATACGAGTAAATGAAAAGTTACAAACAAGTACTAAAAGAAAGGTTCAAAAACTTCATTGCAATTTCGACGAAATACACAAGACGCAAAGCACATGGGTCATGAGCGATGTTTCCATACCTACACTACAAACTAGGTCTCTCTCTCCCTCCTTAGCTAAACGTATCACTTTGTTTATACACACCTTTAAATGTGGCCATCCTCATAATCACTCATTGTGGTCAGCATATATTTGTGAATCCGAGTGATCAAGTAGTAGTAGTGATTCCTTGTAAGAGTCAATGAATAATGAGCCGTTTCCTCCAACAACCCCATCAATCCCAAGATTCTTGATTTGTTGTGAGCAAGGGTCGTAAACATCGATGGTGGTAGGCTCTTTTGGCCGGTCCTTGAAAACTTCAAATATGGGTTCACCACTCTTCCTAAACCCCAATATCTTAAATACATTTGCGCTAATTGTGAATAACTTTGTGAAAGACAAATCATGCTCCATTACCCATACACCACAACATAATCCTTCCCCGACCCTAATGCATCCATAGACAACAAGAGACTCCCTTAGCTTACAAATGGTCACGGAGGAAGATCCATATAGCTCGTTTGTCAAATTATCTGGTAGGTATAGCACTCTCAATTCCTTAGAGCTTAAATCAAATGACAGAAGCATACGATTTAGGCTAGGTTTACCATCATCAGCATAGATCATTTCAAAAGCACCCCAATAAATAAACCTATCAACAACACTAGTTGACTTGTAATTAGGTTGAATATATCCACGAGGCCAATTACTATCTGGAAGCACAATCCAAACCCCCAAACTCAATGAATAAACTTCAACAGAGAAAAGTGACCAAGAAGCATCACATCCTAATCTCACAACGGTGAGATCGCTAGTAACCGGACAAACCCCAAACCCAAATATAGAAAATCGTATACCATTACAAGGCACAACAATGCCAAATGATTTTCGAATTGAAGGGTTCCAAATAACGATCATCCGTTCTTTATCAAGATATGAACCATACAAACATAGTAACCCATGGCACACACCAACAACTGTTTCAACAGAAAATTGTTTCACAAGAGGAGAAACAACAGAAGATGTAACAACCTTAAAAGTTTCATTGTTATCATCATAACGAATGTAGTTTGCCTCAATAAATCTATGACCATCTTCATATTTGTAGCGTAGATCTACATATGTACAATTGTCCGGCTGCGTATGGCGGGCGTTGTAACCTTTGATAAACTTAGAACTATCAATATAAGACTTCCAAGGTTTCGAAACCGACCTGAATCGGATAAGTGACGTGACATTAGAAACCTTTTTGATGATTTCCAATTGGATGTCAAAAGGAATCGAGTCTGACATTTTCTTTCTTTCTTTCTTTCTTTATAAGTCGAATTTGTGATAAAACTTCCGATTTGCTAAACCCTTGATGTTAGATAATACTCGACACACTACTAGAAAAACATCATTTACCCACAGCAAGTTCCGTGGGAAATCCAGTGGGAAAGGGCCCTTACCCACGGATTTCCCACGGAATTATTCCGTTTGTAAAAACATCGTGGGTAAATATTTTCCCACGGAATTTCCCACTGAGCGTTGACTATTTTCCCACGGATTTCCTACGGTTTTTATCACCCATTTTTAACATTCAAAGGGTGGTTTTTTTTCCCACGGATTTCCCACGAACTTTTTTCCCACAGATTACCCACGACCATTTTCCCACGGATTTCCCACGAGTTTTAAAAGCCATTTTGTCATATGTTTCCCACAAATTTCCCACGGTTATTTCCCACACATTTCCCACGGACATATTCCCACGGATTTCCCACAACATTTTTTCATATGTTTCCCACAGATTTCCCACGGTTATTTCCCACGGTTATTTCCCACGGTTATTTCCCACAGATTTTTCACGGACTTATTCCTACATATTTCCCACAACCTTTAGCGACCATTAATCCGTGGGAAACACGTAACTAAATTCCGTAGCATCTATATTATAATTTGACATTCCGGTTTCAAATGAATCTATAAATATGAAATACTGACATTAGAAACAATAATACTCCGTAACCATTAATAAATAACTAAAATATACAAATCCAGTGTCATAGATACATAAATGTGTCGCGCATTGGACACAAATCCGTATTCCTAAAGTGTCATCTACATACTACAACCCAATATTTCTAACTTCTAAAACAAAACCTAAAGCCTAAAGTGTTCACCTAGCTCTTTTGCAGTACACGCTGCTTGTACATGTCCACCTTTGCCCTCAAGTTACCCGACCTGAAAAATAAAAACATCTAGCTATCACCAATTTCAAGTATATAGAATTACCAAGAAAATAAAAGATTACTTGTGGCACGATTAACGTAAAGACATAGCAGGCAAGTATGGCAGAAAAGATCATCATTGCAAGTACAATAGACAAATAAGTGGAGTACTTATAAGCACCTTGGTTTACTTGCTACTTCTATGAAAAGAAGACCGGTAAGGTCTAAGGCAACTTTAGTACTTTTTTGGGGCAGTAATCGTGAAGGTTTAAAGAAATTGATTGAAGAAGGTGATTACGAGATGCTGAGAGACCTGAAGTGATACTATCTACGTTATTTCTTAAACGCGTTGAAGTTATTGCTTGGGATCTTACCCTTGAGAGTTACAGTTAGCCGCTGAAAATTACATATTTGCTACGTACCTAATGTCCTAGGAAGATCTTATGTTGCCTATTAATTATAAGCAGTTCCAAATTTTCATTATATAACATCTTATTTGCTTATTTATTACGAATGGGTAGAGTTCTTTTATTATTTTCTAGTTAACACGTCACAGGTGCATGAAGCGAAAGAAAAATATAAAAAGCAGATCAACAAACTAATTTCATAGCAATGCAGCATGAAGGGCATGTTGTATTCTAGCCTTAAGTTCAGGGGCGCATACCTTATAACGTTCGTTAAGAAGAGAAGTGACGACCCCCACATGCACATTCCTGTAAGGTCTTGCATTTGTTCCAAACGGTACACAACCCTGTAACAGGAAAACCTTAATTATAAGCAAGTTGTCCGCACTGAACCCATACAGAAGCAAGTGACAATTGACCCTTTGATGGGCATATACCACTCTAGACCTGCGTGGTTCGCTGTTCGAAACAATGAAAAGGCGTTTCAGTTATTTTATCTAATGTTTACGTTTAAATAGAACACAAATAAAAAAAAAGCTAAACGCTTTCTATCAAATTTAGAGCCACCGATAGTACATACCTGTTGGTGGTATTCTTTCTGTTAAGCAAGAATATCGCTAAATACTCATTTTGAGCATCCCTATTCATATGCCCATCGATCAGTTTCATATGCTAATAGCAAAAAATGAATAACCCATGTACGCATACCGCGTCATGATAAGTCCCAAACAAAAAAAACTGCTAATACCTCTAAAACATATTTTGAATCTTCAACTCGTTCACCGGTCCCTTCGTCTTTTCACTACTACACAAAAGGCCATTGATTTGATCCTAACTGATTTGCATTGAATTAGATGTGACACTACATATGCTGTGTGGTTTCGAGTTGCAGAAATACTTCTACAGAGGAATATGAAGCCGACACTCGGTGAGATTATAGCTTTGTTTGCATTCTACGACAATTTCGTAATACCTGGGGTACAACATGATTACTGCTATTTCCATGGTATTCAAAATGGGATTTGCCTTTTTGTTTATCCATTGGATTCTTACTTGATAAATTGCAAGTATCATCCCTTATAAAATATAATGTTCATGGATATATCTATGTGTTTTAAGGAAAAGTTTGACAGACTACCATCTAATACTAAGATATTTAAAACTTAATAAGAAAATGATAATTACAACGCGAAGCTTCTAACAATACTCTTTTGTTGAAGAATGTGTCATTGCACAAAAACCATTACTAAAAGTAGTTCTTATATTCATGCGTAGCATTGCACAAAATAGAAAAACAAAAACTTAGAACCCTTATCTGTTCCAAATAGTTAATCATATTGCTATGCTAAGGCTACATGGCTACGATAGCTAGTTTAGGACCAAAATACCTTATAGTGTCCTTTACATTTTAATGCTGAAATGTTTTGGTTTAGGAGGTTGGTTAGTATTTTAATATCTAATTGGGTCCATGTCATTGCAAAGCTTTTTTAAGAAAGTTCCGTACATGATTTTAGTTCATACATTTTTCTATGGGAAAACTCCATCAAAAGAGTGCATTGTTATACTCTTTAATAGTGTTATGATAACTAAAGGTGAAAACTTCAGCAAAGTCACTTGTAAATTAAGCGGTCCTAATTTGGTTATGTTCATATCAATTGTATATTATAACAAAAGCTTAGTTGAATGAGAACTGGCCTAACTTTCAAGCCGGACAGTATTTGTTATTGATGAAGTACACATTTTTGTCGTATAAGTTGGAGACTGTAATCTGCATGTTTAGTTTCATGTAATCCTAATTAATGTGTAAATCGTGATTACAAAACATATATATTACTACGATAAGGTTATAACAAAATGGAAAGAGAAACAAGTATTTGCAGTTAACCCTATAGCCACACCAATAACGAGCGATTATATGAATGAAAACTTGAAAAGTATCTGTTCCAAGGATGAGTTATTTGTCAAGTGGATCCGGCATGAGAATTTCAGTAATCATAATTTCATATAGTACAAGGTATAGAAGAGAAGGGGGCAAAGAGATATTAAATTAGAACTTTACCTCAAAACCTGTAGTAGCCCCGCAGTAAAGAGCTTCCAGATGGCGATATTTCTGGCCCCAACCTCTTTTATCCCATCCAAGCCGACTATATCACCTACTTCAAATATCTAGAGTTCCAATGTGAATTAGGTAACGACATCTAAGCTTAATGATAAGCAAAGACAAATCTTTCATATCTATTTTCATTGCCCAAAGTTACACTTATAATTAGAGGTGACATGATGCATTGTTCGGGCAAGTTGAATAACATGTGAAACAGACACATATATGGCCTAAAAACTACTAAACTAGGCAGCCTCAATATATTTATAGTTATCACTTTTTCTTCCTAGTCTAAATCAGACACATATATCGCCTAAAAACTCCAGCTTCCTTAATATATGTATTTCGCGTACAATATTCTCAAACACAAAAAAGCGAAATCACATAAACTAAATCAAAAATTCAATTCATCAGTACTTAAAAAGTAAAAAAAAATGTCTATATAAATATTGATATTAATAATTAAAAAATATAAAAAAAGATGAATAGATCGTACTGATTAGGAGAAATAAGATTAGATCTGACTGAAAAAGTGGGGTTAACGAGAGGCATCAATCGCCTTGATTCCCTTCTTGCTACTGCCATCGCCATTGGAATCAAATTTTTTGCTTTGTGATTGGATTTGATCTAAAAATAACAAAACTGATTTTGATTTTCTTTAATTAATACAAAACTGATTTCGATTATTATATTGAAGAAAGAATGAAAAATAAATTGATTTGTGGATCAGCAATGATCGAGGATATACATAGCGAATGATTATTATAGTGGGATAGTTTGAGATCTAAGATATGGTAAGGATAAGTTTTTTTTAGATGTGGGATAAGTTTGACATCTGAGATATATTAAGGATATGTTTTTTTAGAGATAGAGGAGGGACGATTTGATTTTTGGTGAAAAATATAAGCGGGACATGTGAAAATGCTAAAATGTTATATGTGTGGGAAAATTTGTGGCAAAATTATACCTTACATTCCCACGGATATTTTTTGTAGGAAATATGTGGGTAATTACCCACGGATTTCTCACAGATTTATAATATTTGTGGGAAATCTGTGGGAAATTACCCACGAATTTCCCACGGACATGATCGTTTTCTTTTATTTTTCTCGATATAAATACATTTTTACGCATATACACGTCCGTATACGTACATAAAAGATATCAATAGACAAAATGATTTTCATAAATGTGATGTTCGACAGTCAAGAGTGAATCCTTGTACACGAGATGTTCGACGGAGTCGTCAGTAGGGTATCGTCGTACACAAGATGTTGAACGGATGAGTTAAGAGTGTAATGTTATACACAAGATGTTAAACGGATGGTTTGAAAAGTATTGTTATACATGAGATGTCAAACGGATAATTCAATATAATATCGTTGCACACGGCATGTTCAATAGACATATTAAATGTTAACGAGTAGTCGATAGGGTATCGTTGTACACGAGATGTTCAAATAAGTAGTCGATAGGGTATCGTTGTACACGATATGTTCAAATAAGTAGTCGATAGGGCATCGTTGTATACGATATGTTCAAAGGGTATCGTTGTATACGATATGCTCAAATGAGTAGTCGACATGGTATCGTTGTATACGAGATGTTCAAATGAGTAGCCGATAGGGTATCGTTGTACACGAGATGTTCAAATGAGTAGTCGATATGGTATCGTTGTATACGAGATGTTCAAATGAGTAGCCGATAGGGTATCGTTGTACACGAGATGTTCAAATAAGTAGTCGATATGGTATCGTTGTATACAAGATGTTCAAATGAGTAGCCGATAGGGTATCGTTGTACACGAGATGTTCAAATGAGTAGTCGATAGGGTATCGTTGTATACGAGATGTTCAAAGGAGTAGTCGATATGGTATCGTTGTATACGAGATGTTCAAATGAGTAGTCGATAGGGTATCGTTGTATACGATATGTTCAAATGAGTAGTCGATAGGTAGGGTATCATTGTATACGACATGTTCAAATGAGTAGTCGATAGGGTATCGTTGTATACGAGATGTTCTAAGGAGTAGTTGATAGGGTATCGTTGTATAATAGATTTTAAAGGAGTAATCGATAGGGTATCGTTGTATAATAGATGTTCAAAGGAGTAGTTGATAGGGTATCGTTGTATAAGAGATGTTCAAATGAGTAGCCGATAGGGTATCGTTGTATACGAGATGTTCAAATGAGTAGCCGATAGGGCATCGTTGTATACGAGATGTTCAAATGAGTAGTCGATAGGGCATCGTTGTATACGAGATGTTCAAATGAGTAGTCGATAGGGTATCGTTGTATACGAGATGTTCAAATGAGTAGCCGATAGGGCATCATTGTATACGAGATGTTCAAATGAGTAGTCGATATGGTATCGTTGTATACAAGATGTTCAAATGAGTAGCCGATAGGGTATCGTTGTACACGAGATGTTCAAATGAGTAGTCGATAGGGTATCGTTGTATACGAGATGTTCAAAGGAGTAGTCGATATGGTATCGTTGTATACGAGATGTTCAAATGAGTAGTCGATAGGGTATCGTTGTATACGATATGTTCAAATGAGTAGTCGATAGGTAGGGTATCGTTGTATACGACATGTTCAAATGAGTAGTCGATAGGGTATCGTTGTATACGAGATGTTCTAAGGAGTAGTTGATAGGGTATCGTTGTATAATAGATTTTAAAGGAGTAATCGATAGGGTATCGTTGTATAATAGATGTTCAAAGGAGTAGTTGATAGGGTATCGTTGTATAAGAGATGTTCAAATGAGTAGCCGATAGGGTATCGTTGTATACGAGATGTTCAAATGAGTAGCCGATAGGGCATCGTTGTATACGAGATGTTCAAATGAGTAGTCGATAGGGCATCGTTGTATAAGAGATGTTCAAATGAGTAGTCGATAGGGTATCGTTGTATACGAGATGTTCAAATGAGTAGCCGATAGGGCATCGTTGTATACGAGATGTTCAAATGAGTAGTCGATAGGGCATCGTTGTATACGAGATGTTCAAATGAGTAGTCGATAGGGTATCGTTGTATACGAGATGTTCAAATGAGTAGTCGATAGGGTATCGTTGTATACGAGATGTTCAAATGAGTAGCCGATAGGGCATCCTTGTATACGAGATGTTCAAATGAGTAGTCGATAGGGTATCGTTGTATACGAGATGTTCAAATGAGTAGCCGATAGGGCATCGTTGTATACGAGATGTTCAAATGAGTAGTCGATAGGGCATCGTTGTATACGAGATGTTCAAATGAGTAGTCGATAGGGCATCGTTGTATACGAGATGTTCAAATAAGTAGCCGATAGGGTATCGTTGTATACGAGATGTTCAAATGAGTAGCCGACAGGGCATCGTTGTATACGAGATGTTCAAATGAGTAGTCGATAGGGAATCGTTGTATACGAGATGTTCAAATGAGTAGCCGATAGGGTATCGTTGTATACGAGATGTTCAAATGAGTAGCCGATAGGGCATCGTTGTATACGTGGGAAATACGTTATCCGTGGGAAATACGTGGGTAAATTACCCACGGATTTCCCACGGATTAATAAATAATACAATAATACGTTGTCCGTGGGAAATCCGTGGGTAAATTACCCACGGATTTCCACGGATAGATAAATAATAATAATAATATGTATACCGTGGGAAATCCGTGGGTAATTTGCCACCGCTTTCCCACGGATGTGTAAAATAACTAAATAGTTTTGTAATCCGTGGGAAATCCGTGGGTAATTTGCAATCCGTGGGAAGTCCGTGGGTAATTTGTCACGACTTTCCCACGACTTTCCCACGGAAAACCTTGGTCAATGCCTCTGTGGAAAATCCGTGGGTAATTTCCCACGGATTTCCCACGGAATTTTTTTTTTGTCATTTCTGTGGGAAATCCGTGGGAATACCGTGTCAAATTTCCCACGGTTTTTGTTCCGTGGGAAAAATTTCGTGGGTAAAACCAGTTTGTGTAGTAGTGACATAAGTTATTTTCCCCAAAGGATTACATTATTGGCTTGGGACAGAAGCAAAACCAAACTCGACACTTAACCCCCTCGACTTTGACTTAAATGAAAATAAAGACTAAGTTTATAACACGGACATAGATATCTTTAGGATCAGTAATTAAGTCATTAGTCCCACCAACTAAGTTCAAAGCCGTTACAGTGAAATAAAGGCACTGACCAGAGGTATGTTGGCATCTCTCGCATACAAGGCATAAACACACTGCCGAGGGAATTAAGATAAGCACCTCTATTACTATATATAGATAACTCATTTTTGTTTTGACATTGTTGTTCCGGATGTATAATTTAAACTAAGAAGATCACATTCATCATACGGGAGATCAGTAGCTCCAGCCTCAAAAAGACCCTCATATCTGTATTCATCATCAAACGTCAATGGTGACTGAGAGTCGGTGGTCTTGATTCCGAGTACGAAGTTTTGAGAAGATTTACACTACCTTCCTTGGCTTTATGAAGTAGTTGAGAAGGTTTGCAATCATATTTGGATCGAGACGTGTGTGTTAAGGGGACAGATAATCACTCCAGCCATGTGATTGCAAAATGAAGTTCTAGCATTGCAGGACGCTTGGTGCTAGTATGGCTACCTTCACGCCACAAATTTAACTTGTCTAAAACATATATGTTACAATACCAGATCAATAATTGCTCTGAAGCTTGACCAAATTGCAGGACGCTTGGTGCTAGAATGGTTTCAACACTTTTACTCTCAAAGCAGCAAATTCATATTCACGTCATTTATGCAGCTCTATTCTGACCTATGATAGGTATGAACTTTGTATGATTGGCTACACTCCATGCATACGTAAGAGTTCTAGTCTGCTTAAAATTTGCAGGTATTCTTTAGTGGATAATAGTTATAATTATAAGGGTGCTTGGGTTTACACTAGTCGGGTGCTACATTTTTTCTTCCTTCTGTGATGATTCAAGTGCTTCTGGTCATTCTATCCATATAACATAGCAGAAGTACTAACTAAAGAACCACTGAACAAGAGATGGTGAGCACAAAAACTATACATAACTAACAAGTGGCCGGTCATTGTCTATCTCGTTTGATTCTCGTATGATAACACGACGATTACTAAAGAATAGACCGAAGATTTGTCATTTACCTATGGAAGACAAGACACCATGGAATTCGCAATGTATTTGTAAATGATATGATGGTTCAGATTAGGGAGTGTATTCATAACAAGTCGGATAATGGTAACACCGTAACATAACCTCAATATGGTATATGGGTAGGCTGGCTGACACATGTACAGTTGCTGGGATTATCGAAGGAGAAAACTGGAAATGAAATTTTAATACAAAAATTTGACCCGCGAAGACTGAAAATATTCAAAACCAAAACAATATTTTGAAACCTCTAATCAAATTCAATATCCACCGTAAAAAACTAAACACTTTAATCCAACGACCTGATCCGCGTGACACCAAACTCACCAATCAAATATCACCTCTAGCCACTATGTAAACAACCAACCCATCATCATCATCATCATCATCATCATCATCATCATCACATCAAACCTTCAACAAAACCCATCCAACATTACGAATATGTTTCCATAATATTTCAGATAAAAACATAATATTTTTGACGAAAACGTAAAGTTTCTGATGAAAACTTAAAGTTTATGATGAAAACATAAAATTTCTGATGAAAACGTCAAATTTTGATGAAAACGTAATATTTCTGATGAAAACGTAATATTTTGGTGAAAATGTAAAAATACGGATGAGAACGTAATATTCATGATGCAAACGTGATGTTCCTGATGAAAAGGTAAAGTTTCTGATGAAAATATAAAAATTTCTGACGAAAACGTCAAATTTCTGATGACAATGTAATATTTCTGATAAAAACGTAAAATTTCTGATGAAAACATAAAGTTTCTGATGAAAACATAAAATTTCTAATTAAAAAGTACAGTTTCTGATGAAAACGTCAAATTTTGGATGAAAACGTCAAATTTCGGATGAAAACGTAATATTTCTGATGGAAACGTAAAAACTCTGATGAAAACGTAATATTTATGATGAAAACATAATATTTCTGATGAAAACGTAATAATCTGATGAAAACGTAATAGTTCTTATGAGAACGTAAAAATACGGATGAAAACGTAATATTTCTGATAAAAACATAAAGTTTCTGATGAAAACGTAAAATTTCGGATGAAAACGTAAAATTTCTTATGAAAACGTCAATTTATGATGAAAACGTAAATTTTCTGATGAAAACATAATATTTCTGATGAAAACGTAAAGTTTCTGATGCAAACGTGAAGTTTCTGATGAAAACGTAATATTTATGATTGAAAACGTAATATTTATTAGGAAAACGTAAAGTATAAAAAAATATTGTCGTATAAAAAGTCTAACAAGAGTAATTGAGAATTTTTATACAAATTTCATGATTAAAATAAAAAAAATGTTAAACAAAATTCACCATTCTCATAAATATCCATAAAAATCCAAAAACCCAACGTCTTTCTAAAGACCCATTATAGACCCAAACTCATCTAAACCAAAACTTATCTAGACCAATCCTTCTAGAAGACCTATCCAAACTCAAACCCATCTAGACCCATGACCCATCTAGACATATGGCCCAAACCCAACCCAACTCATCTATTTGCCACCTCTATTCATGATATATATAATGGATGGGGTTGATGTTCTAGTAGATGCCTTATGATGGGATGATATGTGGCAGATCTATGTGGCGAGATGATGAACTGTACATGTCTTAGTGGCGATATGATGAACTATACACATTTCATGGCTAAATGAAGTCGTGAGATGAACAAATTGTGTGTATATCTCTATGTTTCTCTTGTGGTCTCTCTTATGCCTCTAGCCACTATACATCGTGACATAAAGAATGGCTGGCTCGATGTTTTGGTTGAGTTTTTTTTCTTAAAAAAATTCAGCCGACATTAAACCCTTTTAATCTTTGTTACAGAAATGACCACTGTTACAAACTTACAACCACTCTTACAACCGGTCCCTCCATTAAGGTTGGGATGGGGATTTTAGAGCGGGCAATTTGAAGTTCTATGTTGGTAAAACCACGTGGTGGCAGATTGTTAGCTTAAGTGTTTAATAAATGAATTGTAGTGTTTTTGTTGGTGAATTTGTGATTAAGTATTCCTTGTATAAGATGTTTGAATGTTGTCTTTTACAGTCATAGTTCTGTTTTGGTTGTTATCTCGTGTATATATTGTTTTGATATTAATATATTTTCATAATTTCTCAAAAAAAATGAAATATTTACAACTCGTTTGAAGTTCCATAAAGTACAACTTGATCATTAAAAAACATTTGGATTAAGCATTGGCCGGTGAAGGTAAACAATGAACAAAGTGACACACACTCCACTGCTTGGATCAAAAGGATGGAGGGTTGTTCACTTTGTAATCGGGGTAGCAAAATGCCACGTTTGATGACGACTTCTTGTTAAAGGATGTGCTTTTTAGTGTGTGTCAAATTGCGAAAGCATGGCGGGTCAAGTGTAAATCTTTAGGTCAAACCTAGTTTCCGCTTAGAGACCAAAAATAACCAAATTGACCCATTTGATGGTCACTGGGTCAAAAAGACAAATTTACCTATTCAACAAGAAGACGTAAAATGAGACAAAAACGTATAAAAACTAACGAAAACTTAAAGGTATTTTTAGAGACGAATTTATTGTGTTTTTGTTGAATCGTAGTAACCTGAATATATTTTTTTACATTTTTTATGTTAAATTTTACCTTTTTAATTTTTAATTTTCTCGTTTTTTAGTTTCTGTTGATGATAAATTTTACTTTAAATTTTTATATTCTCGTATTAATCTTTTTTAGTTGTTTTATTTTTATTTGGTTAGTTTATGATAAATATTTTCGTGTAACGAAATATTTTTATAATACTAAAAATATATATAAGTAATGGAGTTAGAAAAATAAGAACACTTGAGCATTTTTTCATTTTTGCAAAATGGAAAACACAATCACATGTTTCTCTCTGGAAATGAAAATTTCTTCTCTTTTTTACAAAACCAAAAATAGAAAACGAAGAAAAATATTTTCCAACTAAACGCACCCGAGGTAACTTGTAACAAAAGTGGACCACATGTTTTCATTGTAAATAAAGTTGAATCAAATAAAATTTTCATTACTATGTAACATCTTAGACGAATGGCAAATTGATATAAAATTTTAATTTGTTTATGTATACAACATATACTACCATGTTTATGAAGAAAAAAAAATACATTCGGCAGTGTATTTAAAAATCAACCCGATAAACCCGATTCTTTGTCGGGTTGCGTGTTAGTTTTGTTTTTCCAAACTCGATAAAACCCGACCCGATAAGCCCAAATCCGACCCAATAACCCGATTGACCCCCTGGCTGTTAGGTTGCTAATATTAAATGATACCGTACTTTACATTAGTACAGTGAATGAAATTTGAACCGCCAAGAGTGAAAAATTCAAACCGAAACAAAAATTTCAAACCTTCCAATACATTTAATCTCAACCGTAGAAAAATAAACCCCTTTAATCCAACGACCATTATGGCCGATCCGTGTGACATCAAACCCACCAATCAAATACCAACTACAGCCACTATTTAATCAAACCCATCTTCATCATCTCAGCACACCTTAAACAAAACTTAGCAGACATTACAAATATGTTTTTATCTTCCGGAATGTTTGACTTATGCTAATTACATGTCATACATCATGATATAAAGAATGACCGGGGTCGATGATTTAGGTTAGCCGCTACTACCGGTCCCTCTACTAAGGTCAGGGCGGATATTTCAGAGAAGCATTGAGGTATTTGTAGCCACGTTCCCAGAACGCGTGCTTCAATTGGATGGAGGAACATGTTCAATACTGTAATCTTCTCTTCCACAAGCAAGGATTCCATAAATACCTTTTAGTTTCAAATAATCGTATTTCTAAAGAACCTAAATTAGGAATTGCAAGAATTGTAGTCCTTTTGTTGGTGAATTTGTGATTAGGTATTCCTTTGTATAAGTTGTTTGAATGTTGTCCTTTACAGTCAAGCATTAAGCTATGGTATTCATAGTTCTGTTTTGTTGTAATCTTTTTTATATATTGTTCTGACATTAATGTATTTTCACCATTTTAATTAAAAAAAACATTTACAGCTTGCTTATTAAAAATAAGGGAAGCTGATATGCTTGTATCAAGTATCGGTTTCTTGGAGTTGTTCTTGCGGCACGCCTTTACAAGTGGGACGCCTTTATAAAGGCTTGATTCAATTCATGGGTGACATATAAATCGATTACTTTTTATGGCAGAACATTGCCTATTATATCAATGTCAAAGAACTACTCTTGCAATAGTATGACGTGTGCTTGGCGAAGATGTGTGTGTGCGTGTGGGGGGGGGGGGGGGGGGGGGGAGTCACTTTGTAATCGGGGTAGCAAAATAGCACGTTGGATGACGACTTCTGGTTAAAGGATGTGCTTTTTAGTGTGTGCCAAACTGCGAAAGCATTGCAGGTAAAGTGTAAGTCTTTAGGTCAACCAAACATAAACCAAATTGACCCATTTTAAGGGTACTGGAATTCAAAGTTAGTTGGTTTCTATGATTTGGAGATATTGTCTATTCACGAGTTTTGCTGAGTGTTTGATGTTACCATGAGAATAGTTAACAAGGAAAGTGTTCATGATCATATAATTTTACTTGATTTTGACTTTGATTTTGTTCGTTTCTCTTATCTTTTGATGTGCACAAGTACTCCATGTTCTAATAAGCCCTTGCTTTCTCATCAAAGGCGGGTACTATTAATGAA
Organism: Glebionis coronaria; assembly: GCA_025667525.1. Taxonomy (NCBI): domain Eukaryota; kingdom Viridiplantae; phylum Streptophyta; class Magnoliopsida; order Asterales; family Asteraceae; genus Glebionis; species Glebionis coronaria. The sequence goes on from JANFOE010001219.1 coordinate 384,815, forward strand.
CCTAAAAAAATAACAATTATAGGACGTCATCAAAGACAGTCATTCTAGCTAATATCATGACATAAAAAGAGTGTCATTAACGTTAATGGACACATGGTCATTTTATTATGTCATATATTGTAGCAGAAGTACCTCACCGAAAACATGTTAAAATGTACTATACATAACCTCCATATGGTATATATGGCTAGGCTGACTGGCACATGTACAGTTGCGATTATCGAGGTAGGAAACTTGAAATAGTCTATGGACGAATGAGCAGATTTAAAATTTCAGCAGTTTGGTAAGAATACTGTATTATATACTACATATATAGGAGTTTGTATGCAATGCAGCTACGAGTTTGTAAAATTTGGTGGTGATCAGCTGGTTCTTTATTATGCGGATATATTGGGAGCTATCCTGCCTTGCGTAGCTGATAAAGAAGAAGAAAAGAGCTTATCTCAAGAGTAATAAGTTAGTAAATAGTTATACGGGTGTTTGGCATGGCTAATAAACTGTTTTTCTACTTAAAAAGTACAGGCTGTAAGTTCCTATTTAGGGGGTGTTTCGGATTACCAACATTCTTATAATACGTTGTACACTGATACTAGCTTCCGTTCCAAATTTCTATAAGACGTGGTACACTAATACTATATTCTGATATGGATTTATCGGCTCTGCGAAAAAACCAACATCAACCGAACATATATATATTCTTTTAGACATACATCAGAACAGTCAACTATCTGTTTTCGTCATAATAATAAAGCCATAATAAGATCACACTATATTGCTGTTAAAAAACACATTTCTGTTCTTGAATATGCTATGACCTGCTGTCAAGAACTAATATTCTGTACATACATGGAATTAGCGTATGTTACTTTTGGTCTGTACTAGTACATATTAATATTCAACTTTATATTGTGTACAGAAATGAAATAAGAGCATGTTTGAACCATAGTGTGCAGACCGTCTATCATTTATGTTACTATATATGTGCAGAACTGCAAATAGCTTGTACCTCCATACAAACGACGGGTACGTTGGAATCACAATGGCCGATACTGAGGCCCGAAGCTTGGACAAGAGCTTCTCATCGCTCACGGCCCATGAGCTTTGCGTCTTGTGTATTTCGTGGAACATTGCATTGAAGTTTTTGAACCTTTCTTTTAGTACTTGTTTGTTCACTTTTCTGTTTACTTGTATCCCTTTTGTTTACTTGTATCCCTTTTTTTGTGATACATTGTAATAGTATAGCCCATGTTTCGCGTTGGTAGCTTTTGTGGTATTGTCGCACCTCGGATAACCTTCTTCTGCACCAATTATCTCCCATAAGTTTCTTTATCTTGGTCGAGCCTTTTACCTTTTGTAAAATGTACCTTCCGTTGTTCATTAAGAAAATGTAACGCAGCGAAGGGTCTTTGTATAAGAGTCGACTTTACGGATAGGTTGCCATCTAAGACACTTTTCACTGACATGATTTGTGCTGCTAATGGTGATTTCTCAAAGTCGATTTCCTCTGGGGACGGGCTTTGGTTTAGTTTAGCATTAAGTTGGAATATGTGTTCCAGGGTGTCACCATACTCACACACGTATTTCACGTAGTTTAGCCTCCTGTTTCCTCCATCGATAATCACAGCAACTATACGTCTGTACATGTGTACATGTGTCAGTGAGACTAGCCATATACCATATTATGGTTGTGCGACTGTGTTACCATTACCTTTTTTTGGGTTAATGGCTCGATAATGTATCATTGTTGTCACGATTTCCTTTTATATGTAGTGAACTATTTTTTTGCTATTCTATGTACTAAACTTGCATTTTTGAGCATTTTAGTGTATTTTGTGACCAATTTGCCCCTCGCAAATTAATAAAATGAAGGGTAAAATGGTCATAAAATACACCAAAATGCCCAAAAATGCAAGTTTAGTACATAGAATAGCAAAAAAAAAGAGTTCTTTACATATAAAAAGAAATCGTGACAACTATGATACATTTGGGGTTCCAATTGGAAATCATCAAAAAGGTTTCTAATGTCAAGTCACTGATTCGTTTCAGGTCGGTTTCGAAACCTTGGAAGTCTTGTATAGATAGTTCTAAGTTTATCAAAGGTTACAACGCCCGCCATACGCAGCTAGAAAGTTGCACATATGTAGATCTACGCTACAAATATGAAGATGGTCGTAGATTTGCTAAGGGGGTCTCTTGTTGTCTATGGATGCATTATGGTCGGGGAAGCATTATGTTGTGGTGTATGGGTAATGGAGCATGATTTGTCTTTCACAAAGCTATTCACAATTAGCGCAAATGTATTTAAGATATTGGGGTTTAGGAAGAGTGGTGAACCCATATTTGAAGTTTTCAAGGACCGGCCAAAAGGGCCTACCACCATCGATGTTTACGACCCTTGCTCACAACAAATCAAGAATCTTGGGATTGATGGGGTTGTTGGAGGAAACGGCTCATTATTCATTGACTCTTACAAGGAATCACTACTACTACTTGATCACTCGGATTCACAAATATATGCTGACCACAATGAGTGATTACGAGCATGGCCACATTTAAAGGTGTGTATAAACAAAGTGATACGTTTAGCTAAGGAGGGAGCGAGAGACCTAGTTTGTAGTCTAGGTATGGAAACATCACTTTCATCTAGTATTGTTCTTGATAATGTTTTTATGTAATGAGCGAGAGACTTAGTCCTGAAAGCGTTGCAGAAAGTGTTAAAAGTGTTATTACGAGTTTGTGGTTTACCCATTTATAGTAGATGCAAATGCTGTATGAGGATGATTCTATCAGTAAACAAGTTAGTTAAAACGGAAATCCTGTTTATTGTTTGTACTGTAGTGTAGATCTTTAAAATAAACGACCTTGAAATATATGGAAATCGGAGTTCCAGCAGTTTGCTAAAGAAGTTAACACGATGCTAGGGGATTTAGGATCAAACGAAGTCATAATTGACAACAAGTTTAACTGATCTAGTTGGCATACTGTGTTGGTAGATCAGTATCTTTGAGTCTTTTGCAATACATGTTTTACGACATCAAACTTTCTATTTTGGTCACTCAAACTTTCTATTTTGTTAAAGAATTTATGCTAATTATGATTAGTATTATTGATCTGGTTCAAGAAATTTAAGATTAGGAGCTTAATTTCAGAAAAGAAAACATATACAACTCGTTTGAAGTCCCATGTAGTACAACTTGATCATTAAAAAACAGTCTGAGAAGCTGATATGCTTGTATCAAGCATCGGTTTCTTTGTTCTTGTGGCGCACTTTCACGATGGCTTGATTCAATTCCTGGGTGACATATAAATAGACTACTTTTTATGGTAGAATGGCACGTTGGATGACGACTTCTAATTATGCTTTTTAGTGTGTGCCAAATTGTGTAAGCATGACGGGTCAAGTGTAAATCTTTAGCTCAACCTAGTTTCCCCTTACTCCCTTAGAGACCAAACATAATCAAAATTGACCCATTTGAAGGTCACTGGGTCAGCAACACAAATTTACCTGTTCAACAGGAACATATTGTCTGGAATTCGAAGTTAGTTGGTTTCTATGATTTGGATAACGACTTCTAGTTAAAGGATATTCTTTTTAAGGTGTGCCAATATGCGAAAGCATGGCGGGTCAAGTGTAAATCCCCTTAGAGTAAGAAAGAACAGATTATCTGGAGTTCAAAGTTAGTTGGTTTCTAGCATTTGGAGATATTGTCCATTGACGAGTTTTGCTGAGCGTTTGATGTTAAGATGCTTTCTCTCATGATACCCTACATGCTTATGGTTAAAAAAAGGACGACTAAATAATAGACCGAAGGTTTGTCATTTACCTGTGGAAGACAAGACACCATGGAAGTCGCAATGTATTTGTAAACGAGGTTTCAGATAAGGGAGTGTATTCATAATGAGTCGGGTAATGGTAACACAGTAACACAACCTCAATATGGTATATGGCTAGGCTGGCTGACACATATACGGTTGCTGTGAACTATCGAAGGAGGAAACTTGAAATGGTATATGGCTAGGCTTACCTACACACAGCGACACACACAATCTGCATTTTCGGACATAGTTCTGGTAAACTAACAGCATGTGGTACAACTAGTTTTATACAGTAAGTTTCAACAAATTCGGAAACATTTCCTTACATTCTAAGCAAAAACCAAAAACAAGATGCAATCAATCAAAATCCCCCTACATGTACAACTAAACAGCAACTTACACATCGACAACTGTGACATAGTTTTCAATATGCGAAACACATTCGGAATGAGCTTGAGTCTAAAGAATTGCTATGCACTAATTACAAAGTGAAACCGTTATTAGTAATCTTGATGACGCATTGCGGATTTGGTCAACTCAAAAAGTCAAAAAAACATGTTCTGTAGACTAAGTGAAAATAAAGACCAAGTTCATAACACGGACAGTGAAATAAAGGCACTGACCAGAGGTATGTTGGCATCTCTCGCATACCATGCACAAACACACTGCCGAGGGAGTTAAGATAAGCACCTCTGTGACTACAGATAACTCCTTTTGGTTTTACGTTGTTCCGGATGCATAATTTATACTCATAACATCACATTCAGTAGTTCCAGCCTCGAAAAGACGCTCATATCTGTATTCATCATCAAATGTCAATGGGGACTTAGAGTCGGTGGTCTTGATTCTGAGTATGACTTTTTGAGAAGATTACACCTTCCTTGGCCTTATGAAATAGTAGGTAGTCAAGAAAGAGTATCTTGGTTTCTGAGTGTTTGAGAAGGTTTGCAATCATCTTTGGATCGAGACGTGTGTGTTAAGCGGACAGATAATCGCTCCAGCCATGGGATTGCAAAGTTCTAGCATTGCAGGATATTTGGTGCTAGTATGGATACCTGCACTCCACAAATATAACTTATCAATAATTGCTTTGAAGCTTGACCAAATTGTTTATCGGTAGCTCTAGGAGGATTCAAATGTAATTGAAACAAAAATGTACAAGAGATCGACGGTGAATATGTTTCGACACTTTTACTACTAGTACCACCCGGCAATTTTTTATGGTAAGATGCAAATTCTCAGAAGAGAATATGGTTCGTTGGGTGTACATTTTGGGATGACCATGGAGAAGTCTGTAAATGACTGTTGGGATACCGGTTATGCACTGTAGATCGGATTGAATCCCAGGTAACCTGAATAGGGATCTTCTCCACTCGCCCGCTTACGGTTTATCCATATTACCAGATCACTTTTTGTCAGTATTAAGAAGACAGGGTACCATATCACTTTTTACGAAATTTCAAATCTGCTCATTCGTCAATGGGCCATTTCCAGTCTCCTCCTTCGATGATCACAGCCACTGTACATGTGTAAGCCAGATTACCCCACGTACCATATTCAGGTTGTGCCACTGTGTTACCATTACCCGACTTGTTATGAATCCACTCCCATATCTGAACCCTTTTACAAATAAATTGTGAATTCCATGCTGTCTTGTGTTCGACAGGTTAATGACAAACCCTTCGGTATTCTTTTAACCATAATCATGTAGGGTATCATAAGCCACGCTTGATGGAACACAATCCAAACATATCAACTTCTCAGTGAAATAATGAAAATATATTAGTAATTTAAAAACAATATATACAAGAGATAAACAGAACTAATACATAGAGAAGTGATTTCTATATGATGCTACAAAATCGATATTGTGGTTTTATCAAACTGCAATCTCAACACCTTCCCACTATTAACAGAAGTTTTCGTCCTTTATCCCCAGTTCATACAAATTATGTCGATCATAAACGGTAACTACGAAGTGGCACAACAATAACAAATTTGTTATTGAGCTCCCACCACGTGGTTTGACCTTCGTAGAAAAAGATCTCGGTGACACGATCTTTGTTTCTTCTAAGTTAGTCAAATCGCCGACTCTGTAATCCCAAAAGAACATCGACCCCATCAAGAGAGACCCCGAGAGGCCAGGGAGATCTACACATGTCGAGATCTGCACAGACCTAAACGACACTTAACACTACCCTTAACATGATTCACAACAGTGAGACACAAACCAGGAACATAACCCACAACATTTTCAATACAGGGGAAAACCGAGGCAATGAACCACCCACAACGTTTCCACCTAGATTTTACCAACTTATCACCCACATCATGCAAAAACACATTAACCGAAGCCCATTACGCAAACAGATGACCAAAAGTGAGAAAAAACCAACCAACAACTCGAACATGAAGCCAAACTTTCCTGTAAACTTGAGACCACGCCTATATATGAAAGAAAACATCATCGCGTTTGAACAAGCACCAACCGATGCAAATACTGCATTAGGTATGGAGCCAAGAAAAAAATACATGGCAACTACTGTTTTGTGTTCTTGAATACAAGATCAAAAAATATCATTTTTCCGGCCATTCTTTATATCATGATGTATGACATGTAATTTTCATAACTCAAACACTCCGGAATACGAAAACATATTTGTAATGTCTGCTGGTTTTGTTTAAGGTGAGATGATGATGGGTTCATGGGTTGGTTATATAATGCTGGAGGTGCGATTTGATTGGTGGGTTTGGTGTGACGCGGATCGGGTCGTTGGATTAAAGTGTTTAGTTTTTGACGGATGAGATTGAATTTGATGGAAGGTTTGAAATTTTTGTTTGGGTTTTGAAAATTTTAACACTTCGCGGGTTCATTTTCAAATTGTTCTGTTCAAAATTTCATTTGCTAAAATAGACTAGACTAATGTACGACTAATACTAGTGCAAGTTGTAAAACCGTTGATATTTTGTATTCTCTGTAAAATATGCGATGTGTTTTTTCATAAGGATACCCGCAACGGTGGTACAACTTTTAGGTCGCGATCAATTTCGCAGTCGGTCGCTCCATCGCGGCGACTGATTCGAGCAATTTGGTCGTGGCTAAACGACCCCCAGAACGATCTAATTGCAAAAGTTGTCCTCTCGTTTTCTATGTCTTATTTTTTTGTTTTATATTTTTTTATAAAATTATACTAGATTTAATTATATTTTAATAAAAAAATTCAAATTTTAATAAATTGAGCTTTTTTTAATTCCTCACAACATATATTAATTTAACTATTTTTGAAATTAGTTTTAGCTAATTCATTTTACCCCTTTACTTCTAATTAAGTCTTTTTTTAATTATTTCTTTAACGATATTTAAATATAAATATTATTGTAATTTTTTTATTTTATTTAAATAATTATTTGTAAAAAAATATTTATATTAAAAAATTTGAACTAGGTCGCTTTGATGGGCAAATAGGTCGCACTAGGTCGCAAGAGAGAGAAAATATATGTATTTTTCAAAAAAAAATTTAGAAAAAATTGAAATTGTATTGATAATAGATCTTGAATAAAGAGCTAACTTGAGGACTGAAGAAACCTACAAAAACTACACCAACATGACCCATTGTTAATGAAACATGAGCTTAAACCAGTGTGACTAGGTGTTGAAACTCTGGAAAAGACAGAGATGAGAACTTGAACCATTACTATTTGATTTAAGTGAGATTCGAGCGCTTTGTGTTTTGAAGAGAGACATTATTCTCCTCATTTTGAACATCTAAAACTTAGTAAGACAATCCATTAAAGACCCATAAAAATATTGTAGTGGCCCAAAGTGATTTTACTAAAAAAACGGCACTTTTCACATGATGATGAGACCACAGATCTTACCATGAATGATCCAAGATACTATCTTCATTTTAGAAAATATGAGGAGTCTCCTTGGTTGTGTCGTGTAGGAAATCCCTAAATACATCGGTCACGGGGTAGGCAGGCTTCCCATCTAAAGTAATGCCCAACGACACACCAATAAATATATGTATTTTTCCATGTTTTTGCAAAGTGACAGTTATGAAATACTAGTAAAAGTTTATTTATTTTGTTACATAATTATTTTTGTTGCTAAGAAACAGTAAATGACAACAGTTATTTTGGAACTTTTTTTAATAGAATATAAGAGACAAATCCTAACTATCTATTAACTAAGATTAAAAAAAGAGGGAGTGATCATTTTTGTCAAAATGTTCAAAAATTGTAAAAAAAACGACAGAAGTACTAAATTGTAAATATGACGAAAAATGGTTATCACAAGTGATATTTCACTAGTGATAAAAAGAATGAAATATCACTACTGATAAATGAATGAAACATCAGTAGTGATATTTCATTAACATAGTTACTACGTAATATCCCAGTGATATTTCATTATTTTATCAATAGTGATATTTCATTTATTTTCGTTATTTATAAGTCATTACTCCGTTATATTTACAACTTTGGTACAGTCACCCATTTTTACAACTTTTGGATATTTTGATAAAAATGACCCCTCCAGTATATTAAAAATAAATGGAAAGCAATGATTTGTCCTTTATTTCTAGTAAAAAGCAAGAATGTAAAATAACTCATCTCAAAATAAATACATTATCAACTCGCATGAAGTCCAAAATAACAATACAATTTACTAATTAAAAAATATGTTTCTCACTTGTATAATCTTCTCCACACTTCTCTTTCATCTATTTAGCCTATTCAGTTTTTCTATAACACTCAATACTATTCAAAATCAATGAGCAAAACAAACTTATTGTTGAACGAGCATGATAATCATGTTTTTTTCCTTGGCGGAGGCTAGATTCAAGAATTTACGAAAATGTGAACCGGGAACCAAGCCACAAGATGAGCCAATTATGGGAGGTCAAGCACCCGCTAACCACCTTATTCGCTCTGCATACTTGCCCGTTAACATACATCCTATAAAAAAACAAATTTTTGACATAACTAAGCGTTTTTTATACAAGAAATGGTACATCATCTTAATACATTTTTTTATAAAAAGCATGTTTGGGACATCGCTTGGGTCTAAACGCTTTGTTTTCATAAAAGTTGACATTCTAGTTGTTTTATTTAGCTTTAAAATAGAAAATATTCTTTAAACAACTTTTCCTTTTCATGAAAAATCCAAAACAATTTTGTTTTCGTCATTAAATTAAGTTTTAGATTTCTTTTAGTAGTTTTCTTTTGGACAAAGTGAAAATAAGACACTTTTTTTTATAAGAAGGGTTGTATTATTGTATGTCAAATTAGAAAACATATTAATCACATTTCTTCTTGTACGAGTTAAATTGTTTGTTAGATCTACCTTCAAATTGAAAACTTAAAGAGTTTTACAAAAACCAAGTATTAGATGTATAAAAGATTAAAATATAAAACCTAGGTCCTTTAATAGAAAAACAATCCTTTGATATGGCTCTTGCATGCTGCTATGCCAACTACCATAACATGATAACACAAGTTCATTAAACTTGATATTAAATTTCACACTCAACATTGAATTATATGTAGGTGAATAGGTATAATTAATACAACCAAATACAACATTTATATTAAAAGTACAATTGTGTATTTAAACTTATAAGATATATAGCAAAAGCCTAAATTTTTTGCACCTAGGACTCGATATTCATTAAACAATTCTAGTCAAATCTATAGAAGACTAAATAAGCCTAAAACCTTTGGTTTGGTTTTGTTTGAATTGAACAAGTCTAGTTAAGTCGGATTATGAGTAGGAGAGGTTATTCTTCTTCAAACATCTATTCGCATGTGAAAATTTCACAAAAGTGTACTTTGAGAATGTGTTAAAACAACACGACACTCTGTATTCTTAATATTTTTGTTCACGTCATTGTATTTTTCTGTAAGACTTAAAGAAATAACCATTCAGAACTCACGTTCGTTTTCTTTCTCCACTTAACTTACCATTCAACCATAATAAACTCAAATTGTATAAAATATATTTCACTAAATGTCTATTCACACGTACAAACCTAATAAAAAATACTTCATTCATCATATTGTTGTTGTTCATGTTTCGTTTTTGAGATTTCTCAATTAAATTATCTATCACTAAAAATAGATACGAAAGCTTGATCAAGTTACTTTATTACCTTTGTTTGCAATTATTATTACAAAAACTAAAAAAAAATTTAATTAATTAATTCAGGATAAGATTTTTATTTTGTAGAAAAATATTTTTATAATACTTAATACATTCTTATTAAACGGTGTATTCATCGAAAAACAATAATATTAAGATCCCTTGGTACGGTGACCTACGACTTAATTCACGGCCATAACATTAGCATCACGGCATGAGACACCACAGCGTAGGTGGCGTTATGGCCTCTCGCGCCTTAGGTGCTAGCCAAGAATGATGGCCATAACGCGAGACCACGACGCGGGACACTGCACCGTGGCTCGCGTTATGGTCTCACGCCGTCATTTCTTTTAATTTCTTATTTATATAAAAGTATTAAAGGTAGGACCACTATACCACGAGAACTCTGGTGTTAACCATTACGACACTTTTCAACTGTTATGTTGATTCTAATATTATAAGGTAGTTTGCTAACGTAACATGCACTTTTTTCATGATACAAGCATATAATTCATTGTTGTATCTAATGTTCTAACTCATAAAGACTAATAAAAACTTGCATTTACTAAATGTAAGTAAGTAGTTGGAAATTAAATAAGTAGTTGGAGATTCTGTCAACATTGAATATATAGGTAAGTAGTTGAAAACTAATAACCAAATGAAACATTTATTTCAAAAGTCAGAAGCAACTCGCGCGGGGTCCCAAATGTGTCACATAATTTGATTATTTAAGCGAGTCCGTTAATGGAGCATACGAATATCATAACAAAAACACAAAAAAAACTTAGTAATTATTTAAAAGCATTTTATATAAATAACTTTTTATTGTTACCGAAAGGGGTGTTTGTTTTGGCTTATATATAGGCTTATAAGCTTATTCAATTCCGGCTTATATTTCATAAGGTTTAAATTTACCGTTTATTTTTGAGATTGTAAGTTTATATAAGTTTATTATGCTAAGATAAACGTATTATAAAAAAGTTGATAAGTCTCAAAATAAGCCACAAGATTAGGCTTATGATTATTTAAAAGACATTATATTTTGGCAGGCTATGGAGTTTCTAGACTTCACCCAATTATAAGTCCAAATTCTTTTTGTGTGATGCAACCTAAATGGTACTAAGGAAATGATTTCATCTTCTGGGGATCACTCTCGTAGGCTTTCTTCTTGCGGGTTTATGTTCTTTAAAGAGTTAATTACATTTTTCGTCTTTAAGATTTGCCGGGTATAACAATTTTGGTCTAAAAATTTGAAAAGTAACGGATCCAGCCCTATTCGGCTCAACCTGTAACATTTTTGGTCCCGAACGTCAGTTTGACTGTTAGATTTACATAAAATTACTAAAATACCCTCGAATAATGATGTGCATTGACTAAAGTACCCATGCTTTAATTATTATTATCATTATTATTATTACATTATTATTATTATTATTTTATTATATAATACCAGCCACACTTTTTTATTGCTTCTTGCTTGTATAATATTATTGTACAAACACAAAAGCATAAACATATATTTTTGACAAATCAATTGATCCACAACTGCTTTGTTTTAAACATATCAATTCATCCACAACTTATCAACAACTTAAACAAACAAATCCAAACTAATATAAATACACAACAACACAAAACACCAACTAACTATTTTTAGATTTATAAAATAATTATTAGCAAAATCTTCAATAAACCATAACCACAAATCAGCTTGATAAGATCTGGTCAATTGATATCAAGAATGTAAGGCCCAAATTTCTATTCAAATCGATGTTGTTAGATCTATAGCTATGGGTGGAGGCTATTAATGATGATGTTTTGTTGGGATGGGTCGAAGCTATATTGATATCACTAATTACATAGGAGGATTTTCATTTGTGGTGGATACATTATATTCGTATGAAAAAGATGAGATGAGCTTACTTTGTTTCTCTTAAAGACTATAAAATGAAATGAAAAAATATATTGTAATTTTAGTGGTGGTAGATTGAAAGACAAATATGCCCCTGTGGTTGACAGTCAATGTTAGCCAAGCTAACTTTTAAGATCAAAAGTGTTACGGGTCGAGTGAAACAAGACTGGATTCGTTACTTTTCAAACTTTTGAACCAAAGCCGTTATACCCGGCAAACCTTAAGGACGGAAAATATAGTTAACTCTTCTTTAAATTCATATAGCATTAAAACACAATCCCATACTATTGAATCAATTCATGTCTAAATAATTTACTACGAGCAGTGTTAGGTTGTAGGTAAGTCATAGTATTTTACTATATTATACGGCTGAGAGTACGTGAGTATAAGAGGTCACACACTTAGACGCCAAAATCATGTTTTATTAAGATATACGATATAATATGGTTATATTTATTGTATATATTTAATTTGATAAAAGGATTTTTATAAATGTTTTATTATAAGAATTTAGTTTTCATATAATTTTAACTTTCATATCTATTCATTCCTCATTAGTATGTTATAAAATCACACACGAATACGATTTTTTTACAAAAATAAGTCTTTTAAACTTGTAAATAGGATCTTACTATATCGATTCGAGCTTATGATTCCGATCTTGTCAAGGTAAAAGCGATTCATAATAGAGGTGGGAAATAGATGGGTTTGGGTTTGGGTCGTGGGTCTAGATGGGTATTGTGAAGTTTAATTAACATTTATTTATTTAATCATAAAATTTTACGTTGTCGTCAATATTTTTACGTTGTCGTCAATATTTTTACGTTTTCGTCAATATTTTATGTTTTCTTATGTAAATTTACGTTTTCATCAGAATGTTACGTTCGTCTATATTTTTACGTTTTCGTCAGAAATTTTACATTTTCATCACTAAATATACTTTTCATTAGAAATTTTACGTTTTCATCATAAATTTTATTTTTTCTTCTGTAAATTTACCTTATCATCAGAAATTTTATCTTGTCATCAGAACTTTTACGTTTTCGTCATTATTTTTTCGTGTTCGTCAGACATTTTGCGTTTTCGTTAGTATTTTACGTAAAAATACCGATGAAAACGTAAAAATAATGAGAAAACGTAACAATACTAATGAATACGTAAAATATATTATTTGTTAATTTTTTTAGAGTTGTACGATTAGAAACCAATAAAGTGAATTTTAGTTATCCATGTGAGATCCATGGAGATCCATATGGTTATTGCATTTAGACCCATATAAACCCATGTGGTTTTGTAATTAGACCCACCAAGACCCATTTAATTATTTTGATAAAACTTAATTAACCATCTAGACCCATCTATACTTTTCAACAAATCCCAACTTGACCCTTCTTTTTCTATATTTAACCATATATACCAAAAAATAACTCGGGTCACAAATTCCCACCACTAATTTATAATAAGATCGCGATCTTGATAGCCTTGCTCAAATCACGTGACTAATATATCTTCGGAAAAAAATATAAATCTTCATTCTAGGAAAGGGTGACAAAATTAAATGAAAATTAAAAGAAAATAAGAATATGGCAATGGATCACTCCAACATTCGATCGACCGAACAACCTCATAGTTTGAAACCCTAGTTTACCCTAACTGCAAGTACAAAAGTTTAGAACCAATCTAACAATACATCACACCCCTAGGTAGACTAGTAGTTACATTAACATAAATCCTAGAAGGAAAAATAATGTAAGACTGGATTCCTTTTGACATGCAAATGGAAATCATTAAAAAGGTTTCTAATGTTAAGTCACTGATTCGGTTCAGGTCGGTTTCGAAACCTTGGAAGTATTATATTGAATGTTCTAAGTTTATTGAAGGTTACAACACCCGCCATGCGCAGCTGGACAGTTGTATATTTGTAGATCTACGCTGCAAAGAAGAAGATGGTGGCAAATTTTGGTTATTTTGATGGTTGTGGTGAACATGTTATTATCTTGCCTATAAAAACACCAGCGGTTCAATTCAATTATAAAAAAAACGAGACACATTCGACCCGTCCTCTGAGTCAGTTCACGAGTCGACTGGTTCAATCGACCGGATCAACTAGCTTTTAAAACATTTATTTTATTAATAATGTATTTCTTTTTTTAGATGGAAAACCATTATATCCTAGATCACAAAAATGTTACACTCATATATGAGGTCAAAAGACTCGGCCATGATATCACAAATGAGTTCTCTAATGGCATATTTGTTCATAAGTGTGCGAATGTGTAGTTAGATGTGGACAAATCGGATTTTTTTAACCGGTTCGGTTTGAGTCAACTTATCAATAAATCGGTTTGGCTTAAATGTATTGACATAAACAGGTTTTTGGTTTGATTCGCTTGGTTTTTAATCAGATCGGATCAATTTTAACCGAATCAGATTGGTTTTAATTGGGTTTTAACCTGATGGATCGGTTTAAACCGTATTTTCGTCGGTTTTAATCGTATTTTCATCGGTTTTAATCCAATCCTGATCATTTTATTAAACTGACTACGAACCACCAAACCGGGTTCAGAGAAAACGGTTTTAAAAATCAGTTTCGGTTTTTTCCTGAATTGAATCATGGACTGGTTTTTTTGCCCACCTCTATGTGTAGTAAGTGCAGTCATAACTAAGTTTGACTAAGTGTAGTCATAACTAAGTTTAACATCAGGAATCGATGAATGTTGGATGAGAAATTCAGTAAATGACGGTGTCGGTATTAACCTCATGTGTAACACATTATAGACATATTGGGAAAAAATGTTAGGGATAACGGTTCGTGTGTTCTTTCACTGCTACGTCAGATTCAGTTTCCTAAATTAAAACAAAGCTGGTTTTGTTATGCTTCGGACGCTTCCACATATAATGGATTGACTTTTTCGGTGCACTCGTTTTATAGGCGATCTTGCAAATTTCGGAAACTTTAAGGGTGTACTTTTAACTTTACCTTATAGATATTATTCATGGGTGTAGAATATACATACCCGATACCCATACCACCTAACATGTTTTTAAATTTTTGGTTTCATTTTTCTATTTTGCAAGTTTTGACTTATAAAACTTTATATTTTACGTTCCACATCTTTTACGATAGTTTTAACCACTTCATCAACATTAGGAGATGACTCTTTCTCGCCTCCCTATTTTTATATTATACTACTTTTAATTTATCAAACTTTTTTTTTCATAATTTTATAATGCAAACAAAATTATAAAATCTAAAATTTTAAACAATATAAAGAAAATATTATTCTTTTTATTTCTAAATAAATGTTTACTTTGTGACTTTGTGACTTTTGTTAGTAAAATGTAAAAGGAATATCATTTACCCGCCAAAACCTTTCCCGCCAAAACATTCACTCCAAAACCTACCCTTCATTTTTGGCGCCAAATACATCTCAATATTCCCGCACTTTTGTTGCTATTTATGTTACCTTCACTTTGCACAAACACCACTCTCACCTTCCAGCCTCTTTACCTTCACTTTTGTTAATATGTTAGCTAGAAGCGCCGGTCGAAATCCGATGCGATTTCGGCTTTTATTTTATGACACAAGACCAAAACAACCTTGTTTTTTTGTTGAAATAGGTGGTCTCGGAAATAAAACAAGGTATATAATCTCGATGTTATTATTCTTATTAGTATTTATGTCTTGATAGATATGTCATCACTAATTGTTATTTTTTCTTTCATCAGGCCTTGTATCCCTGAGGGTTGTGAATTTTCTATGTATATCGCGTATGATTTGCCCAATCAACAACTGGTCCAACATTTTTTTCCTACGCGATATACATAGAAAGAGGAAAAAAAAGCGGCAGGCTTCAATCTTACACTAAAGTGGATAAAAGGTGTTTTTTATAGTTATTTGCTTGAGTGCTTATTAGCTTATTGTTTTTTGTAACTGTTGCTTTGTGCTTATTTGCTTTTATTGCTATTTAGTTTCATTATTCTGCTGTTCATTTGTATTTACTTGGTTAAATTTGTTTCTAGTGTAGGTTATTGGCTTATTATGGTTCTAGCTTATTTGAGTGCTTATCAGTTTTAATTCTGAGCTTATTTAGTCATCTTAGGTAATAAGCTTGCTTATTAGGTATTGTAGTTTAAGGTGTAGTAATAAAACTGTTAAAAAGTGTCATGTAGTAAAAATATAGTTCAGACTGCTTATTTTTCATTATCGTGTCTTAGTGCTTATTAGACTCTAGCTTATGCTTATTAGGCTTTATTAAACTTCAAATTAGATATGTTTATGTTTTTTGAGCTTTTCTTAGGTTTTTGTTAGCATAAAAATGGTTTACAAAAAGTTAAGGGGTGTATGGATCTAGGGTTAGCAGCTGTTCATCTAGTGAGCTTATTTAGCTTATTTGTTTCAAAGTTTTGATCATCAAAACTGTCTCTTTGAGTTTAATTATAGTTGCAAATTGGTTTTCAAAATAGTTCAAATCTGCTTTGCTTTTTTTACTTAAGTTTCTGTCACTTAGAACCTTTACAGCTTATTTGCTTTTGTCCCCGCTTATTTCATTTTTGGATGGCTTGTTTGCTTTTGTCCTTAAGGTAGTTTGGTTTGCTGAGTGACCATATCTATTATAAGCTAAGTATAATGAAACTCTAAGACAGGTTTATTTATCATGTGATATTTTTGGTACCTTGTGTTGAATGTTGGTTGCTTAATTGGTTTCTTACTACCGCTTGAGTATAGAATATTGGATTGAATTATGATAATGTAAATCTATTTCCACAACTAGTTTTAAGGACTTTGATGATCAGACAGTGGCTTTGGTAAATTATGCACTGCACTTACAGTCGAATTTAATTCCATACATATTTATATGATTTGACTTCTAGAGGATTGGGCTTTCATGGAATGTGTGATTGATTTTGTATTTGTGTGTGTGCAGATAAGAGTTGATTTATACAGAAGAAAGAAAGTCCTGTTGGTGAATGTGAAATCAGCAATAGGCGAGGAGCTTATCACTAATCTCAAGGAGTTACAAAGGCAATCTCCCAAAAGAAGGATCGTCATAAGGGATTAATCAGGATCTTTTTGGTATCTTTGGTGAATGTTAGTTGTTGGGTTTATAAATAATGATTTCGATTTTGTAGTCGATGGCGGGGAATTCTAATTACAATGTGGCATAGTAATGGTGGATATAAATATGTCGTTATAAGGATAGGAATTGTAACCCTTCAATCAGAAACTTTCTTTAACTTCTCACAAAGTCTCTCTATTAGATGTAAAAGTTGTGTTTCCTAATAAAGCAAAGAATTGTAACCCTTCAATCGGAACTTTTTTTTAACTTTGTAAAATATTTTGAACTTTGGTTATTTGGAATATGGTTGTAGTGAACTTTGCCTTTGATTTTGAGAGTTGTTTATAAGCATTTTTGCTCGGTAGAACCTGCAGAACTAAATTCGTTCATCTTTTAGTATAGAATATGTTCTTATGTCATTTCTTCTCCAACCTTGTTATGCGCGTGTTGTCATGGGAGATATTATGTTGCCTTTGAGGCTTTGAACATCCTTGGCCGACTTCAGCCATATAGCAATGGTTAGGTAACACTCAATACTTTCTTCTATCGATTATGTGTTTCAAAATTGTTTAGGACAGTGCTTAACATGTAGACAATCATATATAGAGGTTGCTTTCACTTCTTGAAAGGTAGAAAAGGACATCCGACTTTAAAGTCTAAACCATGATAGTTAAAACAAAACACATTTACTGATTTACATAAATTTAATACAACAATGGTACATAGTCAAATTACAAATGGTGATTTAGAATCTCTTCCTAGACATTGAGGCAGCAGGATTACCTTCAAACAAAGCCTCAATGAATGCCTCAATATCTTCTGCTTGATACTTTATATATTTATCCATACTTTTCCCTCCTTCAAAATGATGTTTGTACCTTCCTACAAACGACCGGTACGCCGGAATCACGATAGCCGATACTGAGGCTCTAAGCTCCGACAAGAGCTGCTCATCGCTCACGACCCATGAGCTTTGCGTCTTGTGTATTTCGTCAAACATTGCATTGAAGTTTTTGAACCTTTCTTTTAGTACTTGTTTGTTCACTTTTCCGTTTACTTGTATACCTTCTTGTGTGATACATTGTAATAGTCTAGCCCATGTTTCGCGTTGGTAGCTTTTGTGGTATTGTCGCACCTCGGATGACCTTCGTCTACACCAGTTATCGCCCATTAGTTTCTTTATCTCGGTCGAGCCTTTATACTTTTTGTAAAATGTACCTTCCGTTGTTCATTAAGAAGATGTAACGCAGCGAAGGGTCTTTGTAAAGAGTCGACTTTACGGATAGGTTTCCATCTAAGACACTCATCACTGACATGATTTGTGCTGCTAATGGTGATTTCTCCAAGTCGATTTCCTCCGGGGACGGGCTTCCGGAACACCTGAAAGTTCTCAGGTTCTCATGAGTTTCTTGTTAGTAAAAGATTAACTGCATATGTAGAAGCACTTCCCGCATATTTTGTTACGATTGATATTTTGTTGAACAAGTGCATTACACATGACCCTGGAAGTTACGAACTCGCCATGTACTAAGCTTATAATTAACATACGTTTTAGGTCTTTGAAGTTCATACGGTAGAGGAAAAGAGACACATCATCTGTATGGAGTTCCGTAATATATCTTTAGCAAGTGACAACGACTATGATGCAGTAAACGTTTATCTGAATCTTTAGTTAGGAGCATTGTACATTTAACTTGAAAAAGAAACACAGTATGCAGTATATCGTTGTTTTGGTCTTGGCTTGTTACACAACTTGCGTTTGACTTGCAAGTTGGAACAGCGATTGGACTCTCCTTTTGGTTCCCCTTTACTATCTGGCAAGCTCAGAGTTCATTATTTTGCAGCATATAAATGGAGTGTTCCGAATCAGAATTCCAGTCAACACAAGGACAGTTGACTTAGTCTTGAAAGACTTGCAAAAAGTGTTATTATGAGCTTGTGGTTTACCCGTTTATAGAAGTTGCAAATATTGTATCAGGATGATTCTATCAGTAAACAAGAATTTAACACGATGAATTTATGATCAAACGAAGTTTTACTTGACAACAAGTTTAACTGATCTAATTGGCATATTGTGTTGGCAGATCAATATCGTTCAAAACTAAAAAAAATGGTTATCGTAAAAGAAACCAGTGAGGCTTTACTAAAAAAACTTTTAGCTTTGGTATGACGATGCTGAGAAGTTAAAAAATGAAAGTTGAGTCGAAATGCAAGTGATTCATTGATTTGATTGAACGCTGAACGCTTTGAAGGTAGAGAAAAAATGGACTTCGTGCACAGCTTGTGATGCGACAAAAAGAAGATTACTCTAAAGATGATTCAATTTTAAGAACGAGAGACCTGTTTGAATTCACTACAAGCTGGGCATGTTCGGGTACGTTCATTGGTTGATGATGTAGATAAATGATACAAACCGGATCGATAATAGAGATACACGTGATTTGATTGAACGGTCAAACGCTTTGAAGGTAGAAAAAAAAATGGACTTAGTGCACAGCTTGTGACGCTTCAAAAAGAAGATTGCTCTAAAGATGATTCAATTTTAAGAACGAGTGACCTGTTTGAATTCACTACAAGCTGGGCATGTTCGGGTACGTTCGTTGGTTGATGATGTAGATAAAGTATTATACAATGAACTAACGTTCAAACCGAAAAGACAGTGGAGTTCTTTCAGAAAGAAGAAAAGTGAGAATGGAAGCATTAGTTGCCTAGAGAAGTACCGAACATGTTTTGATGACTGTATGAGTTGACGAATCCGCACATTGTGTCATCTAGAATACTAATTCCTTTTTTTGTTCATAACATTGTTGTTTGATATAACCATCACATTATACTCACTGGTTATATTTTTCTTTTTCAGATTGTTCTGTTACTTACTCATGAAATGCCGAACTATAACCATATTTTCTATACTTTCTTTTGCTAGCAATACATGTTTTACAACATAACATCATGGGAAGACCAAACTGACTTATTCATGAACGAGTGCAGTTTCTGAGGGGGATTCTGATTGATTGCATCTTGTTCATGGTTTTATCTTGGAATGTAAGAATATGTTTCCGAATTTGTTATGATAAGCTTTACACGTTCTTTTATGTGTTTCACGTGTGAACTTTTGTTAAAACTTTTGCAGTGACAAAGAAAGCTGACAAGTTAAACTCCCAGCATATGTTGCCAACAGAACACGCAGGTTGACTTTCTGAGTTGACCGAATCGCAATGTGTAATTGAGATTACTAGCTCTTCAATTTTCTTGTATATACAAAGCTGTCCCTTGTTTCAATTTTCTTGTCTATACAAAGCTGTCCCTTGTTTCAGTTTTCTTGTCTATTCAATTTTCTTTAATCGTTGATGATAAGCTCTAGCAAACAAAATGCAGTAGTAAGAAGACAGTGTACCATAATCATTTCCGAAATTTCTAACTGCCCATTCGTCCATAGGCCATTTACAGGTTCCTCCTTCGACAATCACAGCAACTGTATATATGTTTCAGCCGGCCTAGCCATAGTACCATATTGAGGTTGGTACTGTGTTGCCATTACCCGACTTGACGATCAGCAAAACTCGTCAATGAACAAGAATTTCCAAATCAAAGAAACCATTACTTTGAATTCCATATAATGTGTTCTTGTTGAATAGTAAATTTGTGTTTTTTACCCCTTGACCTTTGAATTGGTCAATTTGGGCTATGTTTGGTCTCTAAGGGGAAACTAGGTTAACCTAAGGATTTACACTTGACCTGCCATGCTTTCGCAGTTTGGCACACACTAAAAAGCACGTCTTCTAACCAAAATTCGCCATCCAACGTGCCATTTTGCTACCCCGATTACAAAGTGAACAACCCTCCATCTTCAACTAGCATATGTCATCAGACTATTGTAAGAGAAGTTTTTGACATTTATATAATAGGCAATGCTCTACCATAACAAGTAATCGATTTATGTCACCTAGGAATTGAATCAACCCGCCGCAAGAGCAGTGAAACAGAACTATGACATGTTGTACTGTTTGGGGCTTTCAATGCTTTATCACTGAGTAGTGATATTCCATTGCTTTTTCGTCATATTTACAACTTTAGTCCATTTCTTCGTGTTTTTTTATTTTATGTAATGTATGGTTAAAATTGATCCCTTGGTATGTAGTAAAAAAATAATTATCCAAAATAACTATAAATCACTTGACTAAGAATAAGGCAATGAGATCACCCTTATGAATAGAAAATCATTCTTTATCCTACGAAGTATATTTTTTATAAATACTCCATTGTAAGAATCACTTAGACCTTAATCCTAAACATTCGATCGACCAAACAGTACAACCTCGTAGTTCGAAAAAAATGTCAGACTGGATTCCTTTTGACATCCAAATGGAAATCATCAAAAAGGTTTCTAATGTCAAGTCACTTATCCGATTCAGGTCGGTTTCAAAACCTTGGAAGTCTTATATTGATAGTTCTAAGTTTATCAAAGGTTACAGCGCCCACCATACGCAGCAAGATAGTTGCACATTTGTAGATCTACGCTACAAATATGAATATGGTCGTAGATTTGTTGATGAGGCAAGGTACATTTGTTTTGATGATAACTATGAAACTTTTAAGGTTGTTACATCTGCTGTTGTTTCTCCGCTTCTGAAACAATGTTTTGTTGAAGAAGTTGTTGGTGTGTGTCATGGGTTACTATGTTTGTATGGTTCATATCTCGGTAAAGAACAGATCGTTATTTGGAACCCTTCAATTCGAAAATCATTTGGTATTGTTGTGCCTTATAATGCTTTATCATCATTTTCAAAATTTGGTTTTGGGGTTTGTCCAGTTACTAGCGATCTCATTGTTGTGAGATTAGTTGTTTCTGTCTCGCTTTGCCATGTTGAAGTTTTTACATCGAGTTCGGGGGTTTGGACTGCATTCTCGACTTACCACGTCAACTAGTGTTGTTATAGATAGGTTTATTTTTTTGGGTGCTAGTTTTGGGATATCTACCGGCTGGAAGCATGTGCTTTTGTCATTTGATTTGAGTACTAAGGAATTTAGAGTGCTAGACCTACCAGATAGCTTGACTAACGAGCTTGGAGCTTACCATTTGTCTGTTTGTAAGCTAAGGGAGTCTCTTGTTGTGTATGGAGACATTGTGGGGACAGTATGTTGTGGTGTATGGGTAATGGAGCATGATTCGTCTTTCACAAAGCTATTCACAATTGGCGCAGATGTACTTAAGATATTGGGGTTTAGGAAGAGTGGCGAACCCATATTTCAAGCTGTTGAGTACTGGGGAAGAGGGCCTACCACGATTGGTATTTACGACCCTTGTTCACAGCAAATCAAGAATCTCGAGATTGATGGGATTGTTGCATTATTGATTGACTCATACAATGAATCACTACTACTACTTGATCACTCAGATTTACATATATATGGTGATCATATTTTGTGATAAAGATGATAGCCACATGTCAAGGTGTGTATTAACAAACTGGTATGTTTACCTAAGAAGGGTGCGAGGGACCTAGTTTGTAGCTTAGGTATGGAACAATCACTTTCATCTATCATCATTCTTTATAATGTTTTTAAGTTATGTCGATTATGCAATCATATGAGATTGCTTAAACCATCTTGTTTCGATTTATTTTACATGTTTCTTAGTTTGTCCTTATATGGTTAATTAAATGATCCTCGTATAGTTTAAGTTATGAGACCATATTTGTGAGCTTTATCTTCATACAAACAAATTATGTTTTAAATGCACTTACAAACATTCTTAATCTGTATAAAAAACGAGCGTCTTACAACAAACAACTACAATGTTATGATCCTGTTATGAATCTTGTATATTTTCTTCATTGTGCTTTATCTACACGGGCAATAAATACAAATGCGAAAATCGGTGTGCACATAGTGCATCACAGATGAAATGATGAATTTCTTAACGATTATGAACGTTTATGTTTCTGATTTAGAATTTTTAGAATAGTGAATGTCTGTCAGTATGTTAAATAATAGTAAAACAAGACTGACTAATATTTTTTTCATCTTGCAAAACTAGTTGCAACACACGCACGAATGCACCCACACCTGATGCATGCTTTGTCATCTAGACAAGCGATCATAGACTAGTAAATGACAATGTTCCCGGAACTGTCTTATAAGTATTAATTGTCGATGTGTAAGCAAGCTGTCTTGTAACAATTACTACATCAGTTATGCATAAAATCCAGATTGCTTTTACCAAACATAATTTCTAGTTTTAATATGTAATTTTCCTC
Source organism: Glebionis coronaria (assembly GCA_025667525.1). Taxonomy (NCBI): domain Eukaryota; kingdom Viridiplantae; phylum Streptophyta; class Magnoliopsida; order Asterales; family Asteraceae; genus Glebionis; species Glebionis coronaria. The sequence goes on from JANFOE010001219.1 coordinate 408,008, forward strand.
CTCAAATGGAGTGTTTCGAATCAGAATTACAGTCCACACAAGGACAGTTGCCTTAGTCGAAAGAGTAGCAGAAAGTGTTAATAGTGAGGTTCTTAATTACATATAGTGAGCTTGTGGTTTACATGTATATATTATTGCAAATAGTGTATCAAGACGATTTTATCAGTAAACAAGTTAGTTAACACGGAAATCCTGTTTTATTAACAAGTAAATTGACAAGGATCTAATAGTTGGAGGGTAAGAAAGGTAAATATTTTCTTTTATATATTTTGGTTGCTATATTTGTGTCTTAGTTTGACAGGTTGCAAAAGGATGGAGGGCTAAATGTGGCAAGATGCTTAAACTCGAGTCAACCCTAGTCTCTGAGCTATATATTCATTTTTCCTTCTTAGCGTATTCATTCATTCTGTTTGTTTTGGTTTTCATCTCTCACATTGTTAGTTCCGCCATTGATACTTTGAGCTGTGTTCTTGATCTTGTATACGTATATTGATCTTGGTTTGTAAGATCAATCATACAGTTGTTTTCTTTTCTTTCTGATTTGTAAGTACGATCAAAAAGCTAGGTATCACATTTGAAGTGACAGCCTAACGCAGTTATAGAAAAATAAAGGGGAGGTTGGTTGAATAAAATCGTTTTCTTGAGTTTTGTTTCAAAAATTGTATATGGTATCAGAGCCATTGGTTCTTGATATCTGAGTTTTAAACCGTTTTTTCTAAAGATCTTGATTAATCTTGTGATTAATCTTGTGTTAATTGTGGTTAATTACAAATTTTTGATCAATTAAATTTTTTTAGGGTTTTAAAATTTGGGGGTTTTCTGATTCTTGGTGTTCTGTGGTGTTTAATTGGGTTCTTTATTGATTTTTTGAGCTTAATTACAACTCTGGTAAGGTTAATTGAAGAAACCCTAAATTTCAGAAATTAGGGTTTCGTTCAATTTTTGGGGATTTGTTATTTTTAGTTGGTTATTTGTTATAACTAACATTTTTCAGGTTGGTATTCCGCTGTGCTTGTTTTTTGTGGTGAGATCTGCTTGATCTTTTTTATTCTTGGCTATTCTTTGCTGGTAGCTGCGCATTTTGTAACACCTCTCTTGCTCTCTCTTAGTTTTATGTTTATTTTCTTGTTTAGAGGGAGATTTAGGTGTCGAAGGGATTAGGTAGTCTTGGTGTATTGATTCAGTTTTCTTTTGTGCTGTTTGGTAGTTGTTTGTAGAGGAGGTACAAGGGGTTCTTTGTTTCTTTTGTGTGATATTTGTATGGTTTCATCATGTCTGATCCCAAGAAAAGTGATCAGGATGATAATCCTGTTAGTGATACTAAAACTGAAAGTGAAACTGTCATTCATACTAATGACCCTTTGTATTTACACCCTACTGACACAAATGGGCATCCCATTGTGAGTGTTAAAATCACTGGTCCTGAAAACTATAAGGTTTGGGCTGCTGCATTTAAACTTGCTTTACATACTAAGAACAAACTGGGGTTTATTGATGGTACTTGTGAGAAAAATAATGATGATGTTGTGTTATCTGATCAATGGGATAGATGTAATGCTGTGGTTTTATCTTGGATTCTTGGATGTATCTCTTTTGAGTTATATCAAGGACAAATTTTTTCAAAAAATGCTAAAGATGTGTGGGATGAATTTAAAGAAACCTATGATAAAATTGATGGATCTGTTATCTATAATTTGCATTATAAAATTTGCTCTCTCACTCAATCTGGTTCTTCTTTGTCTGAGTACTATCATAATTACAACAGTTTATGGAGGCAGTTTGACTCCCTTGTCAATCTTCCTTCATATAATTGTGATGGTGCTCCTCAAATGAAGAGTCATAATGCTCTCATAAGACTCATGCAGTTTTTGATGGGTCTTGATGACACTTTCAGTGTTGTTAGGAGCCAATTGCTAACTGCAGACCCTTTGCCAGATGTTAAATCTGCTTTTGCTACTCTTTCTAGGGTTGAGTCCCATAAAAACAATTTGGTTCATGCTGGTAGTGATAAGAATACTGCTACTGCTTTTGTTGCTAAACCTAATAATTGGACTGGTAATAGAAATAATCAAAACAATCAAAATGGTCAAAACAGAGGTCTTAATAAGAACAACAATAAATTTGTTTGTACTCATTGTAATATGAATGGCCATACTGTTGATAGATGTTTTGAGCATAATGGATATCCTCCAGGTTTCAAGAAAAGAAATACTGGAGGATCTAATGGTTCTAATAATGTCACTAGTTCTCTTGGTAATAGTGTTGATCAGGGATCTGGGAAATCTCTTCCCTTTACTACTGATCAAATTAATAGACTCATGGCTTTGATCAGTTCTAAGCCTGACATTGGTGATGTGCAGTCTTGTGCTGCAGGTATAAAATTTGGTTCTAATCATGTTATAAGTTTTGTCACTTGTAGATTTTTTAACTATAATACCAATATAAGTACTTATAGTACTTATATTGGCTGGATCTTTGATTCTGAAGCATCACAACATATGACTTTTTCTACAAAACATTTGTTTGATATTAATGATGTGTCAAATTTGAACATTACTGTTTCACATCCTAATGGCACTATTGAACATGTTAAGCATGTAGGAAATTTTAAACTTTCAGATAAAATTACATTAAAAAATGTGTTGGTTGTTCTAGGTTTCAGTCTTATATCTGTACACAAGTTGGCTAAAGATAATAAGTTTGTCGTGTCTTTTACTGAGTCTAAGTGTTTTGTTCAGGATTCTCATCAAAAGTCCCTCTTGGGGTCTGGTAGTGAAAATAATGGACTTTACTTGTTTGATTCAGGTAGGAAGTTTATTAATAGTACTATCACTATGTGTAATTTGTCTAAGTGTGTGTGGCATAATAGACTTGGTCATCCCTCAGACCAAGTCTTAGCTATTCTTAAGGATAAAATTCATCTTGAATCTACTAGTAATGTTCAGCCTTGTGATGTGTGTCACATGGCTAAGCAAACTAGAGATCCTTTTCCTATAAGTGACCATATGACCAAAGGTTTGGGTGAAATTGTTCATCTGGATGTTTGGGGTCCTTATAGAGTAAAAAGTAGAGATGGATTTAGATTCTTTCTTACTATTGTTGATGACTATACCAGGGCTGTGTGGTTATACATGCTTAAAGGCAAAGATGAGGTTTTTGATAAACTTGTTGAATTTCATAATCTAATTAAAAATCAGTTTGATGTTGCTATCAAAGTTTTTAGAAGTGATAATGGAACAGAGTTTGTTAATCATAAATTTGAAGATTTTATTAAGGAGAATGGGATTATTCATCAAACTACTTGTGTATATACTCCACAACAGAATGGTATAGCTGAGAGAAAACATAGACACTTACTTAATGTTGCTAGAGCCCTCATGTTTCAGGGGGGATTACCTTTGAAAATGTGGCCTGAATCTATTCTTACTGTTGTTTATTTGATTAACAGGATTCCTAGCTCAGTCCTCTCTGGAAAAAGTCCTTATGAAATGATTTATAAAATTGAACCTAACATCTCTCATTTAAAAACTTTTGGGTGTCTTTGTTTTAGTACTGTGCTTAATAATGTGGATAAGTTTGCTGCTAGGTCTGAAAAGTGTGTGTTCATTGGGTATTCCTTTACTAAAAAGGGTTATAAATTGTTTGGTCTTGAGTCAAAAAATGTGTTTTTCTCAAGGGATGTCAAGTTTTATGAAACAGTTTTACCATTCAAAAATGATGTTTGTAAGAGTGATTTGATCTTTAAAGATCAGGGTATAAATAGTCTAAATATTTTTGAGTTAGCAGTAAACAAATCTGATGATCCCTATGATGATATGAGAGATGAAAGATTAAGAGATAGAGGTAGCATTTTAAAAGGGTATGTCTTAGCTGAGAAAGTATACACTGATACTCCTATCATTGTTACCAGTAATACTCAGGGGTCAGAGTCTATGACTAATAAAGATCATAGTCTTGGAAACCAGTATGACTTAGGCAGTAATGATGCTATTGGTTTAGATCATAATGTTTCCCTTGATGATGAAAATTATGAGTCTGAGGGTGAGGAGTTTATAGAGTTAAATCAACTTTTTCAAAATAGTCCAGAGAAAACTGAGCTAAGAAGGTCAAGTAGACCACATAAGCTTCCTAATAAACTTAGTGATTATGTGCTTGATAAAAGAGTTAAATATGATATTAATACTGTGGTGAACTACAACAACTTGTCTATGCATAATTTTGTGTTCACTAATAACTTGAATAAAATACATGAACCTAAATCTTATAATGAGGCTGCCAAAGACCCTAGGTGGGTTGAGGCAATGAATGAAGAGATGGAAGCACTTAATAGAAATAATACATAGGTTATAGTTGATCTACCTCAAGGTAGAAAACCTGTAGCATGTAAATGGTTATGAAAGGTGAAATATAAATCTAGTGGTGATGTTGAGAGATTTAAAGCTAGAGTTGTGGCAAAAGGCTTTAGTCAAAAAGAGGGTATAGACTATGAAGAAACATTTTCACCAGTTTTGAAAATTGTGACTGTTAGGTGTCTTCTTTCTGTTGCTGTGCACAATAATTGGCCTGTTTATCAGTTAGATGTGAATAATGCCTTTCTGTATGGAGATTTAGATGAAGAAATTTATATGAATCTTCCTGAAGGATATGGCTCTAACTAAACAAGGTGTGCAAGCTAACCAAGTCTTTATATGGGTTAAAACAGGAACCTAGGAAATGGAATGAAAAGTTAACAAGTGTGTTAACTGAAAATGGTTTTTGCCAAAGTAAAAGTGATGTTTCTTTGTTTACTAAGACTGATAATGAGTCTTTTGTTGCCCTGCTTGTTTATGTTGATGATATTATCATAACAGGGAACAATGAAAGTATTATCAATGACTTTAAATAATATTTGAGTTATAAATTTAAAATTAAAGACCTTGGAAAACTCAAATATTTCTTGGGTATTGAAGTACTTGATACTAACTCAGGATTATGTCTTAATCAAAGAAAATACTGTCTTGAATTACTATCTGAATATGGAATGTTGGCTTGTAAGCCAGCTAAAGCTCCTATACCAGATTCTTCTAAGAAAAAGAAAAAACTTATTGAAGATGAGGTTGATACTATGCTTGATAATAAAACTTGTTATCAAAAGATTGTTGGCAAGTTAATATATCTGACCTTAACCAGGCCTGATATTGCTTATGCTGGTCACTGTTTAAGTCAGTTTATGCATGCTCCTTATAAATCTCATCTGAAATTAGCTTTTCATGTGCTTAGATACCTTAAAGGGTATCCTGGAACTGGTATATCTTTTGAAAAACATAACAATCTGAATCTTAATGCTTTTGTAGATTTAGATTGGGCTAAGTGTAAGATAACTAGAAAATCTGTTACTGGATATACTATATATCTAGGTGATAATCTTGTATCTTGGAAAAGTAAGAAACAATCTGTTTTAGCTAAATCTTCAGCTGAAGCTGAATATAGAGCTATGAACAGTGTTACTTGTGAAATCATGTGGATATTTAAGATTATGAATGATCTCAAGGTGAAAGTGGTCTTACCTGTGCCTATCAGTTGTGATAGTAGTTCTGCAATTCAAATTGCAGCTAATCCTGTATTTCATGAGAGAACTAAACATTTTGAAATTGACTTATATTTCTTAAGAGAGAAAATGTCTGCAGGTTTGATCAAAACTATTAAGATCAAATCTGAAGACAATGTTGCAGACCTATTTACCAAAGGGTTATCTATCAAAGATCACAATTTTTTTTGTGACATGTTGAAACTTGTTGATCTCTATCACAAGTCAACTTAAGAGGGGGTATTAACAAGTAAGTTGACAAAGATCTAATAGTTGGAGGGTAAGAAAGGTAAATATTTTCTTTTATATATTTTGGTTGCTATATTTGTGTCTTAGTTTGACAGGTTGCAAAAGGATGGAGGGCTAAATGTGGCAAGATGCTTAAACTCGAGTCAACCCTAGTCGCTGAGCTATATATTCATTTTTCCTTCTTAGCGTATTCATTCATTCTGTTTGTTTTGGTTTTCATCTCTCACATTGTTAGTTCCGCCATTAATACTTTGAGCTGTGTTCTTGATCTTGTATACGTATATTGATCTTGGTTTGTAAGATCAATCATACACTTGTTTTCTTTTCTTTCTGATTTTTAAGTACGATCAAAAAGCTAGGTATCACATTTGAAGTGATAGCCTAACGCAGTTATAGAAAAATAAAGGGGAGGTTGGTTGAATAAAATCGTTTTCTTGAGTTTTGTTTCATAAATTGAATATGGTATCAGAGCCATTGGTTCTTGATATCTGAGTTTTAAACCGTTTTTTCTAAAGATCTTGATTAATCTTGTGATTAATCTTGTGTTAATTGTGGTTAATTGTGGTTAATTACAAATTTTTGATCAATTAAATTTTTTAGGGTTTTAAAATTTGGGGGTTTTCTGATTCTTGGTGTTCTGTGGTGTTTAATTGGGTTCTTTATTGATTTTTTGAGCTTAATTACAACTCTGGTAAGGTTAATTGAAGAAACCCTAAATTTCAAAAATTAGGGTTTCGTTCAATTTTTGGGGATTTGTTATTTTTAATTGGTTATTTGTTATAACTAACATTTTTCAGGTTGGTATTCCGTTGTGCTTGTTGTTTGTGGTGAGATCTGCTTGATCTTTTTTATTCTTGGCTATTCTTTGCTGGTAGCTGCGCGTTTTGTAACACCTCTCTTGCTCTCTCTTAGTTTTATGTTTATTTTCTTGTTTAGACGGAGATTTAGTTGTCGAAGGGATTAGGTAGTCTTGGTGTATTGATTCAGTTTTATTTTGTGCTGTTTGGTAGTTGTTTGTAGAGGAGGTACAAGGGGTTCTTTGTTTCTTTTGTGTGATATTTGTGTGGTTTCATCATGTCTGATCCCAAGAAAAGTGATCATGATGATAATCCTGTTAGTGATACTGAAAGTGAAACTGTCATTCATACTAATGACCCTTTGTATTTACACCCTACTGACACAAATGGGCAGCCCATTGTGAGTGTTAAACTCACTGGTCCTGAAAACTATAAGGTTTGGGCTGCTGCATTTAAACTTGTTTTACATACTAAGAACAAACTAGGGTTTATTGATGGTACTAATGAGAAAAATAATGATGATGTTGTGTTATCTAATCAATGGGATAGATGTAATGTTGTGGTTTTATCTTGGATTCTTGGATGTATCTCTTTTGAATTATATCAAGGACAATTTTTTCAAAAAATGCTAAAGATGTGTGGGATGAAGTTAAAGAAACCTATGATAAAATTGATGGATCTGTTATCTATAATTTGCATTATAAAATTTGCTCTCTCACTCAATCTGGTTCTTCTTTGTCTGAGTACTATCATAATTACAACAGTTTATGGAGGCAGTTTGACTCCCTTGTCAATCTTCCTTCATGTAATTGTGATGGTGCTCCTCAAATGAAGAGTCATAATGCTCTCATAAGACTCATGAAGTTTGTGATGGGTCTTGATGACACTTTCAGTGTTGTTAAGAGCCAATTGCTAACTGCAGACCCTTTGCCAGATGTTAAATCTGCTTTTGCTACTCTTTCTAGGGTTGAGTCCCATAAGAACAATTTGGTTCATGCTGGTAGTGATAAGAATACTACTACTTCTTTTGTTGCTAAACCTAATAATTGGACTGGTAATAGAAATAATCAAAACAATCAAAATGGTCAAAACAGAGGTCCTAATAAGAACAACAATAAATTTGTTTGTACTCATTGTAATATGAATGGCCATACTGTTGATAGATGTTTTGAGCTTAATGGATATCCTCCAGGTTTCAAGAAAAGAAATACTGGAGGATCTAATGGTTCTAATAATGTCACTAGTTCTCTTGGTAATAGTGTTGATCAGGGATCTGGGAAATCTCTTCCCTTTACTGCTGATCAAATTAATAGACTCATGGCTTTGATCAGTTCTAAGCCTGACATTGGTGATGTGCAGTCTTGTGCTGCACGTATAAAATTTGGTTCTAATCATGTTATTAGTTTTGTCACTTGTAGATTTTTTAACTATATTACCAATATAAGTACTTATAGTACTTATATTGGCTGGATCTTTGATTCTGGAGCATCACAACATATGACTTTTTCTACATAACATTTGTTTGATATTATTGATGTGTCAAATTTGAACATTTCTGTTTCACATCCTAATGGCACTATTGAAGATGTTAAGCATGTAGGAAATTTTAAACTTTCAGATAAAATTACATTAAAAATGTGTTGGTTGTTCCAGGTTATAAGGTCAGTCTTATATCTGTACACAAGTTGGCTAAAGATAATAAGTTTGTTGTGTCTTTTACCGAGTCTAAGTGTTTTGTTCAGGATTCTCATCAAAAGTTCCTCTTGGGGACTGGTAGTGAAAATAATGGACTTTACTTGTTTGATTCAGGTAGGAAGTTTATTAATAGTGCTATCACTAAGTGTAATTTGTCTAAATGTGTGTGGCATAACAGACTTGGTCATCCCTCAGACCAAGTCTTAGCTATTCTTAAGGATAAAATTCATCTTAAGTCTACTAGTAATGTTCAGCCTTGTGATGTGTGTCACATGGCTAAGCAAACTAGAGATCCTTTTCCTATAAGTGACCATAAGACCAAAGGTTTGGGTGAAATTGTTCATCTGGATGTTTGGGGTCCTTATAGAGTAAAAAGTAGAGATGGATTTAGATTCTTTCTTACTATTGTTGATGACTATACCAGGGCTGTGTGGTTATACATGCTTAAAGGCAAAGATGAGGTTTTTGATAAACTTGTTGAATTTCATAATCTAATTAAAAATCAGTTTGATATTGCTATCAAAGTTTTTAGAAGTGATAATGGAACAGAGTTTGTTAATCATAAATATGAAGATTTTATTAAGGAGAATGGGATTATTCATCAAACTACTTGTGTTTATACTCCACAACAGAATGGTATAGCTGAGAGAAAACATAGACACTTACTTAATGTTGCTAGAGCCCTCATGTTTCAGGGGGGGATTACCTTGAACATGTGGCCTGAATCTATTCTTACTGCTGTTTATCCGATTAACAGGATTCCTAGCTCAGTCCTCTCTGGAAAAAGTCCTTATGAAATGATTTATAAAATTGAACCTAACATCTCTCATTTAAAAAGTTTTGGGTGTCTTTGTTTTAGTACTGTGCTTAATAATGTGGATAAGTTTGCTGCTAGGTCTGAAAAGTGTGTGTTCATTGGGTATTCCTTTACTAAAAAGGGTTATAAATTGTTTGGTCTTGAGTCAAAAAATGTGTTTTTCTCAAGGGATGTCAAGTTTTATGAAACAGTTTTCCCATTCAAAAATGATGTTTGTAAGAGTGATTTGATCTTTGAAGATCAGGGTATAAATAGTCTAAATATTTTTGACTTAGTAGTAAACAAATCTGATGATCCCTATGATGATATGCGAGTTGAAAGATTAAGAGATAGAGGTAGCATTTTAAAAGGGTCTGTCTTAGCTGAGAAAGTATCTACTGATACTCCTATCATTGTTACCAGTAATACTCAGGGGTCAGAGTCTATGACTAATAAAGATCATAGTCTTGGAAACCAGTATGACTTAGGCAGTAATGATGCTAATGATTTAGATCATAATGTTGCCCTTGATGATGAAAATTATGAGTCTGAGGGTGAGGAGTTTATAGAGTTTAATCAACTTTTTCAAAATAGTCCAGGGAAAACTGAGCTAAGAAGGTCAAGTAGACCACATAAGTTTCCTAATAAACTTAGTGATTATGTGCTTGATAAAAGAGTTAAATATGATATTAATACTGTGGTGAACTACAACAACTTGTCTATGCATAATTTTGTGTTCACTAATAACTTGAATAAAATACATGAACCTAAATCTTATAATGAGGCTACCAAAGACCCTAGGTGGGTTGAGGCAATGAATGAAGAGATGGAAGCACTTAATAGAAATAATACATGGGTTATAGTTGATCTACCTCAAGGTAGAAAACCTGTAGCATGTAAATGGTTATGGAAGGTGAAATATAAATCTAGTGGTGATGTTGAGAGATTTAAAGCTAGAGTTGTGGTAAAAGACTTTAGTCAAAAAGAGGGTATAGACTATGAAGAAACATTTTCACCAGTTGTGAAAATTGTGACTGTTAGGTGTCTTCTTTCTGTTGATGTGCACAATAATTGGCCTGTTTATCAGTTAGATGTGAATAATGCCTTTATGTATGGAGATTTAGATGAAGAAATTTATATGAATCTTCCTGAAGGATATGGCTCTAACTCAAACAAGGTGTGCAAGCTAACCAATTCTTTATATGGGTTAAAACAGACACCTAGGAAATGGAATGAAAAGTTAACAAGTGTGTTAACTAAAAATGGTTTTTGGAAAAGTAAAAGTGATGTTTCTTTGTTTACTAAGACTGATAATGAGTCTTTTGTTGCCCTGCTTGTTTATGTTGATGATATTATCATAACAGGGAACAATGAAAGTATTATCAATGACTTTAAAGAATATTTGAGTTCTAAATTTAAAATTAAAGACCTTGGAAAACTCAAATATTTCTTGGGTATTGAAGTACTTGATACTAACTCAGGATTATGTCTTAATCAAAGAAAATACTGTCTTGAATTACTATCTGAATATGGAATGTTAGCTTGTAAGCCAGCTAAAGCTCCTATACCAGATTCTTCTAAGAAAAAGAAAAAACTTATTGAAGATGAGGTTGATACTATGCTTGATAATAAAACTTGTTATCAAAAGATTGTTGGCAAGTTAATATATCTGACCTTAACCAGGCCTGATATTGCTTATGTTGTTCACTGTTTAAGTCAGTTTATGCATGCTCCTTATAAATCTCATCTGAAATTAGCTTTTCATGTGCTTAGATACCTTAAAGGGTCTCCTGGAACTGGTATATCTTTTGAAAAACATAACAATCTGAACCTTAATGCTTTTGTAGATTCAGATTGGGCTAAGTGTAAGATAACTAGAAAATCTGTTACTGGATATACTGTATATCTAGGTGATAATCTTGTATCTTGGAAAAGTAAGAAACAATCTGTTTTAGCTAAATCTTCAGCTGAAGTTGAATATAGAGCTATGAACAGTGTTACTTGTGAAATCATGTGGATACTTAATATTATGAATGATCTCAAGGTGAAAGTGGTCTTACCTGTGCCTATCAGTTGTGATAGTAGTTCTGCAATTCAAATTGCAGCTAATCCTGTATTTCATGAGAGAACTAAACATTTTGAAATTGACTTATATTTCTTAAGAGAGAAAGTGTCTGCAGGTTTGATCAAAACTATTAAGATCAAATCTGAAGACAATGTTGCAGACCTATTTACCAAAGGGTTATCTATCAAAGATCACAATTCTTTTTGTGACATGTTGAAACTTGTTGATCTCTATCACAAGTCAACTTAAGAGGGGGTATTAACAAGTAAGTTGACAAGGATCTAATAGTTGGAGGGTAAGAAAGGTAAATATTTTCTTTTATATATTTTGGTTGCTATATTTGTGTCTTAGTTTGACAGATTGCAAAAGGATGGAGGGCTAAATGTGGCAAGATGCTTAAACTCGAGTCAACCCTAGTCGCTGAGCTATATATTCATTTTTCCTTCTTAGCGTATTCATTCATTTTGTTTGTTTTGGTTTTCATCTCTCACATTGTTAGTTCCGCCATTGATACTTTGAGCTGTGTTCTTGATCTTGTATACGTATATTGATCTTGGTTTGTAAGATCAATCATACACTTGTTTTCTTTTCTTTCTGATTTGTAAGTACGATCAAAAAGCTAGGTATCACATTTGAAGTGATAGGCTAACGCAGTTATAGAAAAATAAAGGGGAGGTTGGTTGAATAAAATCGTTTTCTTGAGTTTTGTTTCATAAATTGAATATGTTTATTGTTTATACTGTGTAGTGTAGATCTTTAAAATAAACGACCTTGAAATATATGGAAATCGGAGTTCCAGCAGTTCGCTAAAGAAGTTAACACGATGCTAGGGGATTTAGGATCAAACGAAGTCTTACTTGACAACAAGTTTAACTGATCTAGTTGGCATACTGTGTTGGCAGATCAGTATCTTTGAGTCTTTTGCAATACATGTTTTACGACATCAAACTGTCTATTTTGGTCACTCACACAAATAAAGATGATGTTAAAGAATTTATGCTAATTATGATTAGTATTATTGATCTGGTTTTGCTCAAATGAATATTGGTTCAAGAAATTTAAGATTAGGAGCTTAATTTCAGAAAAGAAAACATATACAACTCGTTTGAAGTCCCATGTAGTACAACTTGATCATTAAAAAACAGACAGAGAAGCTGATATGCTTGTATCAAGCATCGGTTTCTTTGTTCTGGTGGCGCACTTTCACGATGGCTTGATTCAATTCCTGGGTGACATATAAATAGACTACTTTTTATGGTAGAATGGCACGTTGGATGAGTGACTTCTAATTATGCTTTTTAGTGTGTGCCAAACTGTGTAAGCATGACGGGTCAAGTGTAAATCTTTAGCTCAAACTAGTATCCCCTTATCCCATAGAGACCAAACATAACCCAAATTGACCCATTTGAAGGTCACTGGGTTAAAGAAAGGACGACTAAATAATAGACCAAAGGTGTGTCATTTACCTGTGATAGCTCATATATGTAGTATATAATTATAGTATTCTTATCTAAACAGATGAAAGATCAAAAGTGTCCTTCCAGAAAGGCGTCCTTCAAGGCAACCATTTGAGGTAACCATAACACTTTCCGAAATTTCATATCTGCTCATTTAAAGTTTCTTCCCTCGATAATCGCAACGGTACATCTTCCCCTAGCATACGGCATACTGTTGCAAGAGTAGTTATTTAGGCATTGATATATAATAGGAATAGGAAATGCTCTAGTATAACAAGTAATCGATTTGTAATCCAAACACAATGAAGAATGAACCCCTATGAATTGAATCAGCTTCTTTGTCTGTTTTCTTTTTGTTAAAATGGTGAAAACAATACATACAAGAGAAATAGTACAATCTGTAGAACTATGACATGTTTGACTGTAGAATAAAACATTCGAATACAAAGCACTACATTTCCTACATTTAAACAGAGAAATCACGGCCCATAAAACATTCAAAGTCATCTCCAAAAAAAAGATGGACAACAAGATAATAAGATGGCCTAAAGCTAACAATCTACGGATAACGGGAATCAATTTTGACAGGATAGCAAAAGAGCCGTCATATAAGTTGTTAACGCGGTATCATCCTTACATGCAACTGCTGGTCATTTTCTTTATCAGTTCGTAACAAACCCAAGTCTGCAAAATAGCAGCACCAAATCATTTAAACAGAGGAATCAGGGTGTATAAAGATTTGTCAGTCATCTCCAAGAAACGATGGACAAGAAGAAGAAGAAACGATAGAAAGGAGTTGTTAGATTAAAGTTTGAGTGGGCTTTGGTGGAAACCCTGATAGATGTTTACCTAAAGCTTGATGTCTCAAAGGGCCTCAAATTAAAAAAATAGTTTCATTTTTTTGTTCTACCTAAAGCTTGATTTTCAATATACGACGAGGGGTATATGCCCGCGCGTTGCAACTGTAGTTTGTTTTCTCTAAATATATCGGCGTCCATACCTCTCTAACACAATATTTTTGTCACATTTGGATTTCAAGGAGATGAAAAGCTAAACCATAATAGATGCTTACAACCGCTCTAAAATTGTTGACGCGCTCATGTATATCAATCAATACGTAGTTATATCTATAAGTGCATGACATGTTAATTAATAGAGAGCAGGGTTAAGCAAAACCAATCGAAAACCAAATCGAGTTAAACCGAACCGATTATTTTTGGTTTGGTTTTCGATTTCGTATATGTATGTCGGTTTTGCTTCGTTTGGTTTTGTTTCGGATTAAAAACACAAAAAAAATACTCTTAAATTATATATTTGGTTCGGGTTATTTATGGGTTCGGTAACATTGGTTTGGTTTCGGTTCGCTTTCGTTTTTGCTCTGTCTAATTCGGTTAGGTTTTTTTCTCCGTGTTTTTAAAACCCTAATATGGATCAAAGAACACACAGCGAAAGCAAATTAACAAGATCTTTAATTTAACACAATTATAATTAATCAAGGCTAGGGTTACATACCTTTATCCTAGCAAGATTTACAAGTCGACGAAACGGTCACCGGTAGAGATAGATCACGAACACTACCAAGATATAGTCTAAAGCAAGACTACACCACGATCTTGTACACACGTGATACGGCGAGTTAATCGTGAGTCTAGCACGAACAAACCGAGCTTCCAAGTCTATGGAAGATCTACCCAACAATCCTAGAGAGGGGCTAGGACTAGATCTAGAATAGCTAAATTGAAAATCAAAGAAGAACCCTAAAAAAGGGGTGTATGGCCAGCGGTTTGAGCAAGAGAAAAGAGAGAGATGGAGTCAAAAATTATGAAACCTTGAGTTTGTTTATATAGCTTTTGGAAAAACTTTTCCTCCAAGGTTAAACAAGTTTAAGGAAACAAAATATTTTCTCCTTCCTTTTGTCTCTCCTTTGGCCGGATATACACACAGGGGCGGAGCCACTTGAAGAGCACTGGGGGGAGCTGCCCCCAACAAACCTCTCGTAAACACACACAATCATATAGAAAAAATATTGATTTGGTAGAAAAAAAGTGTAGTGCCCTCGGCTAGATAATCATTGTGCCCTCATCAATCACTTAGATTTAAGAATCTAATGTTAACTAAGCTTTTAACTCTAAAACCATTTTTTCCGGTAAAAGATTTGGTCGGAAACCATGAGAAAAAATAGTAGAGGATAATAGACAAGGAAATGGGGAGTGGAGCTAGTCCTATTTAATTAAGCATAGAGAATTGGACCAATTGGTAAATAAAGTCAAAAGTACTAGTCTATTTAAATAATAAGTACAGTATAGTATTTGTTTTATCAACATATCACAAAAAAATGCACAACATTTTGTTACCGTTATAGTAATCTTATTAGTTTCAGAGGTGTTAATGTCAATATTATGTCCTCAATTGTGATGACATTCATTTTAATTCTTTAGATATAATTAATAAAATTGTAATGTGTAAGTAATGCTTTAAAACGTCTACAAAACTGATTAATCCATTTACTCGCTATAACGTATCAACTTTGCCGATTTACTTAGAAGACGATTAATGACGGTCAACTATACTCAGCGACGGTTGAGGGATATCAAACTTACTTAAAATTTGTAAATCTTGCCGAAAATTTATTATAAACTTATTTATATCACTTAAGGTAACTATTTATATGTATGATAAGTTGAATTTTAAGAAAAATATTGCCGAAAATACTTAAATTTTGTCAGAAATACTCAAAATTTGCTAAAAATGTTAAAGGTTACAAGTTACAAAACGATCGATCAGCCGACTAGCAATTCACGACTTTTGCAATTTTGGTTTTAAAACAAGTTGCACAATACTGGTTGTATTTAGTTTTCTGTTAAGAATCTATATTTGCATATGAATATGATATACAATATAAATTAATTAATTTTATAAATAAATTAATATAGTAGAAGTTACTTGCACATGTTATTTTGCGCCGGAAAATGATTTGGAGGCCTAAAAAATATGTCTAATTATATGACTAAATTGATGTGGCAATAATTTATTAGGTTTTTAAAAAGTGGGTCCGGTTATTGTCTCCAATACAATGCTCACACATATGTTAGACATATAATTATGCATACATCCCAATCAATGCTCTTCAATTCGACTTGACACCTTATGGGATGTGTTAATAAAAAAGACATTACAACATGTTAACCAACAAATCCGAAATATTTAGATACTTTAATTTAGATACTTTATTTATAGGTACAACGCCTTTAACCCCGACTCGACCCGAATCGTTATTGAATACGCTAAAAAAATTCTCAACATATTACTTGACATGCCGTATTGCCCCCAATACTTGCAAATCTTGGCTCCGCCACTGTATACACAAGGCCCAAGCGGGGTTTCCGAAATGTTTCTGACACCTTCTTTTAGCTTCTATAACATTCTATAACGGTTGTTTAATACTTAACTTTTAATTACTTAACGATCGTTAGCTACGGTTTGATTTAATAAATATATAATAAATATATTTAATAAATAAATTAACTCTTCACGTAATGTGTGCAATCCCGTGATCTCGAGTTCGATCCTATCACACGACAATCGATTTTAAGTCCATAAACTTTCGGCTCCCACTTGGACAAAATTCGAATATCGTGATCACATTGATTAGCGTCTAGTTACACTAACAATGTCACTAGTACAACTCGAGTAAGGTTTCCTGGACAAAACCTTTTAATGATATATAATCATTATTATTATCCTTTCATTTCAAATACATCGTTAATAAGGATATGGATCTCAGTCATTCCTTTCATTAACTATTCAGTTTCTCGTTTACGGATATAGCAAGATTACCAAAACACATTTGGGTGTTGCCACACAAACATCTTACTACTCCCCCGAGGGGCCCAGCTGTATTTATACTTCAAAATAATTTGAAAGAAACAAATCCCATTTTGACTACAAGCAAAACACATGAACTTTGCAACACTTCTGAAAATAACCCTTATAACTACCAGTTACGTTTAGCGTTAGGTTATCTCACAGAAATGCACTACATTCAATGCAGTTTTCTGGTATCTCAGGTCTAAGGATAACTATTTATGATTTACTTAATGACAAAGATCCATAAAGTAAAATCATATAGTTGGGATAAGTCCAATATTTGATCCATCAAATATCATTCAAAATTGACCAATATACTTTCAAGTATACTCTGTCACTATTTTGAATTGTCTTAGTTTAATAATACTCCCATATTATTAATCGACAACGGATATTTAGAAACATCATAATGCTCATGGATAAAACATGTAAAATAGGATACAAAATTAAATAACAGAAAAATAAACGAAATCCAATCTTTATTTCATCAATTCAATAATGTCTTACATCCTTTATCCAAATACTAATCAACAGATTTATTGCATGAATTCGCTAGCTAGTTGCAGCCCAATTGCCTTGGCATGCTTAACTACCTTTGGCCTAGATAAAGCCTTAGTAAAAGGATCAGCTACGTTATCATCTGTGTGAACTTTTATTAATTTTATTTCTCGAGCTTCCACTTGTTCTCGAACGTAGTGATATCTACGTTTAAAGTGTCTGGCGCCTTTCATAACTCCAGGTTCATTGGCGAATATTATTGCAGCAGAATTGTCGCAATATATATCAATAGGTTCTTTAATTGAAGGCATCACTCCAAGATCTCCAATAAACTTCCTAATCCAAACAGTTTCCATTGCAGCTTCTGAAGCGGCCATGTACTCAGATTGAGTCGCATGCATAGCAATGGTTTTCTGCTTACTGCTCTTGCAGTCAACTGCTCCTCCATTGATGACAAACACATAACCCGTCTGAGACTTCGTATCGTCTTTATCACATTGCCAGGACGCATCACAGAATCCTGTTACATTCAATTCTGTGTCTGGTTTACCCCCGAATACCAAAAACATATCTTTCGTACTTCTCAAATACTTTAGAATATGCTTAACAGCAGTCCAGTGGAACTTTTCAGGATTCTGTTGGTATCTACTGACCAATTTCTGAGCAAACGCCACATCAGGCCTTGTGCATCTTACAGCATACATAATAGATCCTACAGCCGAAGCATAAGGCACCTTTCGCATGTAAGCCACCTCTTCAGGTGTTGATGCATCTTTCTCATGACTTAACTCATGCTTAACCTCCATCGGTTGAAAACCTTTCTTAGAGTTATGCATGTTATACTTCTTCAATATCTTATCAGTATAAGCATCTTGACTAAGACCAATTAATCGTC
The DNA here is from genome assembly GCA_025667525.1 of Glebionis coronaria. Classification (NCBI taxonomy): domain Eukaryota; kingdom Viridiplantae; phylum Streptophyta; class Magnoliopsida; order Asterales; family Asteraceae; genus Glebionis; species Glebionis coronaria. The sequence continues at coordinate 425,893 of JANFOE010001219.1, forward strand.
TACTCCTATCTCGATAGATTTTAATTCCCTTAATATATGCAGCATCTTCTAAATCCTTCATAGAAAAACATTTACCAAGATAATCCTTAACTTCTTTAAGTCTTGGAATGTTACTTCCCATGATTAATATGTCATCGACATATAAAATTAGGAACACAACATTACTCCCACTAGCTTTGTGATATACACATGGCTCATCACGATTTTGAATAAATCCGAACTTTTTGATTTCTTCATCAAATCGCTTATTCCATTGACGTGATGCTTGCTTCAAACCATAAATAGATCTTTGAAGTTTGCACACGCGCTTTGGATATTTAGGATCAACGTACCCTTCCGGTTGTTGCATATAGATGTCTTCATCTAAGCGACCATTCAAGAAGGCAGTTTTAACATCCATTTGCCATATCTCATAGTCATAGTATGCTGCTATAGCTATGAGAATTCTAATAGCTCGTAAGTCTGCTACAGGAGAAAATGTCTCCTCGTAGTCTATGCCAAAAGTTTGAGTAAAACCTTTAGCTACTAAACGTGCTTTATAGGATTGTATTTCATCATCCATGTCGGTTTTCTTCTTGTAGATCCACCTATTTTTCACTACTTTAGCATTTTTAGGCGCATCCACAAGAATCCAAACATTGTTGATTTCCATGGATTTCATTTCCTCATTCATCGCAACTACCCATTTTGACTTTTCTGGATCAGACATTGCGGATCGATAGTTAGCAAGTTCACCAAGATCCCCTACTTCCTCCTCATCATCCTCTATGTAAAGACATAGTTTGTCTGGCGCACGTATGGTTCTTTGAGACCTACGTGGAGGAATTAATTCTGGTGGAACTCCCAGACTTTCTGGTTCTACAGGAATTTCTTCGCTAGTATTTTCAGAAGGCAATGTATCTTCTTGAATTTCTTCAAGATCATAATTTCTCCCACTAACTTCTTGATTCACAAGATCACTTTCAAAGAAGTCTCCATACCGAGCCACAACTATTTTGTTCCCAGCCGGAAAATAAAAGTAGTAACCCATAGTTTCCTTAGGGTAACCTACAAAGATACATTTTCTGAGCGTTGTTGGAGTTTATCTCCAGAGTCATGTTTCACATACGCCTCACAACCCCAAATTTTGAAATAAGACAAATATGGCTTCTTGCCATGCCATAGTTCATATGGTGTCTTATCAACCTTCTTTGTGGAAACCGTATTCAGAATACGAACAGCAAATTCAAGAGCATAATCCCAAAAGGATAATGGTACAGTTGTAAGATTAAACATAGATCGCACCATATCTAATAATGTACGATTTATCCTTTCAGAAACACCATTTTGTTGTGGAGTATATGGAGAAGTAAGTTTCTGAACAATTCCATTCTCACTTAAGTAATCTTTAAACTCTTGACTTAAATATTCACCACCACGATCAGAACGAAGAGCTTTAATCTTCTTTCCTAGTTGTAACTCTACTTCTGCTTTAAACGTTTTGAATGTTTCATATACCTCATGTTTATGTTTAAGTAAATAAACATAACCATAACAGCTATAATCATCCGTAAACGTCAAGAAGTAGCTAGCACCTTTCCTTGACACATGTCTAAGTGGTCCACACACATCAGTATGTATCAAACCAAGTAGTTCGGTAGCCCTTTCAATATTGCTATTAAAAGGTTTCTTGGTCATCTTTCTAGAGATACAAGATTAGCATTTATCAAATGATTCATCATTGATATTTTCCAAAAGCCCTTCACGTTGAAGCTTTTATATGCGAGTCTTCCCAATATGGGCAAGTCTACAATGCCAAAGATAAGAAGAGTTCTTGTCTAACTTTCTCTTCTTATTCATGCTAAAAACAGAATTATTTTTCCTCTTGGAACTATTATCATGCATGTTAATTTCAAAAACACCATTCACAGAAATTGCATCAAAATAGAATAAACCATCTTTGAAAACAGAAATTCTATTATTATCAATTGTGTGATTAAATCCAAGATCCAACATACAAGAAAAGGAACTGACACCCCTAACAATTGAAGGTGCATAATGACAATTATTTAAAAACAGTACTAAACCCGAAGGTAAAACTAATTTAAATATTCCTATAGCTTCAACCGCTGCTTGTGCGCCATTGCCCACTTGCAGAAATTGTTCCCCATAGGAAAGCTTCCTCTTCAACTCAAATCCCTGCAGGGTATTACAAATGTTAATACCACATCCCGTATCATATACCCAAGAGTTTGATTTGTATGTAAGATTAAATAACTCTATCATAAATAAGTTACCTGAAGATGCTGCAGCAGCTAGCTCAGCCTTCTTCTTATGTTCTTGCATTTCATGGAGATAGAGAGAGCAATTTCTCTTCCAGTGTCCAGTCATCTTGCAGCAGTGACAAGTCTCATCTTTCTGAGATTTCTTGACAAAGTTCTGCTTCGGTTTTGATGTAGTCGCAACTTGTTTGCTCTTATCAACCTTGCCTTTGCCTTCTTTCTTCTTATTCACTTTCGGTTTTGGTTTAGTCACTCTACCCTTTTGCACATAAAGTAGTTGAGGAGTAGCAGTAGATGCCTTATCTTTTAACCCCTTTTCAAAGTCAATGAGCATTGCATGTAGATCATTAACTGTCTTCCCCGTGCAATGCATATTATAATTACGAACGAAATCATTGAAGTCCTTATTAAGGGACCTATTGATCAAGTTAATAGCCATATTATGATCAAAGGGTTGTCCTAGTGCGATGAGTTGTTCCATATAACCCCTCATCTCCATATAATGAGCACTTACGGACTTTCCAGGAGCTTGCTTGCAACTATGTAGAGCATCAACCAAATCATAGATCTTTATAGCTTGCGGCGTTTCATACACAGCCTTGAGTTCATCAAGCATTAGCTGAGGTGAAAATAGCTCATAATTCCTTTGAAGTGATGGATCCATTCTCCCTAACATTACAGCAGCCACCTCATGGTGCTTCTTAACGTTAGCAGCGTGTTGAAGCCTTTCCGCATCAGATGCTCCTTCAGCAAAATCCTCTGGAAAAGGAGTTTCCAAGATATTGATAGTACCCTCTGCTCTCAGAACAATTCTTAGTAAGCGATACCAGTCATTGAAATTAGGGCCAGTAAGTTCAGGTCGTTCAAAGAAAGCTTTGAACGCCGAGCTTATTGTCAGATTGTTTTCGGGTTGAGCCATTTCTACAGAAATAAGTTCAAACATTAGTATTTTTGATAATAAAATTCAAGAAAATAAAATTACCCCGGTAATAAAACCATAGTATTTTCCTTGAAAAACTAGAATCCATATTGACATAGATTTATCACATCAGTTGATCTGCTAGTGACAAATGTATTCAATACAGTAATTTGTCGAACAATAATTGACATAACAAATTTGCAATTTCTAGATACGTTAGGGATTTACATTGCCAAAATCATTTGCATTGTAAACATGTTTTATCCCTACTTTATGCCTTAAGTTTCCAGTTCTCACTGAGTAACTCAATTAAGTCGACTAATCTAAAGAACGTAAAACCTTCATGTGCAATCTTTATTCAGTCATGAAGTTTTCTCTCCATTACAACATCGTCCAATATCTTATATGACCACAATTGTAACTTCAAGTGTTCGTCAATTAGATGGCATATGACTTAAATTTTTAGGGTATAGATTTTGGTGTCAAAATCATGTATGGAGAAGCATGCATACATCTCTATACACAAGTTTAATAAAAAAAAACGTTTAGTAAACTTTTTGGCGAGACTAAAATTTCATCATATATTTGCAAGTTGAGGTATTGGTTAAACCAATTAAAGATTTTACACACAACTAAATTCACACCGTACTTTTCTAGAACGAAGCTAAAGCACAAAGCAATAACCTTATTCATTGTGTTTCGGATGTGAATTAATGCAGTTAAATCAACCTTAAAGAATTATACAAATAACAACCGTAGGTAATTCCAATTTTGACGCACAGGCGAGCCGGGAATTTGGTCAGCGCTGAAGCATAACACCTCCTTCCTTTACCGGGTACTTGACCAGTGGTGCGTGATACCCACTTTATAGTTTACCAAAATTGAGTAGGCCGTTAAGTTGCTATTGCAATTCTAATCAACGCAAATCATATGTAATTTAGATCTCAAAACAATTCATTAATTTTGATAGGATTTAGTCCATATTATTTTTTTTAAACTACCCTTGTTTACAACATACGATACAAAAAACGCATGAAGCCAAGTAGTACAAAAAAAACTAAATCAAATAGCCACATGCATAACAATTTATTCAAAGAACATCAAATCTAGGGTTTTTATAAACATAAAAAGTCTTCCCTAATTTTAAAACTTTGAATCAAATAAAGCAAATAGCATTCAAAATTATATGATCCGTAAAAACATGCATGTTTATTACGGATCTCCCACCTTCTCTTAGCAAATAAAAAACTACGGATCGTAACCATGCATGACATAACAATTAATTCATGTAAAATATATAAAGTTTAATTACCATGTAATTTTAGGTTTTACTAAAAAAATAAATTTTTTTTTATGAAAAAATTCGGCAGATCCGGATTTAAACAACAAAAAAAAACCAAAAACCTAATTTTTTTATTAAACCTAAAAAACATGTAATTATTAACACAAACCAATATTAGTTAAAAAAAATTTAGAACTTGATAATTATAATCATGTTAAAACAGCTCTCGATGCCACTGAAGGTTTATATTTACCATAACAATTATTTAAAACCCTAATATGGATAAAGAACACGCAGCGGAAGCAAATTAACAAGATCTTTAATTTAACACAATTATAATTAATTAAGGCTAGGGTTACATACCTTTATCCTAGCAAGATCTACAAGTCGACGGAACGGTCACCGGTAGAGATAGATCACGAACACCACCAGGATATAGTCTAGAGCAAGACTACACCATGATCTTGTACACACGTGATACGGTGAGTTAATCATGAGTCTAGCACGAACAAACCGAGCTTCCAAGTCTATGGAAGATCTACCAACAACCCTAGAGAGGGGCTAGGACTAGATCTTGAATAGCTTAATTGAAAATCAAAGAAGAACCCTAAAAAAAGGGGTGTATGGTCGGCGGTTTGAGCAAGAGAAAAGAGAGAGATGGAGTCAAAAATTATGAAACCTTGGGTTTGTTTATATAGCTTTTGGAAAAACTTTTCCTCCAAGGTTAAACAAGTTTAAGGAAACAAAATCTTTGTTCCTTCCTTTTGTCTCTCCTTTGGCCGGATATACACAAGGCCCAAGAGGGGTTTCCGGAATGTTTCCGACACCTTCTTTTAGCTTCTATAACATTCTATAATGGTCGTTTAATACTTAAGTTTTAATTACTTAACTATCATTAGCTACGGTTTGATTTAATAAATATATAATAAACATATTTAATAAATAAATTAACTCTTCACGTAATGTGTGCAATCTCGTGATCTCGAGTTCGATCCTATCACACGACAATCGATTTTAAGTCCATAAACTTTCACATGTAACTAGTGGATAAACAGAATATAACGACTACGTTTTCAGATGACTATAATGGTGTGATATCATGTAAAGAGAGTGAGTTGTTATACTATTCAACCAATCAAATATCATCTTGGCTCATTAAACTTTATTTTCATTGGTTGGCACAAGAAAAAGATATAAGATAAATAGAAGATTATTTTGATACATTATGAGAATGTACCTACAATCTTGAGGAATGGAAAAGTGAGATTTAAAGAATATTGTTGAAGAGAACTTATGACTCTATAGAGAGTGAGAATCAAACATTTTAACCTTGTTTCTTATTACATCCTCTAAAATAAATTATCACTTTAATTTTATTACGTTTTTTTTTCTTGAGCTTTCATCTAAAATAAGTTGGATTTTCTTGATTATTGTTTCAAAATCTTGTGTGTTTCCGTGTCTTTTAGCGGTTGGTCCATAAATACCAAGAATCACAAATATGAATGGTTAAGTAACTATTTTTAAGGTAAGAATATAAAATGAGTAATATAAGCCGGATAAATGATGCATGCCTAATCTAGCTATGTATATACCTTGCAAAAATGGAAATAAAACACTCAAATAATTTGAATAATCTAGCATGAAAAAGTTAAACAACAAAAAAGAAAAAGAAAATATAAGAAAAAGAAAGAAAGAAAGAAAGAATATTAATCCAACGTTGATTCATAAACATCATCACAAAACCAGATTTTCTGGTCACTGTGAAACAAGGAGGAAGAGAGGGGACGGAGTAAACGAGAGAGAGAGAGAGAGAGAGAGAGAGAGAGAGAGAGAGAGAGAGAGAGAGAGAGAGAGAGAGAGAGAGAGAGAGAGAGAGAGAGAGAGAGTCTTATTAAAAACACACAATGTGTGTTAATAAGTGACACATGAGAAGCAAGGACCGGGTATAAGGATACCAAAAAAGGAACAGGGCCGATTATTAAATCTGCACCAAAGGATTTGACGGGCCAAAAAAAGCCCAACCAAGTTTTATTAAATCTTATTATTACTTATAGGTTTTTTAGAAAAATTTATAAAACTTATATACTTTTATATAGATTATTTACAAAATTTATACTTAAAGTAGATTTTGTTAAATAATACACTTAGATATAATTTTTTTAGTGTTTTTTACTATTTATTATATTTTAGAATAATTCTAGGGAGTAATTAACCTTATTTTTATTAACTATTAAAAATAGAAATTTCTAAAGAAATTTAAAAAAAATTAAGCCTATTAGAATTAAAATAGCCTACTTGGCTTTAGAGATCTCATTAGAAAAATAAATATATTTCCCTAAAACCATAAGTGTCAAATTATTTTAATTAGGAAATTTCTCAGTCACTATCATTGAGATAATTAGTATAATAACGAAAGAAGATGGAGGAGGTTCGAAGAAGGAGGTCAGTACCACGAGTACACCTCATTTTCAATGTCCTATGCTTAAACCCTCGAATTATCCATCATGGGCAATTCGAATGTAAATCATTGTAGAAGCGAATGGTTTATGGGAGATGGTAGATCCCACGGATACTACCCAAATTGATAATAAGAAAGATAAGACCGCAATGGCATTTCTTTATCAATATTTACCCGAAGAACAATTGCTTCAAATATCGAAGCACAAGACCTCCAAAGAAATATTGGATGCTTTAAAATTAAGGCATATGGGGGAGGAAAGAGTCCAACAAGCGAGATTACAAACGCTCAAATCCGACTTTGAGACGTTGCAAATGAAGGAAGACGAGTCAATAGACACCTTTACTGAAAAATTGACACAATACGCGAACAAAGCCGCTAGCTTAGGGCACATCTTTGAGGATTCGACACTAATTTGAAAACTCTTAAATGTGATAGGTTCCTTCAAATCGTCGCATCAATTGAGCAATACTTAGATTTAAGTAAGATGACTCTAGAAGAAGCGATAGGCCGGCTTAAGACCTACGAAGAGAGAATTAGAAATAAGAGAACAGGGGTAGGAATTTTAGAGGACATGGACGTGGAAACTACAAGTTTTCACAAAATAATAAGCACGCAAAATTTAAGAATGAGAAGAAAAATGAAGAAACTTCTCAAAATAACTATAGAAGAAACTTCAACAAAACAAGGAATAGTAGAGTTGTTTGTTTTAAATGCGACAAGACATGACACATAGCATCAAAGTGTCCCTCACAAATTAAAGAAAATGAACACTCAAACCTAGTCGAAGAAGAAGATTTAGAGCCAACCCTCCTAATGGCAATCTTAGAACCTCAAAATAAGAGGAAATGACTTAAGGATGTTGAAGAATAAGAAGTCTCGCTACACAAAACTGATGTAGGATATAAAGAAACAAATTTGGATAGTCAATGGTACCTAGATAATGGGGCAAGCAACCATATGACTAGAGTAAGAGAACACTTCAAAGATTTAGATGAGAAGGTTAGTGGAAAAGTATGATTTGGAGACGGTTCATACATAGAGATAAAATGAAAGGGTTTAATAATAATAAAGTGTGATGATGACGAAAAAAGAATTATATCACATGTCTATTATATCCCAAGCTTAAAAAGCAACCTATTGAGCCTTGGACAATTCACTGAAATTGGTTGTAAAGTAGTAATGGAAAACGATGAATTACGACTTTATGACGTGGATGACAAGATCTTCTTAAAAGTCACAAGACAAAGGAACCGACTCTGCAAGGCAAACCTAAGGGTAGACACACCTATCTGCCTTTTAGCAAACTTACAAGATACATCATGGTTATGGCACGCAAGGTTAGAACATCTAAACTATAAGTCACTCACAACAATGATTCAAAAGAACTTAGTCCATGGAATACCTACCATTAAACCTACAACACAAATTTGTGATATATGCTTACTTGGAAAACATAGTAGAGCGCCATTCCCAAAGAAAGCCAAAACTAGATCTACATCACCATTAGATTTAGTATATGGAGACTTATATGGACCAATCACACCACCAACACCTTCTGGAAAGAAATACATATTCTTGTTAGTCGATGACTATTCAAGATTTATGTGGGCATATTTCTTAAGTACAAAAGATCAAGCTTTTGATACTTTCAAGGAATTCAAGGAGTCAATATAAAAAGAGCTAAGGACAACATTAAAAATGTTAATAACTGATCGTGGAGGAGAGTTCACTTCCAATGAATTCACACAATATTACAAAGACGATGGAATAGCATGACAACTTACCGCACCTTACTCACCACAACAAAATGGAGTAGTAGAAAGAAGAAATAGAACAATCATGTCTATGACAAGATGTATGATGAAAGCAACAAATATGCCACAAGACTTTTGGGGAGAAGCTGTAAGACACACCATATACATCTTAAATAGTGCGTCAACTAGGGCACTGGAAGATATCACTCCATACGAGGCAGTTAAGAAAAGGAAGCCAAATCTAGAAACCCTAAAGATTTTCGGCTGCATAGCATACGCGAAGGTTCCATCACAACATTTAACAAAATTAGATGATAGAAGTACCAAACTGGTATACTTAGGAACCGAATATGGATCAAAATCATAAAGACTATTTGACCCAATAAGAAGAAGAACTTGCGTTAGTAGAGACGTGAAATTTAAGGAGAATGAAAGATGGGGTTGGAGTGATTATTTAGACGAGCACATCAACAAAGAACCTGAATGGATCGACTTCATAATAGATAACCCTAACAAATATGATCATTCTGATCATGAAACCGAGCCAAGGGATGAAGATGAATCACATGACGAAGACGATGACTTTAACAATTTTGACAATGATGGATACACATAAAAAACAAATAGCTCACCCACACATTCACACACGACTCAAACACCATCAACAAGATCATCTCGAGTAAATTCCCACGTTACACCAAATAAATTGACACAATCATTCAATCAAAGTGATAGTGAATCAAGATCAACCACAAACTCTCACTCACGACTTGATCATACACCTATAAGAGTCTATAGATCATTGAATGATGTCTACAAAGACATTGAGGAATTACTACTAGCAGAAGATGAACCCAAGAATTACAAGGAAGCTACAAACGACCAAAAATGGATAGAAGCAATGAAGGATGAGATAGATTATATAAATAAGAATAACACATGGGAACTCACAACCTTACCTTATGGACATAAAGAAATTGGCTTAAAATGGGTGTTTAAAACCAAGAGAGGCGCAAATGGGAAAATAATCAAGCACAAGGATAGATTAGTAGCAAAGGGATACATAAAAGAGCATGGCGTATATTTTGAAGAAGTTTTTACTCTTGTAGCAAGAATGGAAACCATTAGGTTATTACTTGGCATAGCTGCAAACAAAAGATGGGAAGTGCATCACCTCGACGTAAAATCTGCATTTCTACATGGAGATTTAAAGGAAGAAGTATTCGTTGCACAACCTGAAGGGTTTATAAAGAAAGATGGAAAAGTCTACAAATTAAGGAAAGCACTTTATGGATTAAGACAAGCACCACGTGCATGGAACATAAAGCTAGATAAAAACTGATTTTAATAGGTTAAATTTGTTCTTCGTTTCTATTCGAATTGATTACTGGTTAAAAGTGCGACTCAGCTGTCTTTTGGTGGAAAATAATATTTTTGGTCGTTGTTTAAAACTAAATTACAAAACTTTAAAGTAAATGGTAAAGTAAATAAAGCTAAAAGTAATTGTGCAAAAATTTAAAACTTTAAAAGTAAATGACGAGAAATTAAAGCTTGACGAAAAGTAAAATTTGAAAACTTAAAATAATGCAAACTTAAGAATAAAAATAAGACAAAATAACAAAACTCAACCTGTCGGAATACCTTCGTATCGAAATCCCATCGGAATCCTATCGGAATCCGATCGGAAAAACCTATTGGAATGTATAAAGGAAATTCTGTCAGAATGTTGGTCGAAATTGTTGATATGTAAATCTATGCTTATGTTTTAGAGAGAGAAAGAGATAGAAAGATGGTGGATTTCACACTTCTAGAGAGAGAAAGTTTAAGAGAACTATGTGTTATTCAAATGAAATCTCTACCCTCTCCATCATTGGAGAGGGTTTATATACCAAGCCCATAAGATGGGCTTGGGCTTACATTTGGGTCGGCCATACAAGCATGGACCGGGCTTTTCCTTGTTTAGTTAATTAAAAGATATCTAGACTACGAGCTACAACTTAATATATTGTCAGAGTGACCGAATCTTCCTAAATACGTAAAAACGTATTTCCAACAATCTCCCCCTAAGGGAGGTCACTCCAAACAAGGGCGTCACCCGAGTTACAATAATAAAATAAACCTAGCATACTATGCTTGTCTTGAGCTCGTAGTCTTCGTCTTTCTTTTCTTTTTTCTTTTCTGGTGAACATGCTGATGTGATCTTTGATATCAATCTTTAGCACTAATCTCTTGCCTTGATCTTGTGCATCCATCACTTGTGATCTTCACCTCCTCGTGACACCATGTCCCACATACTTATACCTTCGTAATTCTTGAAAGCTTCAGAGTTCGATACAGCGGAAGACTTAACTTTTAGGCTTTCTTGAATTAGATGAGATATTAAGTGCATAAAGTATAAGCATGCGGGGACGAATTCTTCTTGGATTCCGCAACGCCACCGTCTTCAAATGCCGCAACATAAGTAGACACGAACGAAATGGCTTTGAACATTTCATTCTAATTCGGTAGCATTTTACCTCCGGTCGGTGAAGACCGTTGGACGATATAAAATATCGTACTTGTGACAGGTAGATTTAATTAAAAATCTCCTTGACAAGATTTCGCGGGAAAACCCGTTCTCTTTTTTCGACCGTCCAAAGCTGACTGCAAACATAAAGAGTGAATCATTTGGATAATAATATCCGCATGATTTGAAGCCGTCAATTCATGTTCCTAGAACAAGTGAAGTTCAATTAAGAACCGCACCATCGTTGCTTTCCAGTTGTCACGAGCTTGATTCGTATAGAATCTTGCAAGTTACCTACCAAGTGCTGTTTGAGGTTAACACTAGAAGGATTTCCACTCATCACTGTGAACACTAAGGTATCACTCTGAGTGTTCTGGCAAGATCACTAAGATTTTACGTAGAGGCCTGGAACGTGTTTAAGTTCAGTTAAGAAGTAAACCACTGTTGCTTTCCAGTTATCACAAGTTTGATTCATAAAGAATCGCACAAGTCACCTACCATGAGCTTTTTTATGTTCGCTCAAGAAGGATTTCCATCTTCATTGTAAATACTTTCGTATTACTCGGATGTTCAGGGAAGATCATGAAGATTTTGCGTAGGACTCTTAAAATCTTTCTTACTTTTCACAGTGTGTGAAGAAGCAAGGAAATATGAAAGTGTGTCCTAATGAGATATTAGATAATCTCAGATGGCTCTAGACTCGATCGTGCACTTTGGATTTAAGTGATTGGAGGCTGGAGAGGAGTGCCACCTTTTCAATACCAATTTACTCGGAGTGAATAAATCGATAGATAACGTGTTGATCTCCGTGTGATTAAAACAAATATCTTTTGAGAGATATTTGAGTTAGCTGGGATGGGTTGTGCATTGCATCACTGGGTCCATGATGTCTATCTTCAATATCAAGAATCATTAAAAAATGATCTCAATAGCATATGTATTGACCCAGTTTCTGTCTAAGGTTGTAAGGAGGGCTTCTTTCTTTACACCCTTTATCTTTACAATTCTTTTTCATTCTTCAACCCCTTCAATGCTTACCAATACGTCATAACTAGCACCTTGTTGTGATTGTTCCAGTGCTAACTTAAGTACTTGGTCGGCATTCAACTAGGTTCACAATCTTTCTCCAACTTTCCTAAGGACTACTATTTCTAGCTATGGAATGTCCTTGGGAAGATTCGTCCGGTTCTGGAAGAATCATAGGACTTAACCTATCCTACCATCCTTATGTCACCACAATCTTCATCGTCGTGAAATAAATGGGTTTTGGGTAAGTGTAAATCACCATGAAATCCATTTTTGATATGTAAATCCATTTTGCTCCCCCTTAACATATGCCACGATATTCAAAAACATTTCGCATATGTCAGGATGAGCCAGCACATTAAGTCAAACCATTTGTGATAATATCCCATATTAAATCACATTTTCTCCCCCATATTAAAAATATTAACCCAATCGATGTTTTTAATATCAATTGATTTAATGAAGTTTTAACAAAGGTTTTGGGAAGAAAAATGCAAGTCCATTTTATCTTCATGATATCAAACGTATGAGATATGATACCGATTTGTAACATGATCACATATTCACCATATTAGAAAAGAATTGACAAGGTTGGACCTGATAGATGAGAACATCATATGATAAGATCAAATGGTTCTTGTCAGCATATGTAGGTCGCCTCGTCACGTCTGAAGTCATCTCTTTACACCACGTGTACGATTGGTATTGTTGTCTTGACACCAGCTTGTGAACTTGGCACTTTCGGCGTCGAAGATTCTGAATGCTTGACAATTGCTCCCCCTCAATTGTTGACCCGTGTTCTATTGAAAGAGCTGTAGTCATCGTTTGAGTAGTCGCATCGTCGAGTATGTAGATACCAATTGTAGATTGCTATGGTTGTAGAGATGATAGCTTCATAAAAACAAGACTTCACTTGTTTTAACAAATAAATGCACTGAAACGTACATATATTTGTGTTAGACCAAGTTATATAGTAAACTTGATCCCTTACAAGGTTTTAAAGTAAACCTTGACCGAGAAAATTAATTCCCGTTGAGAGCCAAAGCTTTCGTAAGAAATACTTGACTTTAATATGAAAACCGGGTTGCAGTCAGAAATAACTACAAGCCATTTAGGCATGTTTTATAAAATATTTACAACTTTTTTACGAACTCTATTTATGGCGCCGTGTCAATATAAATCGACATTTCTAAGGCCGTAAATATTATCGTACCAAAAGACATGCCTTTGAAAAATAAAGTAAAAATATTTTTGGATTTTTCTAGATTTTTCAATTTTTATGGTTTTTATATGGTTTTATATTTTTGTATTTTGCTTTTGTGGATAAAAATATAAACAATATATACAGATGATCACCAAGGATACGGAGAATAGTTTTACCACCACTATTCTTTCGCTTCATCTACCAGTTCCTTTAGAGTCTCAGGCGAGAAAGTTCTCATTCCTAGCTTGTCGGCCAAAAATTCAATTCGAGCGCGATCTAAAGCCTTCGTGAAAATATCCGCCAATTGATACTCAGATCGGACAAAGTAAAGCTCTATTACTCCATTTTCCACTTGCTCCTTGATGAAGTGGTAGCGAATGTCAATATGCTTCGACCGGGAGAATTGAACATTGTTGCAGCATAAGGCAATTGCACTCTTGTTGTCGCAGTACATCGGAATTTTGTTGAAACCTAGACCATAGTCGGTTAATTGCGATCTCATCCAAAGAATTTGAGCACAGCAACCGGACATAGCTATGTATTCTACTTCCGTACTTGAAATTGCAGTGCTTTTCTGCCTTTTCGATGCCCAACTGATTAGTCGATCTCCTAGTAGTTGCAAAGTTCCACTCGTGCTACGCCTTGTATCTTGACAACCCGCGTGATCCGCATCTGCATATGCCATAAGTGCAATCGAATAGTCCTTCGAATACCAAAGTCCCCGATTAATGGTTCCTTTAAGATACCGAAAGATCCGTTTCACAGTAGCCAAGTGTAACTCAGTAGGTCGAGTTTGATACCAAGCACACATACATATAGCAAACTGAAGATCAGGGCGACTAGCTGTGATATACAGAAGAGTGCCGATCATTACATGATACAGTGTCGGATCAACGGCAACTCCATGTGTATCTTCATCAATCTTAGTTCGTTCCACCATTGGAGTATCCACGGGGTCGCAAGATTCCATCTTATATTTCTTAAGCGATTCAAGGGCATACTTGGATTGATTGATAAAGATGCCTTTGGGACTCTCAGATATCTGAAGACCTAAGAAGAATGATACCTTGCCCATCATCGACATCTTAAACTTGGAAGACATGAGTGTCCCAAACTCATCCGATAAGGTTTGGGTCGAGGCTGCAAATATAACATCATCAACATATATTTGTACCATAATCATATCTTTACCTCGTTTTTGGATGAACAGCGTGGGATCCACCTTGCCTTTAGCGAAGCCTTGCGTAATGAGAAATTGTGACAATAGATCATACCATGCGCGAGGAGCTTGCTTCAACCCATAGAGAGCCTTCTTAAGCTTGTACACATGATTAGGATATTTAGGATTCACAAAACCATCCGGCTGTTGAACATAGACCTCTTCCTTGAGTTCACCATTAAGAAATGCCGTCTTCACATCCATCTGATAGACGATCATATTCATGTGGGCTGCATAAGCGAGGAATATTCTAATAGCTTCCAAACGGGCAACAGGTGCAAAGGATTCCATAAAGTCGATGCCCAATAATTGCTTGTATCCACGAGCTACTAGTCTAGCTTTGTTCTTCAATATTCCGCCTAACTCGTCGAGTTTCACCTTGTAAACCCATTTCAAAGTGAGTAACTGCACTTGATCCGGGTATAAGACAAGTTCCCATACTTCAAGACGTATAAATTCATTAAGTTCTTCTTGCATAGCTTCTATCCAACATGATTGAGTAAAAGCTTGTTGCCATGTCTTAGGTTCAACTTCAGTGAGAAAAGCATCAAAGTGACAAAACATTGCACTTTCTTGTAACTGACTTCGTGTGGATACCGGACGATTAGGGTCACCAATAATAGAATCTATAGGATGATCCTTTGTCCACTTGCTGTCATGTTCACGAATCCGTGGATAGGAATAAACTGTAGAAGGAGCTTCCTCTGAGGTGGACAACCCGACTTTATTAGGGTCGGGAATAGGTACACCAAAGAATGGAAGTTCACGCATTTGAGCGAATTCCAAATCGTGATCATCATCATCCTCTTCATCATCAATAGGCATGACATGGGTAGTTGATTCGGGTGTTGGTTGAGAATTACTTGTTGATGGTATATCTTGACCAATTGTAGGTCCAGATGTGTCTGATTGTGCTTCGGTTGCTGGAGCGACAACTTCGGTTACCGGAGCTATTACCTCAGGTTCTGGAGCGACAATACTGGGAGGAGTAAAGAATTCATCAAAGAACGGTTGAAACAACATATCCCATTCAGTCCTAGAAGGTGGTGTAAATGATGATGAAGTAGGGTTATTTGGGACAAGACCAGAACTAATGTTACTGGGTCCCATTTCATGAAGTGCGGGTTCAGAGCTGCTTTGCTCAAAAGCCATTGCTGTCAGCTCATCAAAATCAACATTCATAGTTTCGAGGATCTTGCGAGAGTTACGGTTGTAGATTCGGTATGCCTTCTTTGCGGGTGCGTAACCAATGAAAATACCAATATCAGCCTTTGGTTGAAATTTTCCCAAATTGTCACCATCATTATTTGGATAGCAAAGAGAACCAAATACATGAAGATATGATAAATCTGGTACTTTTCCATGGAGAAGCTCATAAGGTGTTTTACCATGGCGTTTACGAATTAGTGACCGGTTTTGGGTGTACACTGCTGTAGATACTGCGTCTGCCCATAAAAACAATGGAGCCTTTGCGTAAATTAACATCGTTCGAGCAGCTTCCATAAGTGTGCGATTTCGCCTTTCAACGACACCGTTTTGTTGTGGAGTGCGAGCAACAGATGTTTCATGAGAAATGCCAACTTCTTCATAATAATCACGCAAAATTTGATTCACAAATTCGGTTCCATTATCTGTACGAATGCGTCGGACAGTAGTGTTGAGACGCACTTGAATCATCTTGAGAAATCCGATGATGAATTTAGGTGCCTCATTTTTTGCTTTAAGAAATTTCACCCATGTAAACCGAGAGTAATCATCGACAATGACGAGGATGTACTTTTTGCCACTAAGACTTTCAACACGCATAGGTCCACAAAGATCCATATGAAACAGATAAAGTTTCTCTTGGTTGGTGTCTTCCGTCTTGGGTTTGTATGATTTCTTAGTGCTTTTCCCCATTGTACACGCGGAACACAAATGATCCTTGTGAAATGATAGTTTAGGAAGACCACGAACAAGTTCGTTTTTCGCCAAGTGATTAATAGCGTCAAAGTTAAGATGAGATAACCGTCGATGCCATAACCATGACTTAGTCTTCAATGCTTTGGAGAGAAGACATACGGGAGAAGCGTCCATCATGTCTTGTAGAGACAAAGTATACAAATTATTCCCTCGAGTACCTTTCAATAAATCAACCCCTTCCAAATTACGAATGAAGCAGGTATGCTCTCGAAAAGCAACTTATAGGTTTGCATCACAAAATTGTCCCACAGAAAATAAGTTGTGACCAAGACCTTCCACGTAATACACTCTTGAAATTATAACATTCCCAATATGATATTCACCGTAACCCATTATCTTTGCAATATGATCATTTCCAAATCGAACCGTACCAAGAAACTTGCTGACGAAATTTCTGAGCTGAGAGCGATCTCCGGTCATATGCTTGGAGCAACCAGAGTCCAAATACCAGAGAACAATTTGGACCACCTGTTTTCAACAACAATAGTAGACAATGCATTGGAAACTATTGGTTCCGGAGTGTTAGCAGATACAGATAAAATATTATCAAAAGTGCTAACATGTTTGTGACCCTTAGATTTCCTGCGTTTTCTAATGTGAGTTTTAGCACTAACAGGTTTTACTGTTCCAACTTTCTTAGGTTTTGGATTATTCGCGGGCACTACAGTGGGAGTAGACCTATTTAAAGGGCACTTGGTTCCTACAGTAGTGTCTGTGTTCCTAGTTAACAGACACGCTTGTGTTTTGGTAGCCTTGGTACTCCTAGTTAAAGGGAACGCTTTCTTTACTTCAGTGGGAGTGATCCTAGTTAAAGGGCACGTATTTCCTACTATAGTGAAAGTTCTACCAGTGGGGCGCCACATCCAACCAACTTGGGTTAACACTTTCCCAGTCGGTTTCCATTCTAATCCATTTTTCCGGGCATACATCTCATTCACATGGTCAATAAGGCAAGAATCATGACGACTAGAAAATATATATTCATAGCAATTCCAACATTTCAAATTAGAATTCAAGTAGGCTTAGAAAGCTGCACAACCGCAGAGACTTTAGGTTTAGCTACATGATTCTTTTTATTCAAAACAGAAATAACATTCCTAGGATGGGCTTCTACTTTCTTCTTCACTTGACTACTAGATGGGGGCAAGATCCTATCATTCTTCTTGTTTCTCTTAAGCTTAGATCTTTGAGCCTTAGTAGTAGTGCTTACTCCTGTAGAAGGCAACACAGGAATATTAGAAGCTGGTTTTGATTCCGCCTTATCTTTAGTGACCAAAGTTTGAGATGGTTTAGTCCTAGGGCGACGGCTATAAGGTTCCTTTTGATTGCAGTAGAGGACGATGCTGAGACAGTGGTTGCGTTATCCACAATATTCTTACCTTTTAGAGTACGAAGTGTTTCCTTTAACTCAGCCAAGACCAGATTCTTATCACAAATTTTTTCCCTCAAATCAGATATTTCCACCGACTTTCGATTCAATTGTTCAATCAAAGATTGATTCTGTGCAGTGGTATCAACACATGCGGGCTTTACGGAATCGAAGAGTCGTGTATTTTTCTGTTTTAAGTTATCAACTTTGGACAAAATCTTGGAAACTCGATTATCTAAATCAAGTTTAAAATTCTCAGCGGCCTCAAGTACGTTCACACAGTTAAGCTCCATAGATTTCTCTATTTCTATCGGCAAAGATTTAGCAACTTTGTCACTTGGCTGACGCTGTTTTGATTGTAAATTCAACCGAAAATTCTTTTCAAAGTTTGCATCATCGATATTAACACCTTCGAATGACGTTTCAAAGATTTCTTGAATAAATTGTTGCTTGCATTCAAGAGAAATACAATGTGTTTGAATCTCATCAAAACGTTTTGAAAGCGAAGAATATGAATCTTGAAGCTTTAAAAATTCAGCGTCAGATTCATGACAAGTACTATCTGCCACATTATCCACAGATTCAACATTATGCACAATAGAATCATTATCAACACTTTTATTCACACAGACAGAAACTATATCATGAGACATCACTTGCTTCCGAAGCTGATCATTTTGGCGTGAAACCCGTTCTATTTCAAATAAACTGTTTTCATAGGCATCATCCATTTCATTGAAAACACGTCTAACTTCTTCTATTTCCAAAAGCAAATCTTGATCAAGAGTACTAAGACAAGCTTTAACATTCTTTACAAACGGAACAATTTCATCTCGAAACGCAGCTCTAGTGTGCTCAAAGTTCCATTCACCTTCCGTTATGGCCGTGGCCGGCGTACGTTCCAAAATGACCTTGTCAACATCGGCTAAGTGTTGGTGAACCGCATTTAAGTTAACGGACGCCTTGCTTACCGGTGGAATTAACTTTGTTAAATCCGTTTTGACAAGTGTAGGAGACGTACTAGGAAGGTTTTCATTTGACAAACTTTTAGGCACAAGAACTGTCAATTCTGCTAATTCCTTTTGTAAGCGAATGCGTGTCTTTTTCGAAAATTGATCTTTGTTATGTTGATCATAATCAATTGTATGGAATTTTGAAAGCATTTGAGAATGAGTTTCATCCGCAAGTGACTGTGTCTCCTCAGTACTACGAACAAAAGGTGCTTCTTTCGATTCGCCAATTATGGTCATATCATAAAGACCGGGAATATGTTCCTGAGCTTGTTTTGCATAACCGGGATTAGGTGGTAAATCTTGAAGACGCTTAAGTTCGAGTTCTTTAAATGATTTAGTTAAAAGATGAACCTTTTCTTTGGAAGCGTATTGTTTTAAAAGATGTTGTTCCTTGAATTTAAGAAGTTTGGTAGCATTAATTTCTGATTCAACCTTTTTAGACTCGAGAGTTTCGAAATCCATTTTAAGTTTCTGAAAATCATTGACAACCGACTCTTTTTCTTTTAATTCATTGGAAAGATTAGCTTTTAATGATTCTATTTCTTTCAAGTGTTAAATCTTTTCAAAACGAAATTGGTCAAATTCAGAACATGTTATTTTCTTTGCTTGAGGGACCATTTCAAAAGTTTTGACCTTTTCTTTATGCAATGCAAGCACAGCAGTTAGGGTGGAATTCGTATCTACGGATTGTCTGAGGGCCATATGCATTTGATCAATAATATGTTTAGGCACCATGACCAAATCATGTTGAGCATAAGATTCTATACCCGTCGTAGCATTTGGTTGAGGTTCACTCAAATGTGTAGGATTGGGTACCACATCATTTGAGTTACTAGTTCCCGAATGCTGTTCGAGGTTGTCATTTTCATGCCCAACTTGATGTTGGTTATCATCAAAATTATTAGATGTGGTTGGTACCTCACTGACGACATCAGAACCGTAGTGAGAGAGATTAGCAACGAGAGCAGCTTGGGCAGAGTGAATGTCATCACAATCCGAATCATATGCGTCAAGATCATCTGCTTGATAAGCTGCATTAGAAGTAGAAACGACTGCAACGCCTTCAGTATTTGCTGCCCCTGGGTCTGCAAGAAATGCTAACTCCTCTGAATCCAAGATCTTCCCCTTAGACTGAGCATCAACCAAATACATCTTCTCACGAAACCATGCATCATCCCTTCTCCTCTTCGGTTGAGTGCATTCCCTAGCCATATGACCTTGTCCTCGGCAATTATAGCAAGTCACAACCTTTTTAGGACCAATAGGACTTCCATTTCCACTAGCTTGAGCATTCACAGCTGGATTGTTCCCAGTCCTTGTAGGAGGTCCATATGAATTTTGCCTTCCCTGAATAGGTTGCACCGTCACTTGACCATCTTGAACAGTAGCTTGTTGTCGAGGATTTGAAGAGGTGCGGAGCTGATTGTTTGTTGGTGGAAATCCTCTAGTTGCAACAAGTTTTGACAAGTAGGCAGTGAGATGGTTTAGTACATCAGTTGGCGTATCATTTGGAGTAAAGACCGGTGCTTGGATTGGTGGAAGTTCATTAGAGTAGAAAGCTTGTGCTGGTTGTGCTTCTATTGAAAAATATCCTTGCTGAGGAGTATAGCCCATTGGAGAAGTGTTGGCTTGTGATGGTGATATGTGATATGGTGGTTGCTGTGGAAAAGATTGTTGATGAACACTTTGTTGATATGCTTGTTGTGGCATCATTGGTGGTTGATAAGATGGTTGATGTGGTTGCTGATAGGTGTGTGGTGGTGGCTGCTGCAAGTATGATGGTTGTTGATAAGTATAAGCCATGTTTTGTTGAGAAGCATACATTGCAAGTGGATCATGAACTTGAGGTGTAGACAACCGAGCCTCGATCACATGGCATTCGTGTTGTTGAAGAAAAGCTTGAAGTTGATCCACATTGGTGTTATGCAAGTCCTTTGCCAATTTAACATCCGTCACGTATTTTTTCCATTCTGGAGGAAGAGTGTTCAAATACTTGGTGTTCAATTGAAAGGTAGGAATTGCCATGCCATAGATATTTAGCTCATTCAACAATAGGGTAAATCTCAAATAGTAGTCATTGAGCGTCTCCCCTGGCACATAGGCAAACTTATCAAAAGTATCATAAAGCTTACACTCTCGTTCTTGTTTAGTTAACGAGGTGCCTTGCATGAGAACACGAATTCTATCCCATAACTCTTTGGCAACTTTATGTGTGCAGATGAGTTTGTAGACATATGGAGGAAGGGCTTGGAGAATGATGTTTGTAGCATACTTATCACATTTATCTTGAATCTTCATATCTCCAGTCAATTCACCCGTTGTGCGAGGACAAGTAGTTGTACCTTCCGTCACTGTACCATAATCTAATGGTCCATTGAGCACCGATGCCCAAATAAGATGTCTGTTCTCCTTGTTCAACATATAAAGTTCCATTCAGGAAGTCCAATCCTCGTACATAGATTTCTCCAACATTGGTGGACGATTATCCGTACCCGAGAGGATGGACTTATCCGTAAGAGATGTGTACTCCATTTCGATAAGTTAAGATTTACAAACTTGATCGGTCAATGAAAGAAAGTAAATGTGTTTGTTGTAGTGTGTTAAAACCGAGAAATAATGTTAAAATCCCCTAAATTATGTTCTCGATAAACCAAAAATTCCAAGATGAAATTGCACACGAAAATTTTCAAAAACACGTTTTTGAAAAAATGTTGGATCGTACTCGGATCGTACTAGTGATCGTACCCAACGATCGTACTCAGATCGTACTGGTGATCGCACTCACTATGATCGTATTCAGATCGCACTAGTGATCGTACTCATTGATCGTGCCCAACGATCGTACCCTGATCGCACTCCCTTATCGCAACAAGTGATCGCAGTGGTGATCGCAGTGAGTGATCGTACTCCCTTATCGCAGTGAGTGATCGTACTATGGATCACAACGAGTGATCGTAGTATGGATCGTAACGTGTGATCGTACTATGGATCGCAACGAGTGATCGTACTCTACAATCGTGGTGATGGATCGTACTCTGAGCTAAGTGAGCTATCGTACTGAGCACTCTTACCTTGATCGTAGTATGGATCGTACTAGGCAATCAGATTGATGGATCGTAGCGAGGATCTTAGTTATGATCGCAGTTAGATCGTAACAATGGATCATGACTATGGATCGCAAGTAGAAACCCCCAGGTTTTATGCAAACACAAAGTCAGATCGTACTGAGGATACAACTTACCACTTTTCTCGGACAGTACAAAAACACAATCAATTCGAGATTCAAAGCCAAAATATGAATCAAACAACCAAAAATCTTGTGTTTTTAACCTGAATAACAATAACAAATCACTATAACAAGTAATAAGATGAACTAAATCAAGATTAACTCATAAAAACACAAAAAAAAAAAATTGGTTCGTGTGAAAATGGATAAAAAATGGCGAGAGAATCAAGAACACAAACACAAGAACTAAACAATCATCCCATGGCTCTTGATACCATTTGTTGATATGTAAATCTATGCTTATGTTTTAGAGAGAGAAAGAGATAGAAAGATGGTGGATTTCACACTTCTAGAGAGAGATAGTTTAAGAGAACATGTGTTATTCAAATGAAATCTCCACCCTCTCCATCATTGGAGAGGGTTTATATACCAAGCCCATAAGATGGGTTTGGGCTTACATTTGGGCCGGCCATACAAGCATGGACCGGGCTTTTACTTGTTTAGTTAATTAAAAGATATCTAGACTACGAGCTACAACTTAATATATTGTCGGAGTGACCAAATCTTTCTAAATACGTAAAAACATATTTCCAACAGGAATCACTACTACTATCGGAATATAAACTAACCACTACCATCGGAATGTATAAAAAGAGAAAGCTATCGGAATGTTGATCGGAAAAGCCGTCGAAATCCAAAACCCTAATCCGATGGTATGTATCGGAATAACAGTCGGAATCCCAAAACCCTTTTCCGACCGAATGATTGGAATAACAGTAGGAAACGTAAACCCTTTTTGGATGGAATGAGATACGTAAATAAGCAATATTGAATAAGCTATGTCTAATAAGCACTAACCGAAACTTAACCAAAACAACAATAAGAAGAACAAAAATAAGCTACGAATTTAAAAACTTTCAAAACGCTAAAAAAACGAGATTTATAAAATAAACTTTAAGAGAAATTAAACTTTTAAAAACTCTTAAATAGAAATAATCAAAAATCTAAATAAGCCAAAACCTTAACTCGTATAAAAACGTTTATTAGAACAACAAGATAAGAACTTTTATCAAAATAAGCTTAAAGATGAAAACTTTAAGATTAATCAAACAAAACAAGATATTAAAAAACAAGAAGAGAAGAATGAGAATGATTATGAAAAACTTGATTAAAGGAAAAGATTCAACAACAAAATTAAACTTACTTGGAATTGAAGGCAAAAAGTTAAAGAACAATTAAGTAAATGACAATATGAAAGTGCAAGTAATTAAAGGTGGAAGAACTATGTGTCAAATAGCCAACACCTCCTAATGTGTCATTAGGAGGGTATTTATAGGGAGATTAGGAAGATTAGCATGTGTTGATTCTTTCTTCTTCTTCACGTCTTTTCGTCTTTATAAATTCTTCGACTTTTTCGACTTTGTCTCGAGATTAATTGAACTCGACTTATAGTTTCTTCATTTATTAGACTTGAGTTCTTCGACTTCATTAAACTTCCGTCTTTAGACTTTTTCTTCGATAAATGTTCAGAATAAGCCTTGGACTTCCGTTCTTTTTGCACTCTTGATCTTTTGACTTCGTCTTTTGTCTTTTTCTTCGATAAAAGCCCGTGAAAGCCCGTGTTTTCTTCTCTTTTCACATTTTAGTCCTAAATCACAACAAAAACACCACGCATAATTCCGACATTTACGACATAAAATACACGTTTTGGCTTGGTTATTATTATAATTAAGTGGTAAAAGGATAAGTGTTTTCACACTTATTAAATCCCCTGCACTTGACCATTGCAATGTCCTCATGCAATGCATTAATTACAAAGCAAGTTTTACATTTTCCATCATAATCCATCCCCCTTGGCCTTTAATAAACACAAGACATAAAAGAGATAGAAAACAAGTAAAAAGATCAAAGACTTACCTTAGGGTTTTGGAATGTCATGAATGTTTATCACCCTCAAGTTTCACGTTCCCCATACCAAGCTTAAAAACGAGATCATTGTTATTATAAGTTAGCAAACTAACACGAATTTATGTGGGCCAATTATTTACTTAGACTCCCTTATTCCTAGGTGTATCTCTTATATTTTATTGTTGTCTTGAATGATCACGAGGATGCATTGTTGACTTATTTCGATAGTTATTTAGGCTGAAAATAAAGTAGGACGATTTAATTAATAGTTAACTAAAGGACAAAATCTTTAAAAACTGCTTCTCGGGACCTCTTAAAGTTCATATCTCGGCATAACTCGCTTTACGATTTGAGACCTTTCTCGGACCGATATTTGGCAGTGACTTCATACTTCGAATCTTAAGAGACGTTCTTGAAATTATGGTCTTCTCTTCATAATAGGAATTTCTTCACTTGAAGTTTTTGAGAGATTCTTCATACTTGGACCACGACTTCTTCATTTTTCTCCAATCTTATTTAGGATTTTGATATACAACGATCCACCTCCTTTTAGGACTTGGATCTATTTATCCTCATACCTTGTTAGGGCCTTTTTGGATAGACTTCTCTATGATCTTTACGGGAGTATTCGCTTTTCGACGTGTGTCTCGATCCTTCATATTGATTTTTGATAAATGATTCTTCACATCACTTGGGATATTTAGCAACAAAATGTAGCCCTCATGTCTTGTTAAGACCTTTTCGGACTCGCCAATCTTCGCATCCCGCTTCAATAAGTTATGCCTTGCCTATGAACTCTAATTAATACCGAGCAACTTTTAAACGATCTTGTGCTAGAAGCCAAGTAACTTTTCAAATCGTACGACCTTACTTATTGCAATTATATTTATTAACAAGCGATGGGAGAAAAAGCTCATAATTAACTCACATAAATTTATGAAAGAATCCCAAACTTATAATTGACTCTATCATCTCTCGTTCTCCATAATTTAAAATCTCAATGAATGAGACTCGTGGATGCTTAGCCTATTAAATCAAAGTTTTGGGTTTTCAAGTCATCTATAGGATCTTGCAACTTCTTAGACTTTTTCAAGTTTAGAATTCGCATTTTAAAGTTCCCTTGATAAACGACTTTCTAGGATCAATTATAGGAACTTACGAAAAGTTCTTGTTCTTAACCCGTAAGAGTTAAGACTTTCGCGTTTTAAAGTTCCCTATATAAAAGCCTAGCAAAACTTGATTTAAACACGTTAAGGATATTAGCTAGAGTAAACTTGGATAAGTAAACTCGGGTTGAGTCAAAAGATTCATGTCGTTTAAAAATTAAAACCACTTTATTAAAATTTATTCTAGCAAAGAAAGAAAATAACTATAACAAAGGAAAAACTATGAGGCCAAAATAGATCAATAAATTTTGAAAAATGTCGAAAAATCAATTTTCCGGTTAAAATGAGGACAAATACAAGGAAAAGCCCACTTAACTTCGATAGAAGTCCCCCTACACTTAATATAAACATTGTCCTCAATATTTAAGCATGTGGAAGTGAACTCCCCTACACTTAGGACATTGTGCACTTTGTTTAAATCTTGCTAAGGAAAGGACAACTAATGTGATTCCTATTTGAATCATAATTGATAAAATAATGAATCAAAAGAGTTTAGGATAGAACCGGGAAGACGGGACACGGAATCACGGTTCGTCAAAAGTCATCAAGAATGGGTCTTTGAAAGCTCGAATCCCTGCACATGATAAGAAAGAAAACAACAAACACATACTAGGGTCTCCCCCTACACTTATTATAAAAAACAGATAAAAAGGATATATACTGCGGGTTGCCTCCCGAGAAGCGCTTGTTTTTGTTAACCGAGTCGTGAGCCTGACTCGACCTTGATTATCATGGTAAGAATCTTGAAACACATCCACCGGGATCAAATACATGGTTTTCGTCCATCAAATACCACAATATTAAGGCGAACAAGGCAAGCTAAAGAAGAGTAGGCAAGGTTCCCTTAAGCAAAGATTGAGCACGGTGGTAGACAGTATGATGCAACACAAGCATATCTCCATGGTTTCCTAAAGTCTTTCCTTTTATTTCATCAGATGGATACTGAGATGGCTTAAAAATTGCAATACCAGGGTCGAACACCTTTTCCTTTAGGGGAAAAATAACACTCAGGCTCAGTAGACCTTGAAGAAGATCCGCTCATAAATCGCACAATCTCATCTGACGAAGGTGGATAGAGAGGTGTCAAAACATAGGTACTACGGATATTGGTGTCTTCCGGCTTCTTCTCCTTTGAACCGGGTTTCTTCATATCCGAAAGAGGATAAAGACCATCATCAAAGTCTAAAGGAGGAGAATCATTCTCATTTGGGAAGTAAGTGTTGAGAAAAGTAGCAAAGTCTTCCTCAAATGAGTAGTCATCCAAAGTAGGATCAAGCATTGTTGGTGGAGGATCTTCATCAAAAGTAGGTGCAAGGTCATCATGTGAAGAACCACTCGAAAGAGTATCGACGTCATCAAAGTCATCATAAGTTGGCATGTCTTTATACTCAGAAGAAAAATCATCAAAATCATCCATGTCAGAACTAGAATCATCATCATAGTCATCATAGATTGGTGGAGACTCATGAATTGGTGGGGGATCTAAATTGGAGAGAGAATCATCCACATCATCTTGGAAAAGTAGATTATCATAGCAAGAATCGAAAAGAGTATTGTTGTATATGACAAAATCATCAAGCACATTAATCATATTCGCTTATTCTCTTCCATTGGGTTTGGTTGTGATCTTCCCCATTTTAAAAACTTGTGCATCATTCCCGACTCTTAATATTAGCTCACATTCGGCAACATCGACTAAAGTTTTTCCGGTTCTTAAAAATGGCTGACCAAGTATTAATGGAATACGAGGGTCCATTTCATAATCAACAACAACAAAATCGACCGGAAAAGTGAAGGTACCAACTTTAATAACCACATCTTCGGCAATACGAACGGGGTAAGCGAGAGTGCGATTTGCTAGCTCAAGAGTCATTCTTTGTTGGAGTAAGGTCGGGTAATGATAGTATTTTCCAAACACTTAAAGGCATCAGATTAATACTTGCCCTGAGATCGGCTAAGGCAGTAAATTCTTTGGTTTTGTTAATAATGCAAGGCAACACAAAACGACCGGTATCTCCAAGTTTTTCCGGAAGTTCTTTAAGAATGACTGCAGAACAGTTTTCATTTAAGCGTGTGTTGACAAACTCAGCCATCTTTTCCTTCTTGTTAAGCAATTCCTTGAATGCTTTGACGAATTTCAGCATTTGGACAAGTGCTTCAACGAGGCTAATATTGAAGGTCATTTGTGATATCATCTTCAGAAAAGAAGTGATTTGAGCATCCTCTTTAGTAAGCAATTTTCTTTTGTCTAACCGAGAAGGATAAGGGATGTTGGGTTTAGGTGGTGTAGGTGTAGCAGGTAAAGTTTGAGATGTTGAAGGTTTACAGGTGGAAGGTGGGGTTGGTTAAGGGTGTTTCTTGGGTACTACTTCAGTAAGAGATGGACACGGTAATGGAGAACTAATACTAGGCGTGGAAGTAGGCGGCATAAATGGTGGTGGATGAGATGTAGATGGAGTAACTGGGAGAGGGGTAGATGGTCCTACTAAGGTTGCTCCACTGCGTGTAGTAATAGCACTCACATTCGCTCTTGGGTTGGTGACGTTATTAGAAGGAAGAGAGCCTGAAGTAGAGGGTTGAGTACTTGGGAAGAAACTAGCCAGCATATTCTTCAAATCATTTGTTTGATTGCTAAAAGAGGTATGCATATCATGACGAAGCTCGGTTCTAATATCATTCCCTTGCTTAGTGATATCTCCTTTCAAGTTGATGATTTGGCTTTGTAGATTCTTAACTAGCTCTCCATGGGTCCTCATGAAAGTTTCAACATCTTGATTAATGGGTGGTGATTGTTGAGCGGGTGGGTGATAAGGATTAGAAGCTCGAGTGGGTTTGGATTGCTTCTATTATAGTTGTTGGGGTTGTGGTTTTGAGGAGAAAAACCGGGTGAAAGAAAGTTGTTAGAACGGTAACTTAGCAA
Organism: Glebionis coronaria; assembly: GCA_025667525.1. Lineage (NCBI taxonomy): Eukaryota > Viridiplantae > Streptophyta > Magnoliopsida > Asterales > Asteraceae > Glebionis > Glebionis coronaria. The sequence continues at coordinate 454,089 of JANFOE010001219.1, forward strand.
GTTACGATCACCTTGAAGTCGGGCTTGATAGCTTTCCGTTGAATAGTTACCATGAGCCGCATACACGTTTTCTGGATTGTCATGAGTAGAAGGACAATCAGTGTATGAATGAGGACCGCCGCAGATCTCACAAGAAAGTGCTACAGCTTTAACTTGTTGTTGTTGATTTGTAGCTAAAAGTTGCATATTTTTGCTCATTTCGACCATTGCGCGGGTCAATTCGGTCATATCAAGGTTTGAAGAAGTAGAAGAAACATTGACTCTCGGGTTTGATCTTGAGGATGTGGATGAATCCCAATTTTTGTGGTGAGTGGTCATGTTCTTTATAAGCTCTCTACACTCCTCATGTCTTGTTTTCATAAATGTGCCACCGGCGGCTGCATTAATCGTATCACGATCACGAAAAGTTAAACCGCTGTAGAAAGTATCAATTAAGGTGACGGGGAGCATGTTGTGGTTTGGACATCGATCGATCAAAACATTATATCGTTCCCAAGCATCAAAAAGTGATTCATCAGGTTCTTGAGTAAATCCACTAATTTGATTCCGAAGGCTCGTGACCATGGATGGTGGAAAGTAGCGCGACAAAAAGCGTTGAGTCATCTCGTCCCAAGTATGAATTGAATTCTTCGAAAGACGGTCAAACCATTTTTCGGCATGGTGGGATGAGGTGTGTGGAAATAGGTGAAGGCGAAGAAAATCCATAGTCACCCCGGGCAACTTCATGCTTTGAGTAACGGTAATGAATTTGTCGAGGTGTTTGTTGGCATCATCATCCGGCAATCCGCGAAATGGACAAGTGTTTTGAACTTGTTGGATCATGTGATGCTTCAACGAAAACTCCGGAGCCATAATTTGCATCGGCGCAATCGGTCCTCCTCGTACATTCATTGTTGGTTGACAAAGCTCCTCCATCGTTCGAAGGTCGGGTGGGGGAACATTGTTGTTGTTATTCATGTTGGGGTGAGGTGGATTATTGTTGTTGTGCACACCAGCCATATCTAAATCTTCACGAGTCTCTGGCTCAGAATAAGATGAAGATCTAGTACGCATACACCTGCAAAAGAAAAAGAAAAAGATACCAAAGAAATAGAGAATATATATGTACTTGTAAAAATAAAAATAAAATCTTTTTGGTGTAAAACTTTTGAAAAATAATTACTTTTTATGAGTTTTTTTAATGTTTTTGTACTTTTGAAATTTTTTAATTTTTGTGGATTTTTGAAAATTGTTGACACGAAAAATAACGTTCACGAGTGAACGGATCCCAAAATTCAACGCGTCTCTCACAGAAAACCGTTAATCTTTACGAAAAGAGTCGGCAGCGGCTTCATTTTAATAACTGATTTTAATAGGTTAAATTTGTTCTTCGTTTCTATTCGAATTGATTACTGGTTAAAAGTGCGACTCAGCTGTCTTTTGGTGGAAAACAATATTTTTGGTCGTTGTTTAAAATTAAATTGCAAAACTTTAAAGTAAATGGTAAAGTAAATAAAGCTAAAAGTAATTGTGCAAAAATTTAAAACTTTAAAAGTAAATGACGAGAAATTAAAGCTTGACGAAAAGTAAAATTTGAAAACTTAAAATAATGCAAACTTAAGAATAAAACTAAGACAAAATAATAAAACTCAACATGTCGGAATACCTTCGTATCAGAATCCCATCGGAATCCTATCGGAATCCGATCGGAAGAACCTATCGGAATGTGTCAAGGAAATTCTGTCAGAATTTTGGTCGGAATCACTACTACTATCGGAATATAAACTAACCACTACCGTAGGAATGTATAAAAAAGAGACAGCTATCGGAATGTTGATTGGAAAAGCCGTCGGAATCCAAAACCCTAATCCGATGGTATGTATCGGAATAACAGTCGGAATCCCAAAACCCTTTTCCGACGGAATGATCGGAATAACAGTAGGAAACGTAAACCCTTTTCCGATGGAATAAGTTACATAAACAAGCAAGATTGAATAAGCTATGTCTAATAAGCACTAACCGAAACTTATCCAAAACAACAATAAGAAGAACAAAAATAAGCTACGAATTTAAAAACTTTCAAAACGCTAAAAAAACGAGATTTATAAAATAAACTTTAAGAGAAATTAAACTTTTAAAAACTCTTAAATGGAAATAAGCAAAAATCTAAATAAGCCAAAACCTTAACTCGTATAAAAATGTTGATTAGAACAACAAGATAAGAACTTTTATCAAAATAAGCTTAAAGATGAAAACTTTAAGATTAATCAAACAAAACAAGATATTTAAAAACAAGAAGAGAAGAATGAGAATGATTATGAAAAACTTGATTAAAGGAAAAGATTCAACAACAAAATTAAACTTACTTGGAATTAAAGGCAAAAAGTTAAAGAACAATTAAGTAAATGACAATATGAAAGTGCAAGTAATTAAAGGTGGAAGAACTATGTGTCAAATAGCCAATACCTCCTAATGTGTCATTAGGAGGGTATTTATAGGGAGATTAGGAAGGTTAGCATGTGTTGATTCTTTCTTCTTCTTCACGTCTTTTCGTCTTCATAAATTCTTCGACTTTTTCGACTTTGTCTCGGGATTAATTGAACTCGTCTTATTATTTCTTCATTTATTAGACTTGAGTTCTTCGACTTCATTAAACTTCCGTCTTTAGACTTTTTCTTCGATAAATCTTCATAATAGGCCTTGGACTTCCGTTCTTTTTGCACTCTTGATCTTTTGACTTCGTCTTTTGTCTTTTTCTTCGATAAAAGCCCGTGAAAGCCCGTGTTTTCTTCTCTTTTCACATTTTAGTCCTAAATCACAACAAAAACACAAACCACACATAATTCCGACATTTACGACATAAAATACACGTTTTGGCTTGGTTATTGTTATAATTAAGTGGTAAAAGGATAAGTGTTTTCACACTTATTACTAGACAACACCTTGAAGTCTTTAGATTTCAAGAAGTGCGCTTTAGAACAAGCCATCTACACGAAGGCCGCAAAAGACACAATCCTACTAATAGGAGTCTATGTGGATGATTTAATCATTACTGGCACACCTAAGAAAGAAATTGAAAAATTCAAAGCTCAAATGGAAGAAAAATTTGAAATGAGCGACTTAGGATTGTTAGCATACTATCTAGGCATAAAAGTCACACAATAAAAGGGTCACATATCTATAAACCAATCGCCTACGTAAACAAGCTACTAAATGAAGCTGGAATGATTGACTGCAATGAAACATTGACACCAATGGACCCTAGAACCAAACTAACAAAAAGAGACTGAAGACACATTGGTAGACTCAACCGAATCCAGAAGCATAATTGGATGCTTAAGGTATTTACTTCATACAAGAACTGACTTAATTTATTCCGTGGGATTACTTAGTCGTTTCCTGCAAGAGCCAAAAGAGCAACACATTAAGGCAATAAAGAAGGTACTACATTATGTAAAAGGAACAAAAGATCATGGAATCACCTACAAACATAATGGAGGAAACAAAATACAAGGATATAGCGATAGTAGCTATAGAGTTAACACTCTAGAAGGCAAAGGAACTACTAGAATAATATTTTACTATGGTGAATCACCTATTAGCTGGAGTTCACACAAACAAGCCATTGTAGCACTATCATCATGTGAATCAGAATTCATAGCCGCAACTGCAGCAGCAACTGCAGCAGCAACTCAAGCATTATGGTTAAAGAGACTACTTAGCAGACTTACCCATACAAGAGAATAGAATATTACCATAATGGTGGACAACAAATCAGCCATACAACTGATGAAAACCTCAGTTTTTCATGGAAGAAGCAAACACATCGACACTAAATACCATTTCATTCGAGAGTGCATTGAAAGAGACGACATACAAGTGGAATTTATAAGTGGTGAATATCAAAAGGCTGACATACTCACAAACCCACTACCAAAGATAAGATTTCTTAGTATGAGGCAACTTATTGGACTACGAAATCTACAACAACAATGAATACGGTATTTTGTGATTATGGGGGAGATGTTGGGCAGATTCTCTCAGCCCACAAAACTAATCCCAAAACCCGAATATAGCAGTTAGGATAGAAGCAGTTACAAACGGTTATTGGCAGTTATTACAAACTCCAAAATGATACAAAGGTTCATGAAACATCACGACGTTTCATTCACACCGTTTAGAATACTATAAATAGGATATTCATTTGTAAAGAACACGATGATGCATATTGATATTATTGATGAATATATGAAAGATTGATTCTTCAAAAAAACTTTGCATATCTTTATATCTTGATTTGAGTTCGAAGATCCAAACACATAGATTGAAAAACAACAACTTCTAGCATCGAAAAGCACAATTTCACAACTCAAGCAAGATTTAAGTCAGGTTTAATGAACACATCACTCAAGCAAGTTGATTCTCATTCAAAATGAATTCACGACCTACAAGAGAGAATTGCTACTGCAATGTCAATACACGAGAAGAAACCACAGAGTTAAATACAAAGCTTGATGAGTATAAATGCGAGATGACACAAATGGCAGTCATGAATAGGTTGAAAGAAAATGTATGGAATATCGATGATGGAAAGCTAAAGAGAGGTCATTTAACGATTTGATCAAACACATACACGTTCTGAAGTCAAAGAAAGAAAGTATTAGTGCACACAGGTCAACACACTTCAACAAAAAAGTATGATAAAGACGATTTAACTCAAGAACTGGAGATCCGTTTGGATTCACTACTAGTTGCGCATGCTGGAGTATGTTTGGAGCATGTTTGGTTATTGAAGATGTAGGAAAAGTAAACAATGAACTAACGTTGAAAATAGCGGAACTCTTAAGGAAGGTGATAGGCAATGTTGTCCCAATGTTTCCGGATCGATTGTTATATCGTTTACGAGTTGTAAATATATGAATAAGTAAATTTATTAATCCAACCTTGTAACGTATACATGTATACATGTTCTTCTGAGGCTTTGGCAATAAAACGGTTCTCATTGTCTTGAAGAGAAATATCTTTTAAGTCAATAGTGTACATGTTCTTCTGCCTTGGTGTTCTTAGTACAATAGGAATGTTTGGTGGTAAAACAAACTCCTTTCCCAACACCAGACACTCAGTATCAGTGAAAAGAACAAACTTCTTGTTGTCAGTCATCCGATACACACTAAAAAGGTTGTACTTCATTTCTTTCACCAGATAGACATTATCAAATGTCATGCCATTAGTGACAATGGTCCCTTTCCATGTGATTGTTACATGCCCATCTCCAAATGAGACACCATAATTATCATGCAGAGGAACAAAGTTTGACATATATGCTTTGTAACCAGTCATGCTGCTTGAGCAACCACTATTCCAATATGCTTTGTCATCCTTGGTCTGCTTTGTTACCTGCAAAAAGAAAAACAAATTATTTTTTTGTGGGGACTCAAGCCATTACTAACGTAGATCTACCTCGTGTATCAATGTAAGATAATTTGTAAAAGGCTAAAGATACACCATTTGGTTGAAAACTCTTTTTAGGAGCCCAAACCCAACGAGCTGAGGCTTTCACAGCTTTTCCCCATCTACCCATGTTTCTAGATGCCATAACTTTGCCAGCAGGGGAAACCCTAGGCTTAACAGGGGAATCCCTATGCTTAGCAGAGGGAACCCACTGCTTGTTTTAGCCTTTATAGGTGCGTTGGTAAGGTCTATGGCCAGATGCAAATGTATTATGAGATGTTGGTCTGGTCACATTAGTGCTAGATTTGAGGTATGCTTCATTTATCTTTCTCAAAGCAGGCACAACATATTTATCAGTTGCCTTATTTCTCAAAGCAGGGGGAATGTACTTAGCAAGGGAAAAAGGTTTTGCCCCTGCATTCAACAAAATAGCTTATGGTTGCATTTCCTTTAAAGGATTTGCAGTCACCATTCCTATGGTTGCTTTACAGTCTTGATATATATGATCAAAACTGCCACACGTAAAACAAGGTTTGGTGTTTTACACAAAGTCTTTTCCAAGTTGAATAGGCTTTTGATTATTCTACTTTCGTTGATTTCCTCTAACCACATTTCTGTTGTGTCTAGGCCTATACATCTCTACATTTCTAGTAGTGGTTTTGTAAGGTTTTGGACTAGTGGTTTTTATTTCAGCTCCTAATGCACTAATAGTTCTAGATGAAGTACTTTTGGAACTAGTGTCACTACCAAATAAACCTCCTCTAGAGAAAAGGAGATGGTTATCTATTTTCTATTGATTTAATGCAGCTTGTTCTTTTTCAAAGTCACTAACCTCACTAGTTTTTAGATAGTCATTTAAGTTAAACTCAATATCTGCCTACTTGGCAAAACAAGGAAGACCAGTCCAAGAAAGATCTATGATAGGAGTGGCTCCATGTATGTTAGCCGGTGGTGGTGGTGGAAAGGTAGCATGTTCATTTTTAACACCAAAACCAGTTTTATCTCTTGGAGATTGTCCTATTTCAACAGCCTTGGTTAGATCTTTAGAGGCTTTTCCAAACTTTTCAACTGTTTCTTCATCTACCTTTTTATTAGCTCTAAAGGTTTCAACTTCAGCAGTTAATTCCTTAATGGAATCATCTTTTTCTCTAGCATCTCTTTCGAGAATTCCAATGTGATCTCTATATTGGTTTTCTCTTTGCTTATATTCTCTAATGCTAGACTCTAATTGTTCTAAAGCACATTTATAGTTGTCTAAATAATTCTCAGAATTTATATAATTGCCATTTAGCTTTCTGATTTGGTCATTTAATTACTCAGTATTTTTCCTACATGCTTTGGTACAATAAGAGTCATTATATACCTCATTGTCTGAGATGGATGTTGACATAGCCATAAGAGAAAATTCTTCCTTTGTCTCCTCAGCAACTAGAGCTTGGTTCCTTTCAACACCTTCTGTCATGGAGCTCCAGTCCCATCTAACTCCATCTATTCTTTGCATGGCTACCATATCCTTAGCCACATAATACTCATCCCTGCTCTCCTTCCTATCGTTGCTATCATTCTTTGGCCCCTTTCACTCCCTAACAAAGTGACCTTTCTTACCATAGTTATAGCATTCTACCTTTCATTTATCAAATCCAGCTACATCAGAAAGATTAATGGAAATCTTTTTCCCATATTTCTTATAGAATCTGTTGGCTCTCATGCTGAGTAGAGCCATATTCCACTTGATGTCCATTTCCTCCAAACCTTGCTTACTGATTTGGGTTAGATCTTTATGTAGCATTGTGGAACCATGAGATCCTTGTGATGCAATAAAGGCACAAGCAGTGTCAAGGCTAAATGTTGCAGGTCTCTCTTCTCCATTTAAAACAGTGGAATGTGTAGCAGGGGAAAATTCAATCCCACTGCTTTTGTCTGAAATAGAAATTCCACTGCTTTGAGAAATGAAGGTCATATTGGTAGGTGGATCAGCAATTCCACTTGAGTTTGTGGGAATAATCCCTAAGGCCTTCATTTCATTGACCACAGGCTTAAAAACCTTTAGGTTGTTGTAGATATCATCAATGTTCTTATCATCAATGTCATCTTTGTTTTGCCAAATGGCTTTGTAAACAAACCATTCTTTCTAAAGGTTGTTGAGGAATCTTGCATTGACCTGCTCTCTTGACACCTCTATATCAAAGAATCTAGTTGAGCAACCAGATCTTGAAGCTTGTTATAGGTAGAACCAATTGATTCATCACTTTTTTGCTTTAAAAGAAGCAAATTTGTCTATCATCTGATTTTTCTTTTTCTTCTTGGTAGCTTTATTTCCTCCAAATGTTGTACCAATGGCTTCCCAAAGTTCCTTAGCCGTATTATGCTTCATAAACCTTAACTGATGTCTATCAGGTAGAGCTAACAGCAAAGAACTGTGAGCTCTGACATCATGCCTTCTTAATTGGATCTCTTTGTTTGACACAGCAACAGACTTGTTTTTCTAGCCATCACCTTTGGATCTTTCACCACCTTCCTTTTCTTTGTTCTTATCTTCAACTACTATCGTTTTGGTGAACTGATCACCAAACTCTATGACCTCCCATAGGGCATAGTGTTCTATCTTGAGATACTGTTGAATCCTGAATTCCTATATTTCAAAGTTTTTAGGATCCAATATTGGAAGTTTGAGTGCATTTTTGTTTGTGGATGAAAGACAGTCAGTAGACATGGTTGGAAATGGATGTGAGGTTTGCGTTGTTCTTGGTTTAATCAAAGTTTCTCAGCAAGCTCTGATACCACTTACTGATCCCAAACTCAGATCTTAAACCTTAGCTTATTTAAGGGTTGTAGTAGAAAGAAAGAATTCAAACTACTACTAGAGAAACTTTGCAATACACAAAGTAACTAAACAAGATGCGGATAGTAATGTTTAGCACAAGAACAAGTACTGAAACAAACGGTTAAGCTTTAATATATTAATGATATACGAATACCCAAGATGGTATTAAGGTTTTACAACCTTAAAGCATGAAATGGAAATGAGGAAAAGTTATAAATTTACATGAAAACCTAATGAGTCCTTTTATAGCACAAGGACTCATGTACAAGATCACTACTAACAAACTAGGAAAGTATTCTTGAGTAGTAACAGAATCACGTCAATATCTCTTCCTAGTTTATCCATGTACCAGGGGCATTGACCTCCAGCAGTGGGAACAATTCCACTGTCTTCATTAATCAGCAGGGGGAAGTTACTATAGCAGGGGGAACTTTGAAAAACCAACAGGGGGAACTTAGACTCATGCATTTATTACCAACATGCCTCATCTCTAACACAATCACCAGTAACAAAGCCAAGTTTATTTTTACTATGTAAAGCCAATTTTATAGCTGCAGCCCGGATCTTCTAATTTTCTGGAGCACTAAGTTTTATAGCAACCAAAGATTGGCCATTAGTGTCACTAGGATGCAGGTAAAGAGGGTCATTGGTTTGAAAGACAACCTCAAAAGGATCACTAGAGCTGTTGAGGGTATCTTTTTTCTCAACAACCATGATTACAAAGACAAGAACCAAACAAAAACCAATAACAAACCCCTTGTATCTCCTCTACAAGAAACTACCAAAAACCACAGAAAAAGCTGATCAACAACTCCAAGAACTACCTAATCCCTTCGACACCTAAACACCCACTAAAAACTATAAAGCAACCTAAAAGAAAGAGAGAGGTGTTACAATGCACGCGCATCAACAAGCAAACCACCAAAAAACCACGGGATCAAGATGATCACCAACCAACCAATAATGCACAGCGGAACAAAACACCTGAAAGATTAGTTATAACATAATAACTAATTAATCAAGAAATTACCTCAAATCAAAAAAACCCTAATTTCTGATTTTAAGGTTTTTTTTATTAAACTCACCAGATATGCAATTAAACTAAATTAATTGCCCAAGATCCCAATGAAACCCCACAGAACACCAAGAATCAGAAAAACCCCAACTTTTGGAAAACCCTAAAAAATTTGAAATGCCAAAAAACCCAGATTAACCAACATATTAACTGGATTAACCAATAGATTAATCAAGATCTTTAACAAAAAATGATTTTGAGTTAAAACCAGATATCAAGAACCTAGGGCTCTGATACCATATACGATTTTTATGATAAAACCAAGATTGAAACACAGATTACAACCAACCTCCCCTTTATTTTTGTTAACAGCCTCAGGCAATCACTTCAAATGTGAATCATAGGTTTGTGATCAGTACTTACAAACAGAAAGAAAGAAACAATGATCCAATGATCTTAATAGCAAGATCAGGAATCAAGAACAATGACTGCCAAACTATCAACTATCAACAATGGTGTAACGAGAGAAACTAAACAAGAGGATAACAGAATGAAAGAATACAAATGATAGAATGAGACGAATATATAGCTCCAAGTTAGGGCTTCAGCCATCTTATCCAAACATGTCACAATTAGTCCTCCAACAATATAAAACCTACAAAACTAAAGCCAAATATACTTGTTGATACAAAAGTTGGATGGACCGAGCTTGACTCGAATTAGGCTTAATTCGGGGTCTTGTGGACTCCGGCTCTTGCACCAAGTGAAACTTGCTTTGAGGACATTGCGCACTAAACAGACACCGTTAGGCTTACCGTGGGTTTGTGACCCACGATTAGATTCCGCGTGAGAGTAAGTAATCGATTTGAGTTAATAGTGTTTACGGTATTGTGTGTATCGTACCTTTGTGGAACCATAGGGGTTCCTTTTTTACCCGAGAGAGTATAGGCTGGGCTCCCTGTTCTTGCGGCCTAAGGAAGGGATAATGACTCAAAATAGATTGATCTTTGTCGTATAACCAGGATAAGTGTATATCCTCTTTCCTTAAGCGAATACAAATATAATATAGGTTATATTTTGTCTGATCATGTCGCCCTGCAACGAGGACCTTGGTCAAGTAATTAACCGCATGTGCGACAGCGGCTTACCAGGCCTCCTGGGATGCGCGCACATCATATAAACATTAATCTATTCCAGTTGGATACGAGTAGTACCCGTGAGTCGGACTATCCAGCCCGACTAGGGACTATACGTCATCAATACCAAGCATTGAAAAGTAAAAACATTTACCTTTCTTACCCTTGAAGAATAATTCACTTGTCAACTTATATTTAATAATATGACATGTGATTAAACTTATGTAGTACTGTGTTGGAAATAACCATAATCACAACTAACTCAAATTAATGATTTCAATCACAACTAAAATGATACTATGTTACAATAGGGTGTCAATCGGGTTATCGGGTTGGGTTTGGGGCTTATCATGTCAGGTGTATCGGAGTTGATATAAATTAAAACTAACCCGCAACTCGACCCTACAAGGGTTAGAGTCTATCGGGTTATCAGGTTGGGTCTATCAGGTTACCTCCTAAAGAAAATAAAATATTGCTAATTACATCAAAAACTTGATCGGGTGGGCCTCACAAGTGACATTACTTTGTCATAGATCAATATGAGGGTTTGTGTCTCTTTACATAAGGGCCTATATATGTTGGGCAGCGCCTTGTTACATTTCAAATGGTGTTTGAGTTGGGTTTGGCTATTACTAAGGATTAGTTGTATTATATGAGGACGAACATTCATAGACTCATAGTCGTTGGCTCACCGCACATTAAATAGAGTACATGTGCGATACAGCGACTATGGGAGGATAAAGAAGCTATAGCGAAACTGAAAGAGACGACTGACAAGATACTAGAGCCGCCGTAATGGAGGGTGGCTCATCTTACGACCTTACGCATGTATTGGCCGTCTAGTTCATGACTTAATGACAAACATCTCTTGAACTTGATTTCATGTTTTCGGCTAAAGTTGAAATCTTCATTTTAAGTGAAAAGTGTTAGTGTAACTAGTGACCGAACCATGAAATAGGGTTGTGAGGGGCAATTTTTTTTTCAATAGCAATTAGATATGAAAAAATAATAGTATTGACAAGATAAATTGAGTATTTTTATTACAAATGACGGATTTATAAGGTTTTAAAGCATTAGATATTAGAATTTACTATATGGGTGTGGGACAATTTGAATTTTTAGTGGGGGCTTTTTCGGAAAAAGATCAAAATCGAAGAAAAATACACTAAAATCTCATCATATCGGACTAGTCATGGGAGGCAACGGACCCCAATACTTACTATATAGATCCATCACTGGGTGTAATTAGTTGAACCAAAGTCTTCCATATTAGTTGCTCGTTAATAATTCGTATTTCTAATATTTAGGCTCATTCACCCTATGTTTTCAACAAAAATATTACCAACCTTTATGTCAAGGTGGCATCATGCAACAATTTGAACTGAATGTTGCAACTTTATAGCAAACACTTCGAACCGAATGTTACAAGTCGTATAACAATTCAAAAGTTAAAGATTTATAACATGTCAATATATTTTATCAGATTGACCTGATCCGATCCATATCCGATAAAACTTTATACGGTCGGGTTGATTTTGTGTCCAACTTGGGTTATCGGGTCAACCCGGTAGGGCGGGTAGGCTAATAGGGTCAGGTTATGGTTCGTTAACTTCTTATTGGGTCAACGCGATAAAATTTTACAAAAAAATGTAAATTGGCCAAAACACTTTGACCCTTCCAAAAGGAATGGCTCTCGCAACTCTCCTGACCACAAGAGCAACATCTGGAGTGAGACGACCCGAGGCTCGACCCTCGAACTCATATTCCACAAAATCTCTCCGGTGTACCCAGGTTTTGCAAAGGTAGATACCTATCTAAACCAAATGCCAATGATGACAACCGAATCAGCCGACCTAATAAGGTTTTATCATGTTCGGGTCGGATCAAGTCAACTCATCTAAAACCCTTAGCTGTCACTAATACCAAATTTCATATCATATCGAAGTTAGATAAACAAGATAGACTAGTACATAAAAGGGATAGCACTTGGGAACATGTTGGTGGAGTTGTTGGTGGAGTTTGGTTGATAATAAATTTGAGTTTTCAATTCAATTCATAGCAGTTGAGAGAAGTAATTAAGTTTATAAATTAGATACCTTGTGAATTTATGACGTTGAGTACCATCTTAACCTCAAGCACGTGGCTTGAAACAATTAAAAAACACGTTCGTGACATGCCACGCAACAAGATACGCCTAACTAAGCCGCAATTAGCTAGACACTACAAACAAATAAACACCAAGTTAGTATGACGCCAAAAGACTCCTTACGTTTCGGCCTCTTTAATTACTATAAAATGGTTTTTGACTTCATTATACCTTTCATGTCTTGTAAACTTTCCCTGTAATCACGAACACCCACTAAAGTATATAAAGAAAGTTTAAAATACGAGTACAATGTGTTGTCTCTATGATTTAATGTTAAAAGCAATGTTTTAAAACCCGGTTTTTGAATCGATCCGATCGAGTCACCGGGTCTGAGTCAACCCGGATCGAACCAGATCAACCCGATTTTCTAAAAAAAATAATTTTTTTCATAATTTTAAGAGTAGCAAAATTTATATATAAAAACTTACTTATGAGCAAAAAATTATATATAAAAACTTACTATCTTGAAAGAACATGTATTAATTCACCCGCCCAAAACTTTCCCGCCAATAATTTTAGCGCCAAATTTTCCCGCCAATAATATTAGCGCCAAACTTTCCTGCACTAATTTTGTCAAACAAAACGCACATTTATATATACCCTTTACTCACCTTGTCAAACAAAACCTACCGCTGATCAAGATGCTAGCTCGAAGCTCTGATCGAAAACCTATACAATATCGGCTTTTACTATATGATATAATAGCAAAACAATGTTGTTCTTTGTTGTAATAGATGTTTTCGGAAATAAAACAAGGCAAAATAGCTTGTTGTTCCATCCTTGATGATGGATGCAATTGGTAGTGGCATTGAAGGTGACTTTTGAGTCGTCCGATATTAAAGGTTTCCTAGTCTGCGGTCGCATCATAGCTTGTTATGCCGACCTTGATGTTGTTGAAACCCAAAAAAATGTTCTACAATGCTCATGTTTTCAAAAACGATGGCATTAGGGTATTGCCGGGTAAAAAGCTCGAGCTCGATAAATCTACTGTTGTTGTACCCCTTAATAGCGTGTTGTACCCGTTAATAGCGAATTGGTATTTAAGATGGTATTAGGAGATTTTATAACCGGACAAACGAAGGTAGTGAAAGGTTGGAGATGCATCTTTCGGACAAAAAAGGCGGCATCTTCAATCTTACACTAAAGAGGAAGAAAAGGTGTTTTTCTATGCTTATTTGCTTAAGTGCTTATTAGCTTATTGTTGCTTATAACTGTTGCTTTGTGCTTATTTGCTTTTATTGCTATTTAGTTTCATTATTCTGCTCTTAATATGCATTTGCTTAGTTAAATTTGTTTCTAGTGCAGGTTATTGGCTTATTATAGTTCTAGCTTATCTTAGTGCTTATCAGTTTTAATTCTGAGCTTATTTTGTCCATCTTAGGTAATAAGCTTGCTTATTGGGTATGTAGTTTGAGCTGTAGTAATAAAACTCTTGAAAAGTGTCGAGAGTAAAAATGTAGTTTAAAGTCTTATTTTGCATCATCATATTTTAGTAAATATTAGACTTTAGCTTATGCTTATTAGGCTTTATTGAACTTAGAATTAGATCTATTTATGTTTTTTGAGCTTTTCGTAGGTTTTGTTAGCATAAAAATGGTTTTACAAAACGTTAAGGCTTGTTTGGATCTCATAAGTCTTAATTCTTGCTTTCAATACTTGTTTCTAGCTAGGTCGCTTATAAGCTAGACATTAAGTAAGTAAAGTTGAAATTAGATTTGTAGGATTTTAAGTGCTTTTAGATAATCAATTGTTTTCAAGTCTTTGCTTAGGTTCCTTTACTGCTATGCTGATTTAGTGAGCTTGTTTAGCTTATTATGTTCAGTTAAAAGGTGATTTAGCACTTAAAAGAATCTCATTAAGTCCTTTTAGCTTATTGTTTCAAAGTTTTGATCATCAAAAATGTTTCTTTTAGTTTAAAAGAGTTCAAATCTGCTTTAATTTTTGACTTAAGTTTCTGTCACTTGGAACCTTTACATCTTATTTGCTTTTGTCCCTGCTTATTTCATTTTTCGATGGCTTTTTTGCTTTTGTCTTTATAAATGAAACTCTAAGACAGGTTTGTTTATTGCAGATTCCATTTGTACACTATACGTTATACAGGATTGACGATATAAGTGCAGATGTACGTGTATGTTTTCTTCCTTCTTACAAGAGGGTTGGCCCTGACCTCAGACTGGGCAATGGTGTGAAGTTGGTTTGGGTCAAAACAGGGGTTCAAGCCAGCCCATGTCATATAAATAATAGTAACACGATGTCGAGTTATCATTAAACTCACATTGCTCATAGAAAGTCTTTGAGACAATGTTTATCCCATCACAAAATTTGATCTTAGTTATGTGATTATGCGGGCTTGATTGATATAAAAGATGGCTTGTATATATCATATACGATAAGAACAAAGAGGATGATACAACAGCGACTAATGCCATGTAATTCCATATTCTAGCATCTTGTCATACGCCTAGTAGCTTAAACCGAAAGGAAGATTTTGGTACTTAGCAGCATTCACGCTATTGGTTTTCGCAAACATATACTTGGACATTACTAACACTGTCACTAACTTTGTGCCTACAGATGCCAGCCTGCCACAACTTGATACAAATTTACCCGCCAACAACAACACAGACCAAGGCTGTACCTTAGTACTGTGAGGATTATCCCACACCGAATTGAATAAGTATTGTCGGACAATCGCCTTTCTCAATTGTGTTCGCAACTTTGCACAAGAGCAGCATCAAGTTCTAAGATGATTCATAACATATAGAACAGTAGTAGCCGGAAACCGAATTGAATAAGTATTGTCGGACAATCGCCTTTCTCAATTGTGTTCGCAACTTTGCACAAGAGCAGCATCAAGTTCTTGTTCTATTTCTGTCATATCAGTCACACAAAGCTCCTCACTGTTATTATCCCACACAAGCCTGTGCAAAAATTTGGGATTTCATGCTGATAGGCGAATCATATCACTGTCAATATCAAACTGAAGCAACAATATACATTGAACCATCAGTTAATAACCTGAACTTAATTTTTTGAAATTGAACCATGTTAACCTGAACCGAATACTTAAAAAACTGAAGTTACCCCTGCTAATCGAAGAACCCAAATCTAAACCTGAAACCAATACACAAACTGACCCATTCCTGCAAACTGAGCCTGCATTTCCAATTACTGAATTCCATGACCACAACCATAAGCTGCTAAGACTGAGTCATAATCAACAAAAACCCGTTATATCGGGTATTCTGTTATGCATCTCGGGTTATTTTATCATCATCATGGTCTATGTTTGGGAATATAGAACATGCTTTCTTTCCATTCTTAGACAAAAAGTCCAATATAATAGATCACAGGTCAGATTATGAGTTGCATAAGTCATGCAAATACGAATCTGCATTTTACGGAAATGAATTGTCGAGTAGCCTGGTATTGAGAGTAAAGTGTCAAAACACATTCATCGTCGATCTACAGTACATTTTTCGTTTAAATCACATTGGAATCATCCTAGAGAGCTACCGATAAACAATTTGGTCAAGCTGTTATTTGATATTGCAATTAGATGGCTGGAGCGATTATATGTCCGCTTAACACACACGTCTTGATCCAAATATGAATGCAAACCTTCTCAAACACTCAGAAACCAAGATGCTCTTCTTTGACTACCAACTACGAGTACTTCATAAGGCCAAGGAAGGTGTCAATATTCTCAAAAAGTCATACTCGGAATCAAGACCACCGACTCTCAATCTCCATTGAAGTTTGATGAATGTGTTCTTATCAGTTTAAGATATACATCCAGAACAACGTCAAAACCAAAATGAGTTATCTATAGTCATAGAGGTGCTTATGTTACTGATCCTAAAGATATCTATGTCCGTGTTATAAACTTAGTCTTTATTTTCATTTAAGTCAAAGTCGAGGGGGTTAAGTGTCGAGTTTGGTTTTGCTTCTGTCCCAAACAAAACTTTTGTATCTCTATAATGTAATCAAGGGTTTAGCAAATCGGAAGTTTTATCACAAATTCGACTTATAAAGAAAGAAAGAAAGAAAATGTCAGACTGGATTCCTTTTGACATCCAATTGGAAATCATCAAAAAGGTTTCTAATGTCAAGTCACTTATCCGATTCAGGTCGGTTTCGAAACCTTGGAAGTCTTGTATAGATAGTTCTAAGTTTATCAAAGGTTACAACGCTACGCAGCCACACAGTTGTACATTTTTAGATCTACGCTGCAAAGAAGAATATGGCCGTATATTTGTTGATGAGGCAAAGTACATTTGTTTTGATGATAACTATGAAACTTTTAAGGGTGTTACATCTGCTGTTGTTTCTCCGCTTCTGAAACAATGTTCTTTTAAAGAAGTTGTTGGTGAGTGTCATGGGTTGCTATGTTTGTATGGTTCATATCTTGATAAAGAACAGATGATCGTTATTTGGAACCCTTCAATTCAAAAGTCATTTGGTATTGTTGTGCCTTATGATGCTTTATCATCATATTCAAAATTTGGTTTTGGGGTTTGTCCAGTTACTAGCGATCTCATTGTTGTGAGATTAGTTGTTTTTTTCTCGCGTTGCCATGTTGAAGTTTTTACATCGAGTTCAGGGGTTTGGACTGCCCTTCCAGACAGTAATGCGCCTCATTGTCAACTTCACACGTCAACTAGTGTTGTTATAGATAGGTTTATTTTTATGGGTGCTAGTTTTGGGATATCTACCCGGACGCATGTGCTTTTGACATTTAATTTGAGTACTAAGGAATTTAGAGTGCTATACCTACCTGATAGCTTGACTAACGAGCTTGGAGCTCACCGTGTGTCCGTTTGTAAGCTAAGGGAGTCTCTTGTTGTGTATGGGGGCATTAGGGGGACATTAGGTTGTGGTGTATGGGTAATGGAGCATGATTCGTCTTTCACAAAGCTATTCACAATTGGCGCAGATGTACTGCAGATATTGGGGTTTAGGAAGAGTGGTGAACCCATTTATAAAGCTATTAAGGACTTGGGAGAAGGGACTACCAGGATTGATGTTTACGACCCTTGTTCACAACAAATCAAGAATCTCGAGATTGGTGGAGGATATGGAGAATATGGCTCATTATTCACCGACTCTTACAAGGAATCACTACTGCTACTTGATCACTCAGATTCTCGGATATACAATTATATTGGTTAACATACTGATATGTTTACTTAAGGAGGGAGCGAGAGACCTAGTTTGTAGTTTAGGTATGGAAAAATCACGTTCATCTATCTTTATTCTTAATAATGTTTTTAAGTAATGACGATTATGCAATCATATGAGATTGTGTTTGCGCTTAAATCATCTTCTTTCGATTTATTTTACATGTTTCTTAGTTTGTCCTTATGTGGTTAATTAAATGATCCTCGTATCGTTTAAGTTATGAGTTGACAGAATGGAAATGTGTCAACAGAACACACAAGTGTCGTGTCCCCAAATTCTCAGAAGAGATCAGGGTTCGTTGGGTGAATATTTTGGGATGACCATGGAGAAATCAGTAAACGGCCGTGGGAGATTACGGTTATTCCCTGTAGATTGGATCCTGATTTCGAGCCGCACTTGAACTTTAGACTAATCCTTATACTACTGTAGTTGCCTGTTTTGACTTATGTCTGGGTTGTTGGTTGTTTTAGGTCAGTGTCGATAAAGCCATAATATACTAAAAGTACAAAATGTGTGACTCTACAAACATAAGTTAGGCATTTATGCCTTCTCTGTATTGAAGAAATGGAACGGAAGCTAGTACCAGTGTACTACATTGCTTTTCTAACTTTATTTTTTCAAAAACATCGGATATTTAGGAAGTACAGTGTACTTGACTGTTCTGACTTATGTCTAAAACCATAATGTATATGTTAGGGAGATGTTGGTATTTTTAGCGCAGAGTCAATAAAGCCATATCAGAAAATAGTATCAGTGTTCCACGTCTTATAAAAATGGAACGGAAGCTAGTATGAGTGATCCTGGTCTTATAAGAACGTCGGAATACCAAGTAGATAGGTTGTTAAAGCTAACGTCAGAATACAGGTAACCAGGCTGATAAAGATAAAGCAGTTTATTAAGCCATACAAAACTCGTCACTAGACAACATCTCCAAATCACAGAAACCATCTAACTTTGAATTCCAGATAATCTGTTCTTTTTGAATAGCTAAATTGTATTTTTGACCGAGTGACCTTTAAATGGGTCAATTTGAGTTACATTTGCGAAACTAGGTTGACTTAAATATTTACACTTGACCTGCCATGCTTTCGCAGTTTGGCGCACGCAAAATACTTCAACCAGAAGTCGTCATCCAAACTGCCATTTTCCTACCCTATTACAAAGTGAATAACCCTCCATCCTCGCCTAGCATACGTCATACTATTGCAACTTTGCAAGAGTACTTCTTTGACATTGTTATAATACGCAATACTCTACCATAACAAGTATTCGATTTATATGTCACCCAGGAATTGAATCAACCCTTCATGAAGGTGGGCCGCAAGAGCAACTGCAAGAAACCAGGGAAGGCCGATGCTTGAAACAAGCATATCAGCTTCTCAGTTTGTTTTTTAATGATCAAGTTGTACTGGGACTTCTCTATCAATCACCCGTTCTTCCAGCAGCAAACACGACAAGAGAAACTAGAGAGATCTACAGGTTATTTCTTCGCCTCACGAAAGAAAAACGACTTCATATCACCACGAGATGTGTACATACCATCCCATCATAGTCATCTATTATTGTTATTCATAATGTTTTTAAGTAATGTCGATTATGCAATCATATGAGATTGTGGTTGCGCTTAAATCGTCTTGTTTCGATTCATTTTATATGTTTCTTAGTTTGTCCTTATGTGGTTAATTGATCCTCGTATCGTTTAAGTTATGAGACCATATTTGTGAGCTCTAACATCTTCATACAAACAAATCATGTTTTAAATGCACTTACAGCAAACAATCATTATTAATCTTTTATATTTTCTTCATTGTGCTTTAGCTAAACGGGCAATAAATACAAATGCGAAAATCGGTGTGCATATACTGTATCCTAGATGAAATGATGACAGTCTTGGCGATTATGAACGTTTATGTTTCTGATATAGAATTATTGGAATAGTGAATGTCCGTTGTTCAGGAGGTAAGCTTAATAATAGTCAAGTACTGATATTGAATTCACAACTATCTTTGTACAAATACAAGACTGGCTAATATATATTTCTTTCATCTTGAAAAACTAGTTGCAACAGACACACACGTACGCACACCTGTTTTATGCATGTTTTCTGATCTAGACACGCGATCATATAAAGATACTGTTCCCGGAACTGTCTATCAACTATATTAATTCTTTGTTTGTAAGCAAGCACGCTTTTTTTTCCAAATATATGATAAATCGAAATATTGACTGCGTGTTGCTAGTGTTTTATGCATGTTTTTGTAATCTAGACAAGCGATCATATAAACGATACTGTTCCCGGAACTGTCTATTAACTATTAATTGTCTATTTGTAAGCAAGCAAGTTCTTGTAACGCTTTTATTAAACGAAATCTTCTAGTTTTGTTATGTATTTTTCCTCCTCAAATGGAGTGTTCCGATTCAGAATTACAGTCAACACAAGGGCAGTTGACTTAGTCCTGAAAGAGTTGCAGAAAGTGTTAAAAGTGTTATTATGAGCTTGTGGTTTACCCGTTTATAGTAGTTGCAAATATTGTATCAGGATGGTTCTATCAGTAAACAAGTTAGTTAACACGGAACTGTTTACTGTTGTACTGTGTAGTGTAGATCTTTTAAATAAATGACCTTGAAATATATGGAAATCGGTGTTCCAACAGTTTGCTAATGAAGTTAACACGATGATTGGAAATTGATGATCAAATGAAGTCTTACTTGACAACAAGTTTAACTGATCTAATAGACATACCGTGTTGGCATATCAGTATCGTTCATTAATTGTAAATAAAGAAGGTAACACGATGATAGGAGATTTATGAGTATCGTTCATTAATTGTAAGAGTCATTAATGTAAAAGAAACCAGTGCGGCTTTAATAAAAAAAAACTTTCCGCTTTGGTATGACGATGTTGGAAAGTTAAGAGTGAAATTCGAGTCAAAATTTAAGGAATTTCAGTGATTTGATTGGACGCTTTGAAGGTAGAGAAAAAAAGGACTTAGTGCACAGCTTGTCAAGCTTCAAAAAGAAGATCGTTCGTTGGTTGATAATCTAGATAAATGTTGTAAAAGGAGATTTATGAGTATCGTTCATTAATTGTAAAAGTCATTAATGAACTAACGTTGAGAAGTTAAAAAATGAAAGTTGAGTCGAAATGTAAGTGATTCGTTGATTTGATTGAACGCTGAACGCTTTGAAGGTAGAGAAAAAATGGACTTCGTGCACAGCTTGTGCCGCTTCAAAAAGAAGATTGCTCTAAAGATGATTAAATCTAAGAACTAGAGACCTGTTTGAATTCGCTACAAGCTGGGCATGTTGGGGTATGTTCGTTGGTTGATAATGTAGATAAAGTATACAATGAACTAACTTTGAAAATGGTGAACTGAAAAGACAGAACATGTTGTTTTAGCCTTTGAGTTGTTCGAGTAAAATGTAGATATGATCACTGTGCTATGTTATTTTTGCGTATATCATACTTGGTGTTTTGAAACTGCAGGCATCATACCTGTGAGGATAATTTGAGTCCATTTTGATACCTTGACTTAACGGAGCATACATTTTGACTGTTACCATGATTTAACAAAGGGACAAAATTGTCTTTTCTTTTATTTCATTACTTATCACAGTTATTTACAACCGACCAATTCATTGTCCCAATTCATTTTTCCGATCCATAATAACACCACTGTCATTAACTTTTTTTCCCTTTTACAAATTCAATCTCTATATCAATTAAATAAATGAATCCCCTAATCTAGTGGCATATAATCAAGTTGATGCTAATGCGCTACTATATTGTAAGATCACTGAGACTTTATAAACCAAAGCTTCATACCCAATGTATGATGCGCTAGATGTCGATATACTTCGTTTATGTAAAATTGCATATGTGCTCACATATACGTTCATATATTAACGAGCTTGAATTTAGTGTATCCTAACTGTTAGTGAAGCGTTATAAGTTTTGAGTTTCGAAGGAGTCGGAGATGAGAGTTTGATGAAATATTTCGATACGATGGTGTGAAGCTGCCTTCGACTCAATTTTAATAGCCTGCTTATGGTTGCCATGTTCACAAAAAAACAATGAAAATGTTGTACTAGCCTGCTTATGTTTTGTAGTTTTTAATATGTTATATAGGCAGGCATATATATATGGCCATAGCTTGTGTGTAACATATTACATATTGTACACATGATAAATGAATTTATGAGTCCCTGCATGGAATCAAAAAGTAACTTATTACAGTATAATGATCTGAACCATAGGCATGTATGCCAGAATCAAATGATATTAAGCGACATTCGCTAAAGACAACTTTATTACTTGCATCAACGATCTTGGCCATGGGCCTTTATGTTAGAATCAAATGAAAATGAAGCGCCATTTTATTAGTAAAGAAATAAAAGAAAAGACAATTTTGTCCTTTGTTAAACCATGATAACAGTAAAAAAAATATACTCCGTTAGGTCAAGGTATAAAATTGGACTCAAACTATCCTCATAAGGTATGATGCTTGCATTTTCAAAACACCAGGTATGATATATGCAAAAATGACATAACACAGTGACTATATATGCATTTTACTCTTTTTTGTTCACATCACACTCACTGTAAACATATTTTTTGTTTACAACATAAGAACATGGAGTTTGACTTTTCCGTGGTCTTTATATACAAAGTCAAACATTATTCATGAACGAGTGCAGTTTCTAAGGACATGTTTTCAGTGAGCAAATTGATTTGAATGTAACGAAATGTACTCCATTTCACAAAGATTCAAAGAATGCCAATACCAAAATATACATGGAAGTATGGAACCATCAATGTATATTGAACAACAATAAACCGAACTGAATATATTGAAATGGACTGAGTTATCACCATAATACCAATAGCAAAATTGAACTATGTTGTACTTAAAAAACTGAAGTTATCCCTGCAAATCGAAGAACCCAAATGTAAACCTGAAACCAATAAACAAACCGACCAATTCCATGCTACTTAGACCAGAATCATAACCATCCATTCAGAACCATAAGCGCCTTGTTGAGGCTAGAACTACTGATTTTCCTATAATTTGACCGTATGATGAATGTGATGTTATGAGTCTAAATCAATCCACAAACTGACCAATTCCTGCAAACTGAACCTGCATTAAAACGAAGTCATTAAAACGATCTTTGTCTCACAAACTTATAGGGTTCGAGCGGTTTGTCAATGAAGTCATTAAAACGACAACACAAGATTGTGATAGAAAGAAGTCTTACTCAATAACAAAATTGACGGAGTTATCAAGCAACAGAATGTAAAAGAAACCAATGAGCTTTTACTTAAAGTTGAAGGTAGATATTCAAGAGAGTGAATCAGATGTGCAGTTTGGGCCATGGATTATACCCAGTGACTGAATTCTAACATTGAAATCGAGAAAGAAAAGTGGTTAAGCTACAGAAGCAACAGAATGAACTTCGAGTCTTGGTTAAACACAAATGCAGTCATGAATAGCTTGAAATAAAATGTATGCAATATCGATGTTGGAAAGCTAAACGTTTTGAAGTCAAAGAAAGAAAGTATCAGTACACTTCGACAAAAAAAGTAGAGACGATTTAACTCAAGAACTGGATGGAGATCCGTTTGGATTCACTACAAGTTGTGCATACTGGACTGTCTACGGTTATTGAAGATGTAGAAAAACTAAACAATGAACTAATGTTGAAAACGGCGGAACAGACAATGAAAACGGCGGAACAGACAGAAGACAAGTGAAAATCTCAGCAAATGTTGAAACGCAGTTTGACTTTTTGAGTTGACCGAATCGCAATGTGTCATTGAGATGACTAGCTCTTCGATTTTGTTGTCTATACAAAGCTACCCTTGTTTCATATCCATCAAATATGCATGTGTCTGGTATTAGATCGGATCGACTCCCGGCTAACCTGAATATGGATCTTCTCCACTCCCCCGTTTACGGTTTATCCATATTACCAAATCACTTTTTACAGTATTAAAAAGACAGGGTGCCATAACACTTTCTGAAAGTTTAAAGCTGCTCATTCGTCCATAGGCCATTTCCAGTTTCCTCTTTCGATAATCACAGCAACTATACATGTGTCAGTCAGCCTAGCCGTATACCATTTTGAGGTTATGAATACACTCCTTTATCTCATTCCATGGTGTCTTGTCTTCCACAGGTAAATGACAAACCTTAAAACTATGATGATATTACCCGAGTTTGATTTTGAATTTGTTCTTTGCTCGAATTGTTGATGTCCACAGCCAACAAGTGGCCGGTCACTCTTATGATGGCCTTTCTGATCTTATTCGTATTCTGAGATTCGCTACCGTTAGTAGCCTTCCTCCCAAGGCGAGCGAAGTGACGTTGTCTATCTCGTTTGGTTCTCTTATGATACTATACATGATTATGGTTAAAAAAAATCATAACACGACGATTACTAAAGAATAGACCGAAGATTTGTCATTTACCTGTGGAAGACAGACTCCATGGAATTCATATGTGTTTGTAAATGAGAATCAGATAAAGGAATGTATTCATAGCAAGTCTGGTGACACATGTGCAGTTGCGATTATCGATGGAGGAAACTTGGTGGAAAACTTGAAATTTTGAGTTTGTCATTTGAAATTTCGGAAAGTATTTGTACGAGTTTGTAAAACTTGGTGGTGATCACCCAACGAACCCTGATCTCTTCTGAGAATTTGGGGACACCTCACTTGTGTGTTCTGTTGACACATTGCGATTCGGTCAACTCAAAATGTTAAACTGCGTGTTCTGTTGGCAACGTATGCTGGGCTTGTCACTGCCTACCACCTTCCTTAAGAATTCCGCCATTTACAACATTAGTTCATTGTTTACTTTTTCTACATCTTTAATAACCGAAGACACTCCAGCATGCACAAATTGTAGCGAATCCAAACGAATCTGCAGTTCTTGATTTAAATCATCTTTATAGTACTTTTTTTGTTGAACTGTGTTGACCCGTGTGCACTAATACTTTCTTTCTCTGACTTCAAAATGTTTAAGCGTTTCATCAAACCGTTAAATGACCTCTTTTCGTAATAAGGTGCACTTTTAAATTTCCAACATCGATATTCCATACATTTTCTTTCAACCTATTCATGACTGCCATTTGAGTCATTTTAACATCAAACGCTCCGCAAAACTCGTCAATGGAAAACATCTCCAAATCATAAACCGTATGTCTAACTCTGAATTCCAGATAATCTGTTCTTTTTTAATGGGTAAAATTTTGTTATTGACCCAGTGACCTTTAAATGGGGCAATTTGGGTTATGTTTGGTCTTTAAGGGGCAACTAGGTTGACCTAAAGATTTACACTTGACCTACCAGGATTTCGCAGTTTGGCACACACTAAAAAGGACATCCTTTAACCAGAAGTCGTCATCTAACGTGACATTTTTGCTACCTGATTACAAAGTGAATTATTTTAACGATGAATAAATGTCAAAACAATATATACAAGAGATAAACCAAACTATGACATGACCATAGCTCGAAACAAACCAACCATCCTCCTACATGCAATACATACAGACTAGACTACATTTCTCCTCCAAATGATTTCTATAAACTGACTTAACTACATTACAATCCAAACCGTACTTTTTTTAAGATGAGATCTAAGCTTCTTGGCGTATACATGCAACTACCGATAACTTAGTGACATCTTGTGCATAAAAGTCGACACAGCTAGTTGATTGGGCAACGAGGTGAAGTTGGTTTGGTTCAAAACATGGTTTTGAGTGAGCCCCTGTCATCCCCGGTCAGCAATGCCAATCTGGACACAGGGAATGAAAATCACCAACTGTTTCCAGATATCGAGTAACAAAAATGAGAATAGGCCTTGTTTCATATCCATCAAAATATGCATGTGCCTGTTTGGTATTAGATAAGCATGTGTTTGATACTTTCTTTTACTGCATAAGTCTAGGTTTTTTTTTGCGTTATTAAGAAGAAAGGGTACCATAACCATTGCCGAAATTTCAAATCTGCTCATTCGTCCATAGGCCTTTCCAGTTTCCCCTTTCGATAATCACAGAAACTGTACATGTGTCAGCAAGACTAGCCATATACCATACTGAGGTTGTGTTACTGTGTTGCCATTACCTGACTTGACGATCAAGAAAACTCGGCAATGGACAATATCTCCAAATCATAGAAACCATCTAACTTTGAATTCCAGATAATCAGTTATTTTTGAATAGGTAAATTTGTGTTTTTGACCCAGTAACCTTTAAATGGGTCAATTTGGGTTATGTTTGGTTGACCAAAAGATTTACACTGGACACACCATGCTTTCGCAGTTTGGTACATGAGTTACTAACCAAAAACATATCAGAATGCCAATACCAAAATATACATGGAAGTATGGAACCATCAGTGTATATTTTGAACAACAACAACCCGAACTAAATATATTGAACTATGTTGTACCAATAGCAAAATTGAACTATGTTAATCGAAGAACCCAAATTTAAACCTGAAACCAATAAACAAACCGACCAATTCTACTTACACCAGAATCATAACCATCAATTCAGAACCATAAGGGCCTTGTTGAGGCTGTAACTACTAATTTCCCTATAATTTGACCGTATGATGAACGTGATGTTATGAGTCTAAATCAATCCACAAACTGACCCATTCCTGCAAACTGAGCCTGCATTAAAACGATCTTTGTCTCACAAACTTATAGGGTTCGAGCGGTTTGTCAATGAAGTCATTAAAACGACAACACAAGATTCTGATAGAAAGAAGTCTTACTTGATAACAAAATTGACGGAGTTATCAAGCATGCCTGCTGCGTTGCAAAATGAACATGATTTATTGAATGAAAAAGTCATCACTCATGAGCAGAATGTAAAAGAAACCAATAAGCTTTACTTAAACAGATTTTTGAGTTGGAAAAGACGAATTGACAAATACCATTAATTTCATAATCATCTAGCATCATTCTAGTTCCAAAGTTTCGCTATCGTCGTCAAGATCCGCATAACTCTGGATTATGCTAGTACCGCATCTATGAATCTCTTTGTCACTTAAAACCATTTTCACTTCTGGGTCGATGTTAAAATAATTCAGAAGTAGTCTAAGTTGCACGTTGTGTTTCAGTTAGGAATTTGAATAAATCAAACCATGTGGGTTTGAAAAGTCCGAGTCATATGCTTAGTGGAGTGTGTTTCCTTATTTTTCTGCAAAGTTTCCCTTTAAATAGCAAGGCAAGTTGTACGTTGTATTTTTCCCGTCAAAACACTCAGTTAATAACACAACAAAACATTTTGCCATATATCTTCTGTTTTCCATTGTTTCACTGTTATTTGATATATAGAGCTCGTGAAGAGCAAGTTATTTCCAACATTTGGTATCAGAGCAAACCCTGGTGCATGCCCAAATATCAATCTCGTGAAGAGATGACAGGAAACAATGGCAATAACGAAAAAGATGGACAGATCACACTTCACTACCCGATGTTGTCACGAAGCAATTATGCCGCTTGGGCAATCAAGATGCGGGTCTTCATGCAGGCTCAAGGAGTTTGGGATGCTGTTGAACCACGAACCTCAAACACGGTGGTGGAAGTGAAGAAAGACAAGATGGCGTTGGCAGCCATCTACCAAGGTATCCCTGAAGATTTGTTATTATCACTAGCTGAAAAGAAGTCGGAAAAAGAAGCCTGGGACGCCTTGAAGACTATGTTCATGGGGGCAGATAGGGTGAGGACAGCAAGGATTCAAACTCTAAAAGCGGAGTTTGAAGCCATGAGCATGAAGGAGTCAGAAGGAGTTGATGAGTTCGCTGTGAAAGTGAGCAACATAGTTAGTACCATGCGTACGTTGGGGGATATGATAGACGAATCCTATGTGGTGAAGAAGCTGCTTAGGGCTGTACCAACCAAATTTATTCAGATTGCCTCAACTCTTGAGCAATTTGGGGATTTGGAAAAGATGACAGTGGAGGAAGTAATAGGAAGATTGAAGGCTCATGAAGAAAGAATGAAGGGGCATGGTGAAAGCGATGATCGAAAGCTTCTCTTGACTCATCAAGAGTGGTCGGAGAGAAACAAGAAAAAAGGAGAAGGTGATTCCAAATCGAAGTCAAATCGTGGTGGATTTGGAGGCTCACGAGGCAGAGGCAGAGGAAGAGGTAGAAATCATGGTGGTCGTGGTCGTGGTAGAAGTGGATCATACCATCAAAGAGAAGGAAGTCAAGGTGCGTCTGGTAGTCAAGATAAGAGCAGGGTACAATGCTATAATTGCCAAGAGTATGGGCATTATGCAGCTGAGTGCAAGAATCCAAGGAGGGAACGTAATCAAGAAAACAACCTGATCCGAGAACACCATGATGATGAACCAGCTTTGCTGCTATCAAACTTCGAAAGCAATGGAGATGGCGAAAAAGTACTTCTAAATGAAGAAAATGTAACCCCGCATTTACGAACACATGGTGATGCTCCAAATCACTCTCGTGTGTGGTATCTTGATACAGGTGCAAGTAATCACATGACAGGAGACAAG
Source organism: Glebionis coronaria (assembly GCA_025667525.1). Classification (NCBI taxonomy): domain Eukaryota; kingdom Viridiplantae; phylum Streptophyta; class Magnoliopsida; order Asterales; family Asteraceae; genus Glebionis; species Glebionis coronaria. The sequence goes on from JANFOE010001219.1 coordinate 482,360, forward strand.
TACAAGTTCAAGAATCTGAATGAGATGGCCCAAGGATACGTGAAGTTTGGAAATGAAACAAAGGTCAGAATTGAAGGGAAAGGCTCGATCGTGTTTCAATGCAAGAATGGAGAACAGCGAAAACTCGATGAGGTATACTATATCCCAGATTTATGTAGCAATATAATAAGTCTAGGACAATTAGCAGAAGGAGGAGACGAAATCAAGATAAAAGATCCGTTTCTATGGGTTCACAATGGCATTGGTAAGTTGTTGATGAAGGTCCATAGGTCTCCAAATCGCCTCTATAAGATCGAGCTTGACGAAGTTAGATCGACATGCTTGATTGCTCAAATCAGTAATCCAACATGGCTATGGCACACAAGAATGGGACATGTGAACTTTAATTCATTGAAGTTCATGTCTAACAAGAATTTGATTGAAGGAATCCCAAAGATGTACACACAGACGCTGCCATGTGAAGGGTGTTTGGTGGGAAAGCAGACAAGAAAAACTTATCCGTCTCACACATCTTTCAGAGCAAACAAAAGATTGGAGCTTGTACACGGTGATCTATGCGGACCAATCTCACCCCCTACGCCCACTGGAAATAGGTATTTTATGTTACTTGTTGATGATTATAGTAGAGTAATGTGGGTTTATCTATTAAAGACGAAGGACGAAGCTTTAGAAGTTTTTAAGAACTTTAGAAAAAAAGTAGAAGTTGAAACAGGGGAAAAGATAAAAGTACTTAGAACAGATCGTGGTGGTGAGTTTCTTTCGAATCAATTTACCATGTATTGTAACGAAACAGGGCTAGAAAGACACTTCACATCACCATACTCTCCACAACAAAATGGGGTTGTGGAGAGACGGAATCGAACTGTAGTAGAGATGGTGAGAAGCATGTTGAAGACCATGCATGTTCCGAATGTCCTGTGGGGAGAAGCAGTAAACCATGCGGTCTATATTCTCAACATAGTCCATTGTAAGGCGGTGAAAGACTCGACGCCATATGAGTTGTGGACCAGGAGGAAACCACATGTCGGACACCTGAGGGTATTTGGATGTGTGGCGCACATGAAAATACTGAAAACTCATCTAAACAAATTAGATGATAGAAGTATTAAGTTAGTGCATCTGGGAATTGAAAAGGGATCAAAAGCTTATAGACTTTTGGATCCTGACACAGGGAAATTATATGTGAGTAGAGATGTGTCTTTTGAAGAAGATCAAGCTTGGGGATGGGAAAAAAGCACGAAGGTGAAGGCGACTCCAGGTATGACTTTCACAATAGAAGGTTTTAATACTGATGACTTTTATGATGACGATTTTGAGCCAGAGCCCAACTCACCACAATCGGATCATATTGCATCCCAAAGTGATAGTGATTGAACCGAAGAAGGATCGGAGCCCATTAACTCACCGCTGGGCTCACAGCCTTCGCCTACTACACCAGTCACACCTAATGTACCGATCAATTCTCCCAGCACCGCCTCAAGTTCTACAGGCGGTGGCGCTCCAAAACGTTACCGATTACTCACAGACCTGTACCAAGATGAGATCGAACATTCTGAAGAATTGATGATGATTCGAAGTGATGAGGAACCAGTGACATATTCAGAAGCGTGTAAAAGAGGTGAATGGGTAAAAGCTATGGATTCAGAATTGGCTTCAATCGAAAAGAACAACACCTGGAAACTTGTTGATCTCCCAAAGAATCGAAAGCCCATTGGTCTCAAATGGGTGTATAAGGTGAAGCGAGACCCGACCGGTAAGATTGTGAAATACAAGGCAAGAATCGTGGCAAAAGGGTATGTTCAGAGGCACGGAATCGACTATGAAGAAGTTTTCGCACCGGTTGCCAGAATTGAAACGGTACGCCTAATTCTAGCTCTAGCAGGATCTTATGGATGGTGGGTACACCATCTTGATGTGAAATCGGCCTTTCTGAACGGTGACTTAGAAGAAGAAGTCTACGTCTCACAACCAGAAGGGTATTATAAAGAAGGAGAATCGAACAAGGTGTACAAGTTATCAAAGACTTTGTACGGTCTAAAACAAGCGCCAAGGGCATGGAACGCATGCTTAGACCGATATTTGAAGAGCCTGGGTTTTGTGAGATGTGCTCATGAATACTCAGTATACACAAAGAAGGAAAAAGGAGATATCTTGATTGTTGGGGTATATGTGGATGATCTGCAAGAGTGTTCAAAACTTTAAAAGAGAGATGAATACCAAGTTTGAGATGAGCGATCTTGGCCTCCTGACTTACTACTTGGGAATTGAAGTAAGTCAACAAGAAGATGGAATCACTTTGAAGCAAGAAGCCTATGCCAAGAATCTCCTCATCAAAACCCGAATGTTAGACTGCAATCCCACCAAGAATCCAATGGAGCACAAACTGAAACTACTCAAGGAAGAAGGAGAATTGGTAAACCCCACAGAATACAGAAGCATAGTGGGAGGACTCAGGTATTTAACACATACTCGCCCAGATATATGTTTTGCAGTTGGGATTGTTAGTCGCTTCATGGAGAAACCAACTGTAAAGCACCTTCAAGCTGTGAAGAGAATACTAAGGTATGTTAAAGGGACACTTGGTTATGGTCTGAAGTATTCGAAAGGCGGAAAAGACATTACTCTCACTGGATACACCGACAGTGATCTAGCGAATGATGTAAATGATAGGAAGAGTACAGGAGGTATGGTCTTCTATGTGAATGGTAATTTGATTACATGGGCATCACAGAAACAGAGATGTGTGGCTTTGTCCTCATGTGAAGCAGAGTTCATGGCTGCAACAATGGCAGCATGTCAAGGAATTTGGTTGAGAAGATTGCTCAGTGAGATAACAGGACAGAACATACCACCTGCAGCCTTGCTTGTTGATAATCGCTCCTCACTTGATCTCATGAAGAACCCAGTTTTCCATGGGAGGAGCAAACATATAGATATACGATTTCACTTCATTCGAGAATGTGTAGAGAATGGTGAAATTACAGTAGCTCATGTATCTGGGAAAGAACAAAAAGCTGATATACTCACAAAACCATTAGCAAGAGTGAAGCATGAGGAGATGCGAAATCTCATGGGAATCAAGAAGGTCTGAACTTCTGAATTAAGGAGGGAAATGTTAAAATAATTCAGAAGTAGTCTAAGTTGCACGTTGTGTTTCAGTTAGGAATTTGAATAAATCAAACCATGTGGGTTTGAAAAGTCCGAGTCATATGCTTAGTGGAGTCTGTTTCCTTATTTTTCTGCAAAGTTTCCCTTTAAATAGCAAGGCAAGTTGTACGTTGTATTTTTCCCCTCAAAACACTCAGTTAATAACACAACAAAACATTTTGCCATATATCTTCTGTTTTCCATTGTTTCACTGTTATTTGATATATAGAGCTCGTGAAGAGCAAGTTATTTCCAACATCCGAAGGGAATCGATCCAACAAACAACTCAATCCCTTTGACTCACTCCACATATCGTCCCAAATGGTATCCTGAACGCCAATAAGTTTCTTTGATTTCTTAAGTTTATTGACAAATACCTCAGATGGAACTCTAACAACAATGCCTCCCACAGACTGCTCGTTTATCAGGTTTCTGAATTTAGTAGCCATGATGCATCCTTTCTCTCTCTCGATAACACAATGAACGCCAACAGGCCCGTTGGGAGGAACATCTGACATTGCCACACAACATGTGTAGCCCCAATCTGCAGACCAAGCAATCAAAGTGGTTCCCCAGGTCTCACTTGCCATACCAATTCCCGGTATATATAAGAGTATTGGGTGCAGCTTCTTCATCTGAATTGATTGTCAACAAATTCGAATCCAGGGAGAGGAATTAGGTGTATTTTTTGGATATTGATGACTATTTATGAAGCCTAATGGTCCCTAACCCACAAACCGGTCTTGGGCTGACAACTTATCCACTAATAAAAACAATGGTAACACAGTAACATTTTATGGTATATGGGTAGGCTAGCTGACACATGTACAGTTTGCTGTGATTATGGAAGGAGGACACTGTGATTATAGATACAGCTTATCGTGATTGGTTCATTTTTTGTTCTTATAACAGTATCAGATTCTAATTATTCTATGTTGGTACCAACAGGTGAAGTTTACACCTCATGATATTCGTAAGATCATGGACTACAAGCATAACATCCGTAACGTGTCTGTTATCGGTCATTTTGGTCATGGTATGTATTAACAGCCTTTTTGTATCTAAATCAGTTTCTACTTAGTGCGGGGGTACTTGAATTTTTGGGACACATCTTGAATCAACAACAATGCCTGCTGTTTTTTGTCAAGAGTGTATTACTTACGTGTGTATTTTGGTTTTGTTGTCGTCTTACATTAGCGTCAAGTTTTATCTATTACGATTGCTACTTCTAATTGAAAATTTTATATTTCGCAACAGGAAAAACATCTTTGACTGACTCTCTTGTGGCTGCTGCCGGTATTATTGAAGAAGAAACTTCTGGTGATGTGTGAATGACTGATAATCGTGTTGATGAGGCAGAGCGCGGTTTCAGCATCAAGTCAACTGGCATATCCCTCTACTATAAGTATACTGATGAAGATCTTAAGAGTTTTAAGGGAGAACGTGATGGAAATAAGTACCTTATAAATCTCATCGATTCACCTGGGCACGTCGACTTTTCTGCTGAGGTTACCGCTGCTCTACGTCTTACTGATGGTGCACTGGTTGCTGTCGATTGTATTGAAGGGGTCTGTTTGCAGACAAAAACCGTTCTTCGAGTAGCCCTTGGTGAAAGGATTCGTCCTGTCTTGATTCTCAACAAGATGGACAAATGTTTTCTTGAACTTAGAGTTGATGGTGAAAAAGCTTATCAAATATTCCAAAACATTATTGCAGATGCTAATGACATTATGGCTACTTATGATGACCCGCATCTTCGTGATGACAAGGTTTCCCCAGAGAACGGTACTGTCGCCTTTTCGGCTGGGTTGCACGGTTGGGCATTTACTTTAACTAATTTCGCAAAATTGTATGCCAGCGAATTTGGTGTGGACGAGCCTAAGATGATGGAACGGATATGGGGCGACAACTTTTTTGACTCGAAAACAAAGAAGTGGAGCAAACAACACACAGGAGCTGAAACTTGCAAACGTGGGTTTGTTCAGTTTTGTTATGAGCCCATCAAGATTATTATCAACGCTTGCCTGAACGACGAGAAAGACATCTTATGGCCGTTGTTGGCAAAGCTTGGTGTGACTATGAAGTCCGAAGAAAAAGAGTTGATGGGTAAACCATTGATGAGACGCGTCATGCAGACTTAGCTCCCTGCTTCTAAGGCTTTACTTGAATTGATGATATTTCATCTGCCTTCGCCTCGTACTGCTCAGAGATACCGAGTTGAGAACTTATACAAGGGTCCATTGGATGATGCTTACGCGAATGCTATCAGAAATTGTGATCCCGATGGTCCTCTTATGCTATATGTGTCAAAAATGATTCCTTCTGATCAAGGTGGATTCTTTGCTTTTGGTCGTGTGTTTGCTGGCAAGGTTTCAAGCCGTATGGAGGTTAGGATAATGGGCCCTCACTTCGTTCATGGAGACACGCAAAATCTATGTGTGAAGAGTGTTCAAAAAACTGTTATCTGGATGGGAAATAGGCATGAGATTGTTCAGGATGTTCCTTGCGGGAATATGGTTGCAATGGCAGGTTTGGATGATGATATCATCTCTAATTCTGGAACTTTAACAAACAAGGAAGAAGATGGTGCACACCCAATTTGTGCCATGCAATTCTCAGTTTCACCTGTTGTCCGTATTGCGGTTCAGTGTAAGTTTGCATATGACTTTCCTAAGCTCACTAAAGGTTTAAGGCGGCTAGCTAAATCCGACCCTATGGTTGTTTGTACCATTGAGGAGTCACGTAAATGTATTATTGTTGGTGCTGGTGAGCTTCGTATTGAAATCTGTTTGAAAGACCTAGAAGAGGATCTCATGGATAATGTTCGAATTAATAAGTCAGATCTGTGTGTCTCCTGCTGTGAAACGGTGCTTGAGAATTCTTGTCGCACCGTGATTAGTGCATTTAGCACTAACAATGGTAACCGTTTGCACATGGCAGCTAGTCGAATGAAAGAAGAACATGTAAATGCTATTGATAAGTGGCTAATTGGTTCACGTGATGATGAGTTTGTATGGGATGAGGATATTGCTATGAAAATTTTGTATTTCAGCCCTAAAAGTAATGGGCCGAATATGGTTGTCAATATCGGCAAGGGAGACCAGTACCCGGATTAATTAAGAATTCAGTTGGTTTCAGTTTTGTATATGCTTCAAAAAAAGGTGTCTTGGCTCAAGATAACATGAGGGGCATATGCTATGAGGTTTGTGACGTCGACCTTGATGATAATGACAATCCCCTTTGTGTTACTAAAATTGTTCCAGCAACAAAGAATGCTATATATGCTTCATAGCTCACAGCGAAACCCCGACTCCTTGAGCCAGTCTACCTGGTTGAGATTCAGTCACCTGAAGGCGCTCTTGGTGGGATCTACAATGTTTTGAATCAGAGGCGTGGACATGTGTTTGAGGAAACGCAGAGGGCTGGCACCTCATTGTACAACATTAAAGCTTATTTACCTGTTTCTCAATCTTTTGGTTTTTCTAATGCTTTGATGAAATCTACTGATGGTAAAGCTTTTCCTCAATGTGTATTCCATCACTGGGACATGATGTCGTCTGATCCACTGGATCCTGATTCTGAGGCGGGGGTACTAGTCGCCACCATCCGTAAGATGAAAGGTCTCAAGAAACATTTGCCAAAACTTACTGACTTTAGTGTGATTGTGGCATGACATTTTGGTCATTTAGTCATATGTTGTTTGTGGGTTCAGCAGGTCATTTAGTGTTATATCTAGTCTTATATTTTCGCCTAAGTCGTGTCTAGGGTAATCAAGAGTCGAGTAGCCTAGTTTCCTAATAGCTATGAATAAAGGTCGGTTGGCAATGTCTAAGCCCAACCCGACCCGTAGGACTTGTATAGTCGGTTCCCCCTCATCTCTATAAAAGGAGGTGAGGGGGAACAAACCAAACACGTCATTCTTTCAATAAAACTAATCGGGAACGATTAGGGATAATACCTTGTGTGGGCGTCGCTTTTCTGTCGATTCTGATGTGTGTGTTCTTCGATCGGTGATTCCGCATCTAGTAATCAGGGTTGTAGGGAATAAACCCTACAAGTGGTATCAAGAGCCTCGGTTATTCGAGATCGCTGGTTATCTAGGATCGATCGAAGGAGGTTATTGTTGATCGGGTTTAGATTAGCAAGGGTGCAGCAGTATTCGATTGAAGAGGGTGTGTTGGTTTTCCTGTTGTGAAGATCAACCTTCTGCCATTTTTGTTTTCTATCCTGGTGTTTGTGTAACAGGGAGAAGAGAGAAGGAAGAAGGTGGGATACGTATATAATTGTTTTTGGGTCAAAGTTTAATTTTGGGTCAAGATTTATATATTGTGTCAAAAGTATACTTTTTCTTTTTTTTATTTTGTTTAGAATAAAAAGGAAAATAGTATTACTTTAAAATATTTATACACAAGGTGACTTCGTAATTCGTGATTGTGAGGTTTAACGTATCACAAGGTTTAGCGAATTATCGAAGGGACTTTGTCGGTTTGTGATTGTGAGGTTTATCACAAGGTTTAGCAAATCAACAAAGGGATAAAGAATGACGGGAGCCAAGTTTGACATCGAGAAATTCGATGGAACTGGTGATTTCGGGTTATGGAGAATCAAGATGCGTGCTTTATTAATCCAGAGCGGATGTGAAGCAGCTCTGGAGGTTTTCCCCGCGAATATGGAAGCTGAAGAGAAATCTAAGCTTGACAAGAATGCTCACAGTGCCATGATTTTGTGTTTAGGTAACAAGGTCCTAAGAGAGGTTACCGGGGAGACGACTGCAGCGGGGGTTTGGTCAAAGCTCGAGTCTTTGTACATGACAAAGTCATTGGCCAACAAGTTGTACCTGAAGAAGAAGTTGTATACATTCTACATGCCGGCTGGACGAAAGATTTCCGAGCATATAGATGAGTTCAACAAAATCGTTCTTGATTTAGCAAATATTGAGGTAAAATTCGAAGATGAAGATCTTGCTTTATTGTTACTCACGTCTTTACCAGCATCATACGAACACTTTGTGGATACCTTGCTTTATGGACGGGAAGATTTGACTTTGGAGGACGTGATGGCCACACTAAATTCAAAGGAAATCAAAGAAAGGTTCAAGGCGAAGGGGGATGATGGTGAAGGGTTATATGTGAGGGGAAGAACTGATCGCAGGAATTCGCATCAGTCAAAGGGAAAGTCAAGATCGAAATCTCGAGGTGGAAGACTCAAATGCTTTATTTGCCAATCTGAGGAGCACTTGAGAAGAGACTGTCCGAAGAACAATCGCAAGAAGTCAAAAGGTTACGTCAAGAAAGATGATCAACCAAGCTCCAGTGGTTCGATTTACGACGATTCTGAGGTGATGATGGTGACGAGTGCAGAAAGACTGCAAGATTGGATCATGGATTCAGGAGGTTCATATCACATGTCACCCAGGTTAGATGTATTTTTTGATTTTCTGGAATGCGATGGGGGCAGCGTACTGTTGGGAGACAACAGGGAGTGCAAGATCAGAGGTATTGGCAAGGTAAAGGTACAACTGAAAGATGGGTCAAGTTTTGTGTTACACAATGTCAGGTACATTCCTGAATTGAAAAGAAACTTGATATCGCTGGGAACTCTTGAAAAAGAGGGATATACCGTAAAATTGCAGTCGGGCAAAGTCAAGGTGATTAATGGTTCTAGGGTTATTATATCTGGAACCAGAAGGGAGAACTGTGTGTACTCTTTGGATGGCCATGCATTGGCCGGTGAGCTTAATGCTAGTGTTGAAGAGAAAGACAGTCTTGTGCAGGTTTGGCATAAAAGACTAGGACATATCAGTGAGGCGGGACTTCACGTGCTGGAAAAGCAGGGTTTGTTTGGCAAGAAGAGTCTAGGTAAGCTCGATTTTTGTGAGAATTGTGTTCTGGGAAAGTCACATCGAGTACATTTCGGTGTAGGAAGGCACACTACTCAGGGAGTGATAGACTATGTTCATTCAGACTTATGGGGTCCGTCTCAGGTGGAATCATTGGGAGGTAGAAGGTATTTCTTATCTATAGTCGATGATTATTCCAGAAGGGTATGGGTTTATGTTCTCAGGTTCAAACATGAAGCATTTGAAAAGTTCAAATAGAAAATCAGACTGGGAGGACGGTTAAGAAGCTTAGGACGGATAATGGTCTTGAGTTCTGTAACCGGGAATTTAATCAGCTATGCACTGAGAGTGGGATTGCTAGACATTTGACGGTTGCCGGGACGCCGCAGCAGAATGGGTTAGCAGAACGGATGAACAGAACTCTCATGGACAAGGTACGCTGTTTATTAATACAGTCTGGATTGCCCAAGACCTTCTGGGCGGAAGCGACATGTACGGCCGCATATCTTATAAATAGGTCACCATCGACAGCGATTGAGAAGAAGACACCTATGGAGATGTGGTCGGGACATCCTAGTGATTATGGGATGTTGAGGGTTTTCGGCTGTGTCGCGTATTCACACGTTAAACAAGGTAAGCTCGAGCCGAGAGCGGTAAAATGCGTTCTTTTGGGGTATCCTGAAGGTGTGAAGGGGTACAGACTATATAGGCTTGATAATGAATCGCCTAAAATAGTCACAAGCAGGAACGTGGTCTTCAATGAAAGTGTCATGTACAAAGACACGTTGAAGGATACTGGTGCAGGAAAAGATAAGTCTGTTGAGGAATTACAAGTTGAGGTGGAACTGCAGAGGTTAAATAATCATACGCCTGAGGAAGACCATCCAGGTCAGGAAGATCAAACAGGTCCTGAAGATCAATCAGATCAGGAAGACCAGACAGATCAGGAAGATGGCGATGATGAAGATGCAGGGGTTCAAGAGATTGATCATCCACCGGATCTCACAGATTATCAATTAGTTCGGGATAGAGAGCCAAGGACAAGAACGAAACCGGCAAGGTTTCGGGATGAGAGTAATATGGTTGCTTACGCGTTTGCTGCAGCAGAGGAAGAAAATACTCATGAACCATTGACATACCAGGAAGCAGTTGCTTGTGAAGACAGTTCTAAGTGGAAAGCTGCTATGAAAGAAGAGATGGATTCTCTGAGGATGAATAAGACCTGGGTGTTAGTAGATCATCCAGCTGGGCAAAAGCTGGTGAGCTGCAAATGGCTTTTCAAAATAAAGGAAGGGATTGAAGGTGTTCAAAAGCCTAGGTACAAGGCAAGGTTGGTGGCTCGTGGATTCACACAAAGGGCAGGTATTGATTACAATGAAGTATTTTCGCCGGTAGTTCGACACACATCTATTCGGGTTATACTTGCATTGACTGCGTATAAAGATTATGAGCTGGAGCAGCTTGATGTAAAGACGGCGTTTTTACATGGAAATCTTGAAGAGGTGATCTACATGAGGCAACCACCGGGATTTGAACAAGGTAACAAGGTATGTTTGTTAAAGAAATCTCTTTATGGTTTGAAGCAGTCACCTAGGCAATGGTACAAGAGGTTCGATGAGTATATGCTGAGCAACGGGTTTAAGCGTAGCAATTACGACAGCTGCGTATATTACAGGATTTATGCACCAGGGGAGTATATCTATCTATTGTTATATGTAGATGATATGCTGATTGCTTGTAAAAGCAAGGCTGAGATCGCGGCTACCAAGTCTTTGCTTAAAAGGGAGTTCGACATGAAAGAGCTCGGGGAAGCAAAGAAGATTCTTGGTATGGAGATCTTCAGGGATCGGAGTCGCAAGATTCTGAGGGTGTCACAATCCGGGTACATTTCTAAAGTTTTAAAAAGGTTTAGAATGGACAATGGGAAGTCGGTTCAGACACCATTGAGTGGGCACTTCAAGCTGTCGTTGAAGGATTGCCCGGTTAGGGATTGTGATGTTGAAAGAATGAGTAGGGTGCCGTATGCAAATGCGGTTGGGAGCTTAATGTACTTGATGGTGTGCACGAGGCCAGACATAGCGTATGCAGTAAGTGTAGTTAGCAGATATTTGGCGAATCCGGGTAAACTCCATTGGAAAGCAGTGAAGTGGATTATGAAATATTTGCAGGACACTGTAAACGTGGGTTTGGTGTATGGGACAAATCGTGTCAACCATGTGGACGTAACAGGTTTTGTTGATTCAGACTACGCTAAGGATCCGGATAAGGGTAGGTCTCTCACTGGTTACGCATTTTTAGTACAAGGATGTGTTGTAAGCTGGAAGGCAACGCTACAACACGTGGTGGCTCTTTCAACTACAGAGGCAGAGTATATGGCCCTTACGGAGGCTGTGAAGGAAGCTATTTGGCTAAGAGGACTCTTGGAAGAGTTGGGCGTGGAGCTCAACACTGTTGCAGTTAATTGTGATAATCAGGGCGCGATTCACTTATCGCGGAATCATGTTTTTCATGAAAGGACTAAGCACATTAATGTGCGTTATCACTTTATCAGAGAAGTCTTGGAAGCAAAGACGGTTAAAGTTCTGAAGGTGGGTACTGAACACAATGCTGCGGATGCCTTGACGAAGGTGGTACCTGGACGCAAGTTACAACACTGCCTGGAATTGCTGAGTGTTGGGATAGGCTAATATAAGCCTAAGGTGGAAATTGTTATATCTAGTCTTATATTTTCGCCTAAGTCGTGTCTAGGGTAATCAAGAGTCGAGTAGCCTAGTTTCCTAATAGCTATGAATAAAGGTCGGTTGGCAATGTCTAAGCCCAACCCGACCCGTAGGACTTGTATAGTCGGTTCCCCCTCATCTCTATAAAAGGAGGTGAGGGGGAACAAACCAAACACGTCATTCTTTCAATAAAACTAATCGGGAACGATTAGGGATAATACCTTGTGTGGGCGTCGCTTTTCTGTCGATTCTGATGTGTGTGTTCTTCGATCGGTGATTCCGCATCTAGTAATCAGGGTAGTTAACATAGGTTTGTTTTATGTACTGTATTATTATTTTTAGGGTCGGCTTTGGTGGACGTCTTGATTTGTATTTGGTTGCGCTTTTGCGTTTACATATATGTTGCCCCTTAAAAATGGTCAAGTCACTAAGTACTATGACAACTCGAACATATCTTCAATCGCTAAACAGTACTATGACAACTCTTGAATCATAAACAATAATAGTATGCTGACTTCGATGTCTATCTATGGCAACAACTCAATCACAAAACAATACACGGCTGAAATTATATCACGAAACAAGACTTTCCGAAATTTCAAATCTCCTCATTCGTCCATAGGCCATTTCCAGTTTTCTCCTTCGATAATCCCAGCAACTGTACATGTGTCAGCCAGCCTACCCATATACCATATTGAGGTTATGTTACGGTGTTACCATTATCCGACTTGTTATGAATACACTCCCTAATCTGAACCATCATATCATTTACAAATACATTGCGAATTCCATGGTGTCTTGTCTTCCACAGGTAAATGACAAATCTTCGGTCTATTCTTTAGTAATCGTCGTGTTATCATACGAGAATCAAACGAGATAGACAATGACCGGCCACTTGTTAGTTATGTATAGTTTTTGTGCTCACCATCTCTTGTTCAGTGGTTCTTTAGTTAGTACTTCTGCTATGTTATATGGATAGAATGACCAGAAGCACTTGAATCATCACAGAAGGAAGAAAAATTGTAGCACCCGGCTAGTGTAAACCCAAGCACCCTTATATTTATAACTATTATCCACTAAAGAATACCTGCAAATTTTAAGCAGACTAGAACTCTTACGTATGCATGGAGTGTAGCCAATCATACAAAGTTCATACCTATCATAGGTCAGAATAGAGCTGCATAAATGACGTGAATATGAATCTGCTGCTTTGAGAGTAAAAGTGTTGAAACCATTCTAGCACCAAGCGTCCTGCAACTTGGTCAAGCTTCAGAGCAATTATTGATCTGGTATTGTAACATATATGTTTTAGACAAGTTAAATTTGTGGCGTGAAGGTAGCCATACTAGCAACAACGTCCTGCAATGCTAGAACTTCATTTTGCAATCCCATGGTTGGAGCGATTATCTGTCCCCTTAACACACACGTCTCGATCCAAATATCATTGTAAACCTTCTCAAACACTCAGAAACCAAGATCATCTTAATTGACTACCAACTACTTCATAAAGCCAAGGAAGGTAGTGTAAACCTTCTCAAAACTTCGTACTCGGAATCAAGACCACCGACTCTCAGTCACCATTGACGTTTGATGATGAATACAGATATGAGGGTCTTTTTGAGGCTGGAGCTACTGATCTCCCGTATGATGAATGTGATCTTCTTAGTTTAAATTATACATCCGGAATAACGTCAAAACAAAAATGAGTTAGAGGTGCTTATCTTAATTTCCTCGGCAGTGTGTTTATGCCTTGTATGCGAGAGATGCCAACATACCTCTGATCAGTGCCTTTATTTCACTGTAACTGTTATGAACTTAGTTGGTGGGACTAATGACTTATCCTAAAGATATCTATGTCCGTGTTATAAACTTAGTCTTTATTTTCATTTAAGTCAAAGTCGAGGGGGTTAAGTGTCGAGTTTGGTTTTGCTTGTGTCCCAAGCCAAACTTTGTATCTCTATAAAATAATCCTTTCGGGAAAATAACTTCTGTCGAGTATTATCTAACATCAAAGGGTTTAGCAAATCGGAAGTGTTATCACAAATTCGACTTATAAAGAAAGAAAGAAAATGTCAGACTCGATTCCTTTTGACATCCAATTGGAAATCATCAAAAAGGTTTCTAATGTCAAGTCACTTATCCGATTCAGGTCGGTTTCGACACCTTGGAAGGCTTATATTGATAGTTCTAAGTTTATCAAAGGTTACAACGCCCGCCATACGCAGCCGGACAATTGTACATTTGTAGATCTACGCTACAAATATGAAGATGGTCGTAGATTTGTTGAGGCAAACTACATTAGTTATGATGATAACAATGAAACTTTTAAGGTTGTTACATCTTCTGTTGTTTCTCCTCTTGTGAAACAATTTTCTATTGAAAAAGTTGTTGGTGTGTGCCATGGGTTACTATGTTTGTATGGTTCATATCTTGATAAAGAACCGATGATCGTTATTTGGAACCCTTCAATTGGAAAATCGTTTGGCATTGTTGTGCCTTGTAATGGTATACCATATTCTATATTTGGGTTTGGGGTTTGTCCGGTTACTAGCGATCTCACCGTTGTGAGATTAGGATGTGATGCTTCTTGGTCACTTTTCTCTGTTGAAGTTTTGTTGTATCAATTGGTGCTTTCATTAAGAGCCCTCAATTCGTTGAGGTATTTTAATCAAGGTTTCAAAAAAAAAAAAAAAAAAAAAAAAAAAAAGTTACTGTTCATCCGAGGCTACTGTTCACCGCAGCTACTGTTCATTCGGGGGGTACTATTCACGGCACTGTTCATCGGCGTTACTGTTCATCCGAAAAAAATTATTTTTATTTTTTTTCGATTTATTGTTTATGGCATCGAACACTAGCGATCGAGATGCATTATCTAAACTCTTGCAAATGGGTACGGTGGTTGAATATCAAAGTGAGTTTAAGTATCTTATATGTCGAGTTACAGGTATCTCTGAAAGTTTGCTTGTCTCGTTTTATATTTCCGGACTTAAACTGAAGCTACAGCTAGAACTCTTGCGGTCGTACTCGAAGCCTACAACATTAGGAGAAGCCTTCTACTTAGCTCGTATAGTAGAGACTCGTCTTGAGGCAATTGAGCAAGAGCAAACCGTTGAAAAGAAGGTGGTTGATTCTTCTACAACATCAAAAGTAGCACCCGAAGTTATAACTAAAGTGGCACTGGACGTTGTACTGGAAGTGGCATCAGAAGATGTGGTGAAGGTTACATCCGGACCTAATAAAGAGCACCTTGAGCTTGTGGTTAGTGAATCACATCTTGTTGTTGATGAATCGCCCAAGAAGGTCATGTGGTTTGTTTCATCCGAACGAAAAGACTTTAGAACAGGAGTCCAGATATCGTTAATACTCGAGCCACACAACATGTTGATTGAGAATGTGCAAATGCTTAGGAAACGTCTTAAAATTTGGGACCCGGGAATCAAAAGTATTTTCAAGACATCACCTTGAGGACAAGGTGGTTTCGAAGGAGTGAGGAGTGTTACACCCTTGGTTTAGGATAAGTATCATATTTATCATTTGGTTAGGATATGTGTTAGGATAAGTGTTTATCATGTTTTAGGATAAGTCTTTGTGTTTATGAGAGTTATCTCATAAGGGTCTATTTAAGGTTTTGTAATCCTTAATGAAAGTAATCAATCAAGTTTAAGTCAATAAACAATGTCTAGTCTTCTCATCTCAAGTTCTTAAGGAGCCAGCACACGCTAAAAGTGGTGCCCTATCCCGATATTACCCGAGAGGGTCGTATCAAGTTTATTCATTGAGTTTGGGTGTTTGGACTGTGCTTCCAGATAGTAATTGGCCTCGTGGATCTATTAGACCTAATTGCAAGTCAACTAGTGTTGTTGATAGGTTTATTTATTGGGGTGCTTTTGAAATGATCTATGCTGAGGATGGTAAACCTAGCCTAAATCGTATGCTTTTGTCATTTGATTTAAGCTCTAAAGAATTGAGAGTGCTAGACCTACCAGATAATTTGACAAACGAGCTATATGGATCTTCCTCCGTGACCATTTGTAAGCTAAGGGAGTCTCTTATTGTCTATGGATGCATTATGGTCGGGGAAGCATTATGTTGTGGTGTATGGGTAATGGAGCATGATTTGTCTTTCACAAAGCTATTCACAATTAGCGCAAATGTATTTAAGATATTGGGGTTTAGGAAGAGTGGTGAACCCATATTTGAAGTTTTCAAGGACCGGCCAAAAGAGCCTACCACCATCGATGTTTACGACCCTTGCTCACAACAAATCAAGAATCTTGGGATTGATGGGGTTGTTGGAGGAAACGGCTCATTATTCATTGACTCTTACAAGGAATCACTACTACTACTTGATCACTCGGATTCACAAATATATGCTGACCACAATGAGTGATTACGAGCATGGCCACATATAAAGGTGTGTATAAACAAAGTGATACGTTTAGCTAAGGAGGGAGAGAGAGAGACCTAGTTTGTAGTGTAGGTATGGAAACATCGCTCATGACCCATGTGCTTTGCGTCTTGTGTATTTCGTCGAAAATTGCAATGAAGTTTTTGAACCTTTCTTTTAGTACTTGTTTGTAACTTTTCATTTACTCGTATCCCTTCTTGTGTGATAGATACATTGTAATAGCCTCGCCCATTTTTCGCGTTGGTAGCTTTTCTGGTATTGTTGCACCTCGGATGACCTTCGTCTGCACCAATTGTCACCCATTAGTTTCTTTATCTCGGTCGAGCCTTTTACCTTTTGTATAATGTACCATCCGTTGTTCATTAAGAAAATGTAACGCAGCGAAGGGTCTTTGTATAGAGTCGACTTTACAATTTTCGTGGGTGTGCTGCTAATGGTGATTTCTCCAAGTCGATTTCCTCCGGGGACGGGCTTTGGTTTAGTTTAGCATTTTGTTGGAATATCTGTTCCAGGGTGTCACCATACTCACACGCGTATTTCACGTAGTTTAGCACGTGTGAGTGGGTGGACCGCGCCTGGAACGGGCGTTTTAGCAACATCATTTCTAAACGAGTTTTCAAGATCACCAAAAATGTTAACCGCTCCTTCACCTATACGGTATGTGACGGAAGATATCTCCTTACTCAAATCATTATTCGAGTGTTCTTCTATGGTTTCATCCGAATCTGAATTACCAAGGATATTAATGCGAGTGTTTAGTACATCTTGTTTATCATTTACGTTATTTATGATTAGTACTGATATAGGGGGATCGATTTTGATTGATTCCATCTTGTTCATGGTTTTTGCTTGGAATGTTAGGAAATCTTTTCGAACATGGAATTATAAGCTTCAGTTCCTATATGTGTACCACATGTGAACTTTACTGGAACTATGTCCGTATTGTTAAAATAATTCAGAAGTAGTCTAAGTTGCACGTTGTGTTTCAGTTAGGAATTTGAATAAATCAAACCATGTGGGTTTGAAAAGTCCGAGTCATATGCTTAGTGGAGTCTGTTTCCTTATTTTTCTGCAAAGTTTCCCTTTAAATAGCAAGGCAAATTGTACGTTGTATTTATCCCCTCAAAACACTCAGTTAATAACACAACAAAACATTTTGCCATATATCTTCTGTTTTCCATTGTTTCACTGTTATTTGATATATAGAGCTCGTGAAGAGCAAGTTATTTCCAACATTTGGTATCAAGAGCAAACCCTGGTGCATGCCCAAATATCAATCTCGTGAAGAGATGACAGGAAACAATGGCAATAACGAAAAAGATGGTCATATCACACTTCACTACCCGATGTTGTCACGAAGCAATTATGCCGCTTGGGCAATCAAGATGCGGGTCTTCATGCAGGCTCAAGGAGTTTGGGATGCTGTTGAACCACGAACCTCAAACACGGTGGTGGAAGTGAAGAAAGACAAGATGGCGTTGGCAGCCATCTACCAAGGTATCCCTGAAGATTTGTTATTATCACTAGCTGAAAAGAAGTCGGCAAAAGAAGCCTGGGACGCCTTGAAGACTATGTTCATGGGGGCAGATAGGGTGAGGACAGCAAGGATTCAAACTCTAAAAGCGGAGTTTGAAGCCATGAGCATGAAGGAGTCAGAAGGAGTTGATGAGTTCGCTGTGAAAGTGAGCAACATAGTTAGTACCATGCGTACGTTGGGGGATACGATAGACGAATCCTATGTGGTGAAGAAGCTGCTTAGGGCTGTACCAACCAAATTTATTCAGATTGCCTCAACTCTTGAGCAATTTGGGGATTTGGAAAAGATGACAGTGGAGGAAGTAATAGGAAGATTGAAGGCTCATGAAGAAAGAATGAAGGGGCATGGTGAAAGCGATGATCGAAAGCTTCTCTTGACTCATCAAGAGTGGTCGGAGAGAAACAAGAAAAAAGGAGAAGGTGATTCCAAATCGAAGTCAAATCGTGGTGGATTTGGAGGCTCACGAGGCAGAGGCAGAGGAAGAGGTAGAAATCATGGTGTTCGTGGTCGTGGTAGAAGTGGATCATACCATCAAAGAGAAGGAAGTCAAGGTGCGTCTGGTAGTCAAGATAAGAGCAGGGTACAATGCTATAATTGCCAAGAGTATGGGCATTATGCAGCTGAGTGCAAGAATCCAATGGAGCACAAACTGAAACTACTCAAGGAAGAAGGAGAATTGGTAAACCCCACAGAATACAGAAGCATAGTGGGAGGACTCAGGTATTTAACACATACTCGCCCAGATATATGTTTTGCAGTTGGGATTGTTAGTCGCTTCATGGAGAAACCAACTGTAAAGCACCTTCAAGCTGTGAAGAGAATACTAAGGTATGTTAAAGGGACACTTGGTTATGGTCTGAAGTATTCGAAAGGCGGAAAAGACATTACTCTCACTGGATACACCGACAGTGATCTAGCGAATGATGTGAATGATAGGAAGAGTACAGGAGGTATGGTCTTCTATGTGAATGGTAATTTGATTACATGGGCATCACAGAAACAGAGATGTGTGGCTTTGTCCTCATGTGAAGCAGAGTTCATGGCTGCAACAATGGCAGCATGTCAAGGAATTTGGTTGAGAAGATTGCTCAGTGAGATAACAGGACAAAACATACCACCTGCAGCCTTGCTTGTTGATAATCGCTCCTCACTTGATCTCATGAAGAACCCAGTTTTCCATGGGAGGAGCAAACATATAGATATACGATTTCACTTCATTCGAGAATGTGTAGAGAATGGTGAAATTACAGTAGCTCATGTATCTGGGAAAGAACAAAAAGCTGATATACTCACAAAACCATTAGCAAGAGTGAAGCATGAGGAGATGCGAAATCTCATGGGAATCAAGAAGGTCTGAACTTCTGAATTAAGGAGGGAAATGTTAAAATAATTCAGAAGTAGTCTAAGTTGCACGTTGTGTTTCAGTTAGGAATTTGAATAAATCAAACCATGTGGGTTTGAAAAGTCCGAGTCATATGCTTAGTGGAGTCTGTTTCCTTATTTTTCTGCAAAGTTTCCCTTTAAATAGCAAGGCAAATTGTACGTTGTATTTATCCCCTCAAAACACTCAGTTAATAACACAACAAAACATTTTGCCATATATCTTCTGTTTTCCATTGTTTCACTGTTATTTGATATATAGAGCTCGTGAAGAGCAAGTTATTTCCAACACGTATGTGCAGATATATATCTTATTTTGTAGCTATTAATGTTGGAATCTTTATGTTATGATATATAAGTATTGCAGAACATTTTTTCTTTTAAATGGAGGGCGACACGTCAAAGTCGCAGTCGAATCATGAGGATAGTCAGATAAGTCCTAAAAGCATCGTTGCAGAAATCCTAAAGGTGAGATTCAGAAGCATTGAATCAGCTAACAAAATAGTTATCATGGAATATTAGCGTTGGACCAGTTTATCAATGAAGTCATTAAAACGCCAACAGAAGATTGACAAGTTATCAAGCATGCATGCTGCGTTGGAAAATGAAACCAATGAGCTTTTACTTAAACAGATTTTTGAGTTGTAAAAGGAGGTTAGCAAGATTACAAGATTAAAACACGAAAATATCCAGTGACTCAGATGTGCAGTCTTGGGCCAAGGATTATACCCAGTGAGTGAATGAATTTCGAGTCTTGGTTAAACACAAAGCTTGGAATGCGTGCAACTTATTACTAAAGGGATATCTGTTCAGGGGCGGAGCTATGCATTAGCTACCTGTGGCACGTGCCACACATAGATTCTGGAGACGAAGAGTAAATTATTGGTAAATTTTTTATGTTTTTTAAAAGGTGCTACACCCATATGAAGAGAAAGAGGTGTTTGGACTGTGTTTTTAAGAAATTAGATGTAGACGATGGAGATAAAAGATGCTGCTTTGTCCTATTATTTTTTTTGGTAGACTTTCTTTTGTGACAACGTGGACACCCATTGGCCATAGGGGTTTTTTTTTAATGTTTTTTTTTTCTGGTTATAATTCGTATTAAACACTTGCTGAAACATGATGCAGGGCAAAGCTATCCAATTATTTTATGTTTGTAGTCTATTCAATATTTACTTTTCACCATAGTGCTAATGATATGGTATATCAATTTTATCATTTAAAATTTCTTGATTATATTTGAGCAGGGACATTTAGGAAATTTGAGGTTATATAATTTAAATTCTAACATTTAGTATTCAAAAGATAGATTTTATGTGCAAACTTGATTGAGCTAGCTCAGTTGGCCACCAAGGGTAATCTTGGGAAGGTATTTTTGAATTAAGAACCATAAGTGGGGTTTATCCCCTAAAGAGAAGGTTCGAGGCTTGCATACTGCCCAATTGGATGTCATTGTAAGCTCCAATCACTAACTACTAACTCGCCATTAAAAAAAAAAATTCATAATAATTATCAACTATTGTTTGTAAATATGTTATTCGGTATAAAAAGACAGTAGTACATTGTAGGTTGTAACTAAGGCATTGTGTCGCCAAATTTCACAGGGTGACCTTTTTTGGGTCGTCAAGTTTTACGCGATGTCCTTTCTTATTAAGAACCATTAATTTGATTAACATGCACGCCATCACATTTTTGACCTAAAAATGTGTTTTTCTTCATGTGACGCGCATGTGGCCTTTTTCATGTCACTTAAGAACACGTGAATGAATTTTTTTTTGTGCCACACACGTTTGATATTTCTGGATCCGCCACTGTATCTGTTTAACCCAAGAAAAAAAGTACTCTAGAGACGATTTAACACAAGAACCGGATGGAGATCCGTTTGGATTCACTACAAGTTGTGCATACTTGACTGTCTTCGGTTATTAAAGGTGTAGAAAAAGTAAACAATGAACTATTGTTGAAATTGGCAGAACTCTTACGAAGGTGGTAAGAAGTAACAAGTTATTTCAGAAAGAACACGCGGTTTGACTTTTCGAGTTGACCGAATCGCAATGTGTCAAGAGAACACACAAGTGAGATGTCCCCAAATTCTCAGAAGAGATCAGGGTTCGTTGGGTGAACATTTTGGCATGACCATGGATAGATCAGTAAACGGCCGTGGGAATACCGGTTATGCACTGTAGATCGGATCGACTCCCAAGTAACCTGAATAGGGATCTACTCCACTCGCTCTTTTACGGTTTATCCATATTACTAGATCACTTTTTTTCAGTATTAAGAAGACAGGGTACCATAACACTTTCCGAAATTTCAAATCTGCTCATTTGTCCAGAGGCCTTTCCAGTTTCCCCTTTCGATAATCACAGCAACTGTACATGTGTCAGCAAGACTAGCCATATACCATACTGAGGTTGTGTTACTGTGTTGTCATTACCCGACTTGACGATCAGCAAAACTCGTCGATGGACAATATCTCCAAATCATAGAAACCATCTAACTTTGATTTCCAGATAATTAGTTCTTGTTGAATAGGTAAATTTGTGTTTTTGACCCAGTAACCTTCAAATGGGTCAATTTCGGTTATGTTTGGTTGACCAAAAGATTTACACAAACTGACCCATTCCTGCAAACTGAGCCTGCATTAAAACGATCTTTGTCTCACAAACTTATAGGGTTCGAGCGGTTTGTCAATGAAGTCATTAAAACGACAACACAAGATTGTGATAGAAAGAAGTCTTACTTGATAACAAAATTGACGGAGTTATCAAGCATGCCTGCTGCGTTGCAAAATGAACATGATTTATTGAATGAAAAACTCATCACTGATTAGCAGAATGTAAAAGAAACCAATGAGCTTTTACTTAAACAGATTTTTGAGTTGTAAAAGGAGGTTATCAGCAAGAACGAGAAGATTGTAAGATTACAAGATTAAAAGACGAAAATACTAAGTTGAAGGTAGATATTCAAGAGAGTGAATCAGATGTTCAGTCTTGGGCCAAGGATTATACCCAGTGACTGAATTCTAACATGCAATCGAGAAAGAAAAAGTGGTTAAGATAGAGAAGCAACAGAATGAAATTCGATGTTGGAAGGCTAAAAGTGCAAGTTATTACTAAAGAGAAGTCATTTAACGATTTGATCAAACCCTTAAACGTTTTGAAGTCAAAGAAAGAAAGTATTAGTGCACAGATCAGTACACTTCGACAAAAAAAGTACTCAAGAGACGATTTAACTCAAGAACTGGATGGAGATCCGTTTGAATTCACTACAAGTTGTGAAAACGGCGGAACAGACAGAAGACAAGTGAAAATCTCAGCAAATGTTGAAACACAGTTTGACTTTTTGAGTTGACCGAATCGCAATGTGTCATTGAGATGACTAGCTCTTCGATTTTGTTGTCTATACAAAGCTAGCCTTGTTTCATATCCATCACATCATACACATGAGTTAGGGAAAAAATATGCATGTGTCTGGTATTAGATCAGATCGACTCTCGGCTAACCTGAATATGGATCTTCTCCACTCGCCCGTTTACGGTTTATCCATATTACCAAATCACTTTTCTCAGTATTAAAAAGACAGGGTGCCATAACACTTTCCTAAAGTTTAAAGCTGCTCATTCGTCCATAGGCCATTTCCAGTTTCCTCTTTCGATAATCACAGCAACTGTCCATTTTGAGGTTATGTTACCATTACCCGACTTGCTATGAATACACTCCTTTATCTCATTCCTTGGTGTCTTGTCTTCCACAGGTAAATGACAATCAATGATTGCGTGAGAATAATTGAACCTTACAATAATTGAAATTGTAGCGCAGAGTCGATAAAGCCATATCAGAATATACTAAAAGTACAAAACGCATGCCTCTACAAATATAAGTTAGGCATTTATGCCTTCTGTGTATTGAAGAAATGGAACAGAAGCTAGTACAAGTGTACCACATCGCTTTTTTAAAGTTTATTTATTCAGAAACTTCGGATATTTAGGAAGTACAGTGTAGTTGACTTCTAAAGCATACTGTTTATGTTAGGGCGATGTTGGTTTTTTTAGCGCATAGTCAATAAAGCCATATCAGAATATAGTATCAGTGTTCCACGCCTTATAAAAATGGAACGGATGCTAGCTAGTATCAGTGATCCTGGTCTTATAATAACGTCGGAATACCAAGTAGATAGGTTGTTAAAGGTAGTAATCCCAAACACCCCTTAAATAGGAACTTACAGCTAACCGTATAACCATCTGATCACCACCAAATTTTACAAACTCGTATATCTGCATATAAACTGATAACGTACTGCTGAAAGAGCAAAAGTGCCCTTCAAGACAACCATAGGAGGTAACCATAAAACTTTCCGAAATTTAAAATCTGCTCATTCCTCATTCGTCCATAGGCCATTTCTAGTCTCCTTCGATAATCATAAAAACTGTACATGTGTCAGTCAGCCTAACCATTTGAGGTTATGTTACTGTGTTACCATTACCCGACTTGCTATGAATACACTCCTTTATCTGATCCCTCCTCATTTACAAATACATTGCTATGAATACACTTCTTTAGTAATCCCCGTGTTATGATCATTTTTAACCATAATCATGTAGGGTATCATAAGAAAAACAAACGAGATAGAGAATGACTCTTGCTATGTATGTTTTTTGTGCTCGCCATCTCTTGTCCAGTGGGTCTTTAGTTTGTACATGTTCATTGAATTAAACGTTTATGACGTCCTTTAATTGTTAAAACAACGTAACATCATGCGCCTAGCAAAACTCCTCAATGATGAATATCTCCAAATCATAGAAACCATCTAACTTTGAATTCCAGATAATCTGTTCTTTTTTTAATGGGTAAATTTTTGTTTTTGACCCAGTGACCTTTAAATGGGTCGACTGGGTTACCTTTGGTCTCTAAGGGGCAACTAGGTTGAGCTAGAGATTTACACTTGACCTGCTGCCATGCTTTCGCAATTTGGCACACACTAAAAAGGACATCCTTTAACCAAAAGTCGTCATCCAACGTGCCATTTTTGCTACCTGATTACAAAGTGAACAACCCTTCATCAGTTCATCTTCGCCCATGCGACTTCAAACGAGTTGTAAATTTATTTTATTTTTTATTGAAATGATGAATATATATCAATGTCAAAACAATATATACAAGAGATAAACCGAACTATGACATGCCCATAGCTCGAAACAAACCAAGCATCCTCCGATCCTACAGGCAATACATACATAAGAGATTACATTTCTCCTCCAAATGATTTCTATAAACTGACTTAACTACATTACAACTCAAACCGTACTTTTTTTAAGATGAGATCTAAGCTCCTTGGCGTATACATGCAACTACCAATAATTTAGTGACATCTTGTGCATAAAAGTCGACACAGTTAGTTGATTGGGCAACGGGGTGAAGTTGGTTTGGTTCAAAACATGGTTTTTAGTGAGCCCATGTGATCCCCGGTCAGCAATGCCAATCTGGACACAGGGAACGAAACTCACCAACTGTTTCTAGATATCAAGTAACAAAAATGAGAATAGGCCTGCTCACTGCGGTTCAAATATGCGCTGATTCCGTTTATATACACAATATTAGTTCTTTGACAGCAGGTCATAGCATATTCAAGAACAGAAATGTGTTTTTTTAACGGCAATATATTGTGATCTTATTAGGCCTTTCCTATTATAACGAAAAAGATCTTGAACCTTAGAATAATCCTTATACTAATGTAGTTGATCGTTCTGACTTACGTCTAAAGGAATATATGTTTGAGTGATGTTGGGTTTTTTAGCACAGAGTCGATAAAGCCATATCAAAATATAGTATCACTGTACCACGTCTTATAAAAATGGAACGGAGTGTACCACGTCTTATAAGAATGTTGGTAATCCCAAACACCCCCTAAATACGAACTTACAGCTAACCAGATTGTACTTTTTACGAAGAAAATCAGTTTATTAGCCATGTCAAACACCCGTATAACTATTTACTAACTTATTACTCTTGAGATAAGCTCTTTTCTTCTTCTTTATCAGCTACGCAAGGCACGATAGCTCCCAATATATCCCTCGCATAATAAACAACCAGTTGATCACCACCAAATTTTACAAACTCGTATAGCTGCATACGGACAGTCATATATGTAGTATATAATACAGTATTCTTTTACCCAAACTGCTGAAAGAGAAAAAGTGTCCTTCGAGGCAACCATTTGAGGTAACCATAATACTTTCCGAAATTTCAAATCTGCTCATTTGTCCATAGGCCATTTCCAGTTTCCTCCGTCGATAATAACAGCAACTGTACATGTGTCACCCAGACTAGCCATATCCCATATTATGATTGTGCGACTGTCTTACCATTACCCGACTTGTTATGAATACACTCCCTTAGCTGAACCCTCATTTACAAATACATTGCGAATTGGTTTCTTGTCTTCCACAGGTAAATATCATCATGGTTTTAAGGTGCAAGTATTATATGATCATGAACACTTTCCTTTTTATCTATTCTCTCTTAAAGAAAACATCTTAACATCAAACGCTAAGCAAAACTCGTCAACGGACAACATCTCCAAATAATAGAAACCATCTAACTTCGAATTCTAGATAATCAGCTCTTGTTGAATAGGCAAAATTGTCTTTTTGACCCAGTGACCTTAAAATGGGTCAATTGGGTTACTTTTGGTCTCTAAGGGGGAACTAGGTTTGACCTAAAGATTTACACTTGACCCGCCATGCTTTCGCAATTTGACACACACTAAAAAGCACAACCATAAGTCGTCTATCATACGTCGTACTTCATAGTACTAATGTAAGAATAGTTATTTGACATTGATATAATACGTCATACGTCATAGTTAAAATAAAAATATGATCCCAATAAAAATATGATCCCAATAACAATGTTAAAATAAAAATTCTCTACATTTCTTGGTTTTGGGGTTTGTCCGGTTACTAGGGATCTCATTGTTGTGAAATTAGGATGTAGATCAAAATATTATGGCTATTATGGCTCCCTTTGCAGTGTTGAGGTTTTTACACAGAGTTCGGGAGTTTGGATCGTGATTCCAGATAGTAATTGGCCTCGTGGATCTATTGGGCTTAACAAGTCAACTTGTGTTGTTGTTGATAGGTTTATGTATTGGAGTGCTTTTGAAACGACCTATGATGATGTTGGTATACCTATCAAAAATCATATTCTTTTGTCATTTGATTTGAGTACTACGGAATTTAGAGTGCTAGACCTACCAGATGGCTTGAAAAACGAGCCATATGGAGGTTTCCCTTGTAAACTAAGGGGATCTCTTGTTGTGTATGGGGACATTTTGGTCCAGGAAGTAACAAGTTGTGGCGTATGGGTAATGGAGCAGGATTCGTCTTTTACAAAACTATTCACAATTGGAACATGTGTACCTAAGATGTTGGGGTTTATAAAGAGTGGTGAACCCATATTTGAAGCTATGGACTGGGGAAAATGGACTACCGAGATTGATGTTTACGACCCTTGTTCACAACAAATCAAGAATCTCGGGATTGATGGGATTGTTGGAGGAAAGGACTTATTATTCATTGACTCTTACAAGGAATCACTACTACTACTTGATCAATCGGATTTACAAATATATGCTGACCATAATGGGTGATTATGGTGATAGCCACATTTCAAGGTGTGTATTTACTAAGTGATATGCTTACCTAACGAGGGAGGGAGGGACCTTGTTTGTTGTTTAGATATGGAAAAATCACTTCCATCTATTATTGTTCTTCATAATGTTTTTAGGTAATGACGATTATGCAATCATATGCGATTATGGTTCTGATTTATAATTATTGGAATAGCGAATGTCTATTGTTATTAAACATAATCTTCTAGGTTTTAGTATGTAGTTTTCCTCCTCAAATGGAGTGTTTCGAATCAGAATTACAGTCAACACAAGGACAGTTGCAGAAGCTGTTAAAGCGAAGTCGTTAATTACAAACAGTGTATGCGGAGTAAACTAGTTAGTTAACACGGAAGTCCTGTTAATAATTGACCTTTAAATATATGGAAATCGGAATTCCAGCAGTTTGCTAAAGAAGTTAACACGATACTAGGGGATATAGGATCAAATATGTTTTACTTGACAACAAGTTTAACTGATCTAGTATCTTTGAGTATTTGGTTGCAATACGGCAGTTTGAGTTTTTTGTGGTCTTTATATGCAAAGTCAAACATTATGCATGATGGAATATACAAACCAATGATAAGGTTACTTTGTGAGATTTTTGAGCCCACTGGTTAACAATATAAGTAGAAATAAAACATAACCAAAAGGGGTGTTTGGAAAAGCTTACTTTGTGAGCTTTGTGAGCTCATCCATGCCTTGTTTTGGTCGAGTTATAGTGTATATTTCGAGTTTCACTTTTCGTGGTCTTTACCAAATAGTGTTAAAGAATCATGTTATATGTTAATTATGATTACTACTAGTGATCTTGTTCATGTTTTTTGCTTAGATATGTTGAATATTGGTTCAAGAAATGTATAGATTCGAATCTTGATTTCATAATGTGTTAGTTGCAAATAAATTCCGAATGTGTTTCGCATGTTACTATTTAAAGTCTTTTGAAATTTATTGAACTTATGTTAACTATATACCAAAAAACTATGTCACAACTGTCGACGTGCATGTTGCTGTTTAGATCATCATATTGATGCGAGTCTTAATACATTTTTCTTGTCATTTATGATTATTACTGATCTAGGGGGGATTGCATCTTGTTCATGGTTTTTGCTTGGAATGTATGGAAATGTTTTCGAATTTGTTATGATAACTTTTATTAAAAATTTGTAAAGCTAGGTATACCACATGCTGTTGCTTTACCGTCGCCAAAAATACAAATGGATAAATGCTCGAAGTTGGAACAGCGATTGGACTCTCGTTTTGGTTCCCCTTTACTATCTGGCAATCTCAGAGTTCATTATTTTGCAGCATATAGATTATAGTAACACGATGTCGAGTTATCATTGAACTCACATTCCTCATAGAAAGTCTTTGAGACAATGTTTATCCCATCACAATATTTGATCTTAGTTATGTGATTATGTGGGCTTGATTGATATAAAAGACGGCTTGTACTATATCATACTATCATGGTAAGAACAAAGAGGATGATTACAGCAGCGACTAATGCCATGTAATTCCATATGCTAGCATCTTGTCATACGCCTAGTAGCTTAAACCGAAAGAAAGATTTTGGTACTTAGCAGCATTCACGCTATTGGTTGTCGCAAACATATACTTGGACATTACTAACATTGTCACTAACTTTGTGCCTACAAGCGCCAAAAATGCAGAGATGCCAGCCTGCCGCAACTTGATACAAATTTACCCGCCAACAACAACACAGACCAAGGCTGTACCTTAGTACTGTGAGGATTATCCCACACCGACACAGAGATCAAAAATAAAAAAATAGTTTTGCGAGTGATCTGAATTATATGTATAAAGACAATTAGTACTACTAATACTAAGATGATTCATAACATATAGAACAGTAGTAGCAAGAAAACCGAATAGAATAAGTAGGGTCGGACAATCACCTTTCTCAATTGCATTTGCAACTTTGCACAAGAGCAGCATCAAGTTCTTGTTCTAATTCTGTCATATCAGTCACACAAAGCTCCTCACTGTTATTCTCCCACACAAGCCTGTGTAAAAAATTGGGATTTCATGCTGATAGGCGAATTATATCACTGTAAACCTGAACTGAATACTTAAAAAACTGAAGTTGTCCCTGCTAATCGAAGAACCCAAATCTAAACCTGAAACCAATACACAAACTGACCCATTCCTGCAAACTGAGCCTGCATTTCCAGTTACTGAATAACATGCTACTTAGAACAGAACCATAAGCCGCTAAGAGTGAGTCTCAAAAGAGAGGTCAAGGGTTCAAACCTCACTAGGTGTGTACACTTGGAGGTGGCCACGGAGGTTCACCTGCGATGACTCTGGGCTATCCAAAAGGGTAGTCGCCCTGGGATTAGTCGACTCGTATTGTCGAGTCGGAAACCTAGGTATACCCAAAAAAAGAGTGAGTCGTAATTAACAAACACCCGTTATATCAGGTATTCAGTTATGCATCTCGGGCTATTCTATCATCGTGATGGTCTATGTTTGGGAATATAGAACGCGCTTTCTTTCCATGCTTAGGCAAAAAGTCCAATATAATAGATCACAGGTCAGATTAGAGTTGTATAAATGATGCGAATACGAATCTGCATCTTACCCATATAAATTGTCAGGTGGTATTGAGAGTAGAAGTGTCGAAACACATTTAACGTCGATCTCTAGCACATTTTTTGTTTATGTTACATTGGAATCATCCAATAGAGCTACCGATAAACAATTTGGTGAGGCTTCAAACTTCAAAGAAATTATAGATCCGATAGTGTAGCATATGTGTTTTAGACAAGTTAAATTTGTGGAGTGCAGGTAGCCATACTAGAACCAAAATGTTCCTGCAGTGCTAGAATCTTCTCAAAAAGTCATACGCAGAATCAAGACCACCGACTCTTAGTCTCCATTGATGCTTGATGATGAATACATATATGAGCGCATTTTCGAGGCTGGAACTACTGATTTCCCGTATGATGAGTCTTCACAAGAGAATGCTGGATCAGGTGTGCAGTCTCCGCTGGATTGGGTCAAAGATTATACCCAGTTACTGAATTCTAACATTGAAATCGAGAAACCAAAGGTGATTAAGCTAGGAAAGCAACAGAATGAACTTTTAGTTAGAAGCAGCCGTAAAGAGACTTCTAAATCAAAAAGTACAATTTCACAACTGAAGCAAGATCAAAGCCAAGTGGGTCAACACCTCAGTCAAGCAAATTAATTCACGACCCACAAGAGAGCATTGTTACTGCGATGTCAATACACGAAAAAGGAACCACAGAGTAAAACACAATGCTTGACGAGTACAAATGTGAGATGACACAAATGGCAGTCATGAATAGGTTGAAAGAAAATGTATGGAATATCGATGTTGGAAAGCTCAAGAGAGGTCGTTTAACGATTTGATCAAACGCTTAAACGTTTTGAAGTAAGAGAAAGGAAGTATTAGTGCATCGGTCAATACTACTTCAAGAAAAAATGTACTCTAAGAACGATTTAATTCAAGAACTGGAGATCCGTTTGGATTCACTACAAGTTGTGCATACTGGAGTGTCTTCGGTTATTAAAGAATCTAGTACCAGTGTACCACATCGCTTTTCTAAGTTTATTGTTTCAGAAACTTCGGATATTTAGGAAGTACAGTGTGGTATATATATTCATTCGTCTTGTCATTAGGGGGTGTTTGGATTTGCTTATTTAAGTGCTTGCCTCCCTCGTTTATAAAGCCGATAATCAATTATTAGTGTTTAGGAGAACTTGGTATATGCTTTTGGTTATAAGAATGTCTGTATATATATCTAATTAAATACGAAGTAGATAGATGGTTTAAAGCTAGTAATCCCAAACACCCGCTCAATAGGAACTTACAG
This sequence comes from Glebionis coronaria, assembly GCA_025667525.1. NCBI lineage: Eukaryota > Viridiplantae > Streptophyta > Magnoliopsida > Asterales > Asteraceae > Glebionis > Glebionis coronaria. Next base: position 512,922 of record JANFOE010001219.1, read on the forward strand.
CTACCAGGTTGTACTTTTTGAGTAGATAAGCAGTTTATAGCCATGCCAAACACCCGTATAACTATTTCTTAACTTATTACTCTTGAAATAAGCTCTTTTCTTCTTCTTTATCAGCTACGCAAGGCAGGATAGCTCCCAATATATCGGCATAATAAGGAACCAGCTGATCACCACCAAATTTTACAAACTTGTATATCTGCATACAAACTGATAACTCATATATGTAGTATATTAATACAGTATTCTTACCCAAAACTGCTGAAAGAGCAAAAGTGTCCTTCAAGACAACCATTTGAGGTAACCATAATACTTTCCGAAATTTCAAATCTGCTCATTTGTCCATAGGCCATTTCCAGTTTCCTCCGTCGATAATAACAGCAACTGTACATGTGTCACCCAGACTAGCCATATCCCATATTATGATTGTGCGACTGTCTTACCATTACCCGACTTGTTATGAATACACTCCCTTAGCTGAACCCTCATTTACAAATACATTGCGAATTGGTTTCTTGTCTTCCACAGGTAATTATCATCATGGTTTTAAGGTGCAAGTATTATATGATCATGAACACTTTCCTTTTTATCTATTCTCTCTTAAAGAAAACATCTTAACATCAAACGCTAAGCAAAACTCGTCAACGGACAACATCTCCAAATAATAGAAACCATCTAACTTCGAATTCTAGATAATCAGCTCTTGTTGAATAGGCAAAATTGTCTTTTTGACCCAGTGACCTTAAAATGGGTCAATTGGGTTACTTTTGGTCTCTAAGGGGGAACTAGGTTGACGTAAAGATTTACAATTGACCTGCCATGCTTTCGCGGTTTGGCACACACTAAAAAGCACAACCATAAGTCGTCTATCATACGTCGTACTTCATAGTACTAATGTAAGAATAGTTATTTGACATTGATATAATACGTCATACGTCATAGTTAAAATAAAAATATGATCCCAATAACAATGTTAAAATAAAAATGCAGTTATCTACTGAAAAATACTCCAAGAACAATAACCAATGTTAAAATAAAAATATGATGCTGAAATAAAGAACAATAACCAATGTTAAAGTAAAAATACGATGCTGATGGCTACTTCATATATCGATTGGGTGACACCAACGTTTCATTGTGTCTACCTTCTTCATCGACTATATATATTATCATCCACTAACTTTCTTCACACACTCAAAGTCGTCATAGATGAAGCCTTTTTCTTTGTCTTCGTCGCCATTTAAGTAGTGCTTCTTCTTTTTGAGATCTACTTCATAAACTTTATGTTCGTGAGAAGAGCAGTCCCCCATGAGCCAATTTCCGTTCTTCATTAAGTGGAATGGGACCAGATCACTCATAGAAATACTATCAACAACATCCGGCCTTAGTTGATAACTTTCCACTTCTTTCATATTCTCATTTTCATCGAACTTCCACAACTTAATACAAGTCCTTTCATAAGGATTGCCCATTCTACCAATGTCATATTTGACACAAACATAAATGCAATCACTTTTAACCATAATAGTCTCTATCTTATTATGTGATCTTCCATAACTACACAGGGAATTTCTATCTTTGAGAAAAGTTCAGTTTTTGTGTCAAACCTTAAAACTAAGTTTGTTTTTAAAGTACCCCCTCCGTCCCAAAATTATTGTCACCAGACAAGAATCACACAGTTTAAGAAAAGTGCATTTATTACAGCTTTCTCTCTTACTTTTTAGCATAATGACAGTTTTATTTTTAGGTAATTAATTAATTCTTCTTTAATGTTTGTAATAACAATTTCAAACAAGGATAATATAGTAAATTTATCAAAATTTCCTATCTATTTTTGGTATTGGACAATAATTTTAGGACAACCCAAAATGGAAAGATATACAATAATTTTGGGACGGAGGGAGTAGATATTTTCATTCAAATAAGTTCCTTGACTACTACAGATATCATAAATTATACCTGTATGTTGAAAGTCATCTACTTTTCTCCATGAGTCCGATTTCAACGAGTATATGTAAACATCATCATCCCAAATATCTACATATAGAAGCTTGTAGTCATCTTCACAAGAGCTGTAATACAAACTGAAACTCGAATTCCAAATATCCTTGTGAGGACTAGATTTGGACAACCTCTTATACTCCTTTGTTACACGATTCCATAAGATTATATCAGAAGCATACATGTCCTTTATTATGCCTAGACATACCAAATCATGAAAAGATGCAAGAATACGAATATCATCAGGAGAGTCGGCTCCAAATTGTGGTAAAGGGCAGCGTGTAAGAGTTAAACCCTTATCACTCGATGGCCCTTCACAGGCGTACCCTGTGCTCTTAGTCATCAACTTATGGTTGGTTTGCAATCGAATTCTGATATCAAATTAAGCCTATATGAAAAGTATCGAAAGTCGTAACCTCAAATCATGACCATGTTTATTTAAGGAAAATCAGTATATTTAAAAAAATCGGTATATTTGACATAATTTTTAAAAAATTCAAAAGGTTTTTGTGCACTTCGAAAACTTATCTCGCCCCGCTCGCTAAGCCAACGGGAAAAAACAAGTTTTCATTTAACAGCACCATCTTTAATGTCTGTAAAGTGTATCACGAAGGCATATAAGTTTTAGGGTACAATAGTACATTCCTTGTAAAAAGTTTAACTTTATAAGCCATGCCATGATGTCTCTCGGATCATCCGTGAACCAAATGGCACTCGAGTTAGAGCTTGAGCTACTCGAGTATATCTTGGAATCGAGGAGTTCGAGCTCGAAAACATTTGGCTCGTGAGTTTTATCGGACTTTGAATAAATTACAAATTTATCTTTTTATACACATACTTTACTTAGTTTGTACAAAAATTGAGTCAATGCGAGCTTGATATGTCGAGTTCGAACTTATAATGTTCAGATAATCGAGCTCAAATTTTAAAAGACGATTCAAGCTTCAGCTTGATCCAAAGCTCGATCAAGTTCGAGTTTTGATACATGAGTCGAGTTCGAACTTGACAGTATTAGCTTCGACTAAACTCGTTTTACACTTCTCTGCCTCCTTAAACCCTTAAAGCTTTTGGATAAAAAAATCAAGGTTTTCAAGATCGGGATTTTACTCAATATTATTTTTGTTTTTACAAAATAGAGATCGTAAAGTTGAATCGAGATCGTAAGATCTTATTATAATGTAATTTTTTTAATAATGTTTGTTATATTCTATGAATAAACAAATTATTATATGTTATAGACACAAAATTGTATGAATTTTCTAGAAATATTATCTTAAATTATGATTATGAAATGTTTAAAAAAATTAGCATGCTATTTTTAAAATTATACAAAACACAACCTGTAAATTTGTAAATTTTTTAGTTTGTATTTCGAGAGTAAAATCAAATCGTAATAGATCTTAAGCACTTATTATTAAAATCAAGATCATATGAATTTAAATATGCGAAAATCATATGTAGTATATGGTACATATGAATCATTTTTACTTTGTAACATCGTAAAAACATAAAAGATTGCAAGATCTTGAAAACCATGAAAAAGACTCTTATAATCAAGGATTTAACCCAACGCAAATTCATCATATATTGGCTTTGTTTGGTAAAACTAGCTGTTAACTATTAACTGTAAGTTGTAAGCTGTGTATTAAAAAGCTACTAACATGAGCTATAAGCTATATTTTATTAACAATAGTGTTCGGTATATTATCTGTTAACTGTAAAATTAAGATGTAAAATGATTTAAAAGAACATATTTAAATAAATTATAATATGGTTGGAGGGTATATCAGTCATTTAGATCTTTAAAACTTTTGACAATTTAAAAAGTTTTATAAATCAGCTTTTATTTAAAAACTATTGTATTTATTTAAAATAAAAAACTAAAAAAGGTAAAAAATTGTTATATCAAACAAAATTATTAAATTATTTAAAAAAAAAATATCTAAAAAAAAATCAGCAAAAATAACCATTTGTCTTATTGACATAGGGATATATAAAAGTTAAAACTACCATCATTCAATTCCTTTATTAAATGATGAGTTCTTACAATCTGCCAAAAAGACACAAATTCACATGTCTTTGTTTTTTAGCAAATTCATTGATTATGAACCTTCTATTCCTTCCTAACAACAACCCAATTCACGGGTGCTCAATTGTTTCTCATGACCCTACTTAATGTTCTCACCACCTTCATAATAAAAACCTTATATATCATCCCCTCATAGTACAACTTATAAACTATATACATGCATGGAACAACAAACATGACTCCAAACATTGTTCTTGTTGTTTCTGTCTGTCTCTGTGTTTGTCTTCTGTTTGTCGCGGCGCAGCCGTCGTCGTCGCACCCGGCTTCTCATATCACGGTCACTGGCTCGGTGTTCTGCGACGTCTGTCACGAGAATTCGTTCACGAAACAAAGCTATTTCTTACCAGGTATATATAACAAAGGTTTTTCTATTTTGTGGCTTATATTCATAAAAGAGTTTTTTTATCTTGTGCTCTAGGGCACATGATAAAAATGTAAAATGTATATATCGGTCCCACAGAAAAGTACAGAGGGATCCACATTTTACGGATTCCTGTATACTTTTTTGTGGGACACCGTGTACTTTTTGTATACATTTTATCTTCTTATCATGTGTCCCTAAGACACAAAATAGAAAAACCTTCAGGTCTCGCAGAAAAGTACATAAAAAGAGGTGCTCTAGGGTTTTTATATCTTGTGAACTAACGTTTTTTTGTCTTAAGGTTAAAAGAACGGGTACCCTATTGGTACCCCTACCTCACAAAAAGTACACAAAAATCCGGATCCACTTGTTACAGTCTCTCAGTTTACAGTATACTGTTCTTTAATAAGTTTTTGTTCCGTATTTCTGACAGTTTAGTATATTTGACCTTTAAAACTTTATAATTTTCATACTGTATTTACAGTTACTTAGTTTATAACATAAACTAAATTATAAAAATAAAAAAATTAAAAAGATTAAAAAAATTAAAAAAATACAAAAATTAGGGGGTATGTATAGGGTTTTTTTTGTCTTTATAGCTTTCCCCTAAAAGAACGTAAAAAGTACACATGGTCAGTACGCAGTACACAAAAGATTCATAAAATGTGTACTTTTCTGTAATTTTACTTTCTTTCGTTGTAACAATGTAAACCATTTATAGTATTCTGTACCTTACTTTTGTCTTATGAAACAGGTGCTGATGTGCATGTGCAATGTAGATTTCAAGCGAATGCACCAGCAACTACAGAACAGATTATGTTTTCTGTCAATAGGACGACGAATAGATACGGTGTTTACAGACTGGATATACCGTCGGTCGAAGGAGTTGACTGTGTAGATGGCCCGGCCGTTCAGTCGTTTTGTGAAGCGACGTTGATAAGAAGCGACGTTCTAGAGTGTAATGTTCCTGCAGTGTCTGCTACGTCTAAGGAGATCACGGTTAAATCAAGATCAAGTAATGTTTGTGTTTATAGTGTAAGCGCGCTGAGTTACAGACCGGTTAAGAGGAACTTGACGATTTGTGGGACGTATGGTGGCACGCTAGAGGAAGAAAAGATGTTATCGGATTCTTTCAATTCTTCTAAAACTTTCTTACCTTATTTTCCGTGGCCTTTTCCTTCGTTCCCACCGTGGCCTTCGTTGCCACCGCTTCCACCTTTACCTCAGTTGCCGCCTTTCCCTTCATTTCCTCCATTTCCGCCATATTTTCAGTTCCCTCCTATGTCGCCTTTACCATCATTGCCACCTTTACCTCAATTACCGCCTTTACCTCAGTTACCACCACAACCGCCCTCTTTCCAATATCCGCCATCAAATTTCCCTCCTATACCAAGACCTCCTACTTTCAATCCAGGAGACCCGAGATCCTGGCAACCCAACATCCCTTCGTTCAGTCCTCCAGCGCCACCACCTCCATTTGATCCAAGAAGTTGGATACCGAGATACCCTTTTGTCGTCCCACCTCCACCACCTGGATTTGATCTAAGAGATCCAAGAACATGGATACCGACTAATCCACCATCTCCTAATAGTCCACAAAGCGAGCAACCATAGGCTACTTGGACATATGTACATACATATATAAAGATTGGTTTCATTGTTGTACTTATGTAATGGTTATAGAAAAACTGTATTTCTAATCATTGCCGCAATCCATCTTTTGATTATTAACAATCGCAATGTATGTATTCTCGTTTGATAGAGTTTATTGATCGCATAACATTCTGCTGGCATTCATAAAGTATACAAAACGACCCACAATACTGTGCGCCTCTTGTGCTACATCTTTGAATTCTTTCTTCAGATTTCTAACTTGTTCAAGCTTGTGTACGTCGTATACTTTTTCGACAGAAAAGATACTTTTTCATGAGTTCAAGTCTTCGTAAAGCAGTTCAGTTTAAGGACTTTCAGATATGATTAATGGGCTATTGCTGATCACTGGATTATCGTCACAGTAAGACAGGTTCTTTAAGTTCTGCATGAACGATTCGAGCCCTGTGTATATCCTCTATTTTCTCTTCCAATAAAAACTGAAATATGGGACCGAACATCACTTACTGAAACGCCCATGGACTCTGAAATGCTCATTTCTGCACAAAATTTTCTGCATATTTCATTAGTAAAAGATAACTTTACATACTTCATACGACACAACAAGACCCGAGTATTGTTAAACGGGTCAAAACGGGTAAAAAAAGGCATAGTGCCAAACACACTTTTAACCTTTTAAAACATAAGGAAACTAATTGTCTAATCCCATTTTCCGGACATAAGGCACTTTAGGGACTTGGTTAATCCACTAAGGATGTCTAAGTTCCATTTTGGAACGAGTGATCACATAATAACACAATAGGACGTCTAGATCCGACCTTGGGTCATGATGCATATAACTATGCAAGTCATCCACCACTGAGGATGTCTTGTTCCGTTTCCGGGTCACATGTCGTCCACTAAGGACGTTAAAAAAGTAACGATACAAAATTTTAACTAAGAACACATTTCTAGGACCACATGGGTTGCTACGGGCTGTTTTGACCCGTCTACTTTATTTCACGTATATGCTTATACCACATAAGTCATTAAAATGAGGGGTACATCTAATGGGTTACTAAATTCCCGTTTCTACTCTTATATATGTTACTCACCTTAACTCGGCCAGCTTTCTCGAGATCCTGGATATGCTCCCGGCTAGCTTTTATAACCAAACATGTATTAATCATGGAGCTCACTTAGGAAACAGTTTAACATGTCATAAACTCGCTACAAATATGATATCACAAGCTCAGTAATATTTTGATGGGTGTAAAGTGAATATAGAACGGACGGATCATAACAGGTTACGGGTCGGCAAGATAATATGAGTTTCTTGCCTTCAAGTATTAAAGAGGCACGCAGACAGATAATCAGAACACGCAATTGGTGATCGATTTCATCTTGCAACTGAATAAGTCTAAATCAAACACACCATGTGACACGACTCGCAATCAAGTTGGAAGTTCAAAATATTATACACAAACCGATTGACTCCCTCCATCCAACAAACGTGTTTATAAAAAATGTACACAGTAAAATTTGCCCATGTGTTTAAGGTAGAAATTAATGCAGAGCATCCTAATATGAAACACTATAATGTAGGCACTTCAAGTTCTGATTTTGCTGTTCTCGAGCTCTTTTATCTGCCTACGTAACTCTTCAGCCGTGTTCAAGGCATCCTGCCAGTTGTTCCTCAAACTCGCTTCCAATTCATATTGTCGGCTTCTTTCCTCAGAAAATATATCAACGAGAGCTTCTTGTTCATGGTCCATCTTTTTTATCTTTTCTTCCGCCTCTTGAACCTGTTTTTCAAGCAAGGCATTCCTATCTCTCTCAGACCGCAGATCGTGCAACAGACTATTAATCACCTCAGAATCGGTACTCCCACCTCTGCAAAAACAATTAGACTTACGTTAATATAAGTGTCAAAACTAACGAGCCAAATATTTCAATAGTCAATTAACAAACCTCTGCTTAAGTTCGTGATTCTCTTTCCTCAACTCCTGTACTATGTCTCCGTTGTGGCCAACAGGTGCATATCCATTTGCAGTCAAAGTTTGCGCTTGATTCATAACCTTAGAAGGAATGCTATTGATGCTTGGTTTTAATACTTTGGATGAAGTTGAAGCTTGGAATGGACTTGGTCTTGATGTAGATGCATGATATTGTGAATAGTCAACAGGTTTTGATGCTGCAGAGGTTTTGATGGGCCGCACTTCTGTTTTAGAACCATTGGTGTTAATTCCGGGAGAAACTATATCTTCATCAGATGAATCTCCCACTGGAGATTTGGGTTTTGCATCTGGAGCAGACTTTAAACCTTTGGCATAGCCGATATGTTGGCAATTCGTAGACCAGTATTTCTTCTGCATAATAACCAAACGATTCTCTAGTCTCTGAAGTAGAGCTGTGTGTTCAAAGCCCTGCTTATCATGAGCCGGCTCAACAAAATCGGCTTCCAAAATACCTATAACTCCTCGGCCGCCACTTCCCGAAGAATTCCAGACCCTCCAAAATGGCTGCGAGACATTATATCAGAAATGGGTTCAAAATTTTTAACAACAAAAGTGAATAAGTCCACTTAAAATGAGTACACTGTCGTTTCATACCTTAATGAGCCGATTCTTATGATATACATTAAATCCTTGAACATCAATATGGTCTTTTGCATCTTTGACAAAACCAATTGTCACATCAGCCGACATTTGCTGCAGAAGAGTTATCAATGAGATACATAATTTTAAAATTGCAGATCGATACTAATAAAAAGATAATAAAGTTGATTTAAAGTCCATACATTTTTTTCCTTCTTTGTCACCTCATCAGCAGCTGGTTGCGCTGGCTTATACGTAATCTTCTGACTCATCATCATATCATTAACTATGTTATGATGGATAACATCTTTTCCTCGTAGGATAATTCTAAAATTAGCTGGAATTCTCAGGTACAAAATCGAGGCATAACTCTGTAGAAATAAAAGAGCATATTCAGTTAGGAACAAGACATTGAATACCTAAACTATTTCACGGCTCATAATGTGCAAAGAAGGTAACTATACCCTGAACGAGTGGCGATAGGTTAGAAAATGGCGAGAGTTAGGATAATCTTTTGCCATCTCTATCTTCTTTGGATCTCGGGCCCCTCTAAGTTGAATGTCCTGTCATTAATATTCAGTTTAAAAATCATTTACAGTAAAGATAAAAGTAAAATCAGAGCATATAAAAGAAGGGATTATAACATACATGGATATCAGTGTCGAAATCAAGCTCTAGTTGTCCTTCTTCATCCTCCCAAATTTTGTATATGATGATTCGTGTGCCTTGATCGTTAAGATGATCAAACTAAACATATAACATAGAAACAAATACGTTAAGGTATATGATAATGCTACGCTTCTAAAAGCAATCATAAATTGTCATGTCTGTGTAAAACATTACCTGCTGCATCAGATGTTCTTCACTCGAGTATGGTGACCACTGAACAAGTGTATCCATGTTCTTTTTCCAATCATCAACTGAAGATCGCAGCATCGGTCCCCATTCTTCTCCTCTTTTCTCAAAATCAATCTATATTCAGCATAAACAAAACATTTGAGTGATATTATACGGAGCTAATTATCATGATAGCGAAAATACAGAACAAAAGTTATATTTCTTACCATTGGAACAATGGTATCTTGCTTTCCTGTTAACATTAAAAATGTGTACGATAGCATCCCAATACTTTGAGTTGGCCTGAACATAATCGAAAGAAAGCTGGTTAGAACATATGGTGATACGAAATTATAAGTGCAGAAAGGATATATGAGATAAATGTTTGCATACCTTCCGAAATCCTGTCCCCGGTTACGTGTAAATACTAAAACATCTGCTCCAAGCCTCATTGTACTTGTCTTAAACCCGTTTCCATCTATAACAAATAGACAATTAAATTGGTGAATAATGCTTACTAAGGAATCATATGTAATGTACAGAACATATTATACTAGAGATCGACTCACATTGACCGATAGTGTTCTTCAGTTTTCTTTTCCCGGAGTAGCCAAGAGACATGCATTCACGCAGTTTACGAGGAGTCATTCCGCCACCATTATCTGCCATCAGTTATAAATTTAGATTTGCTTCGAGACACAGAGGTTATGAACGATAAAACATTGAAACAGTAACATACCTTCAATCACTAACACCTTACTGTGAGGATCTTTTTCATTATTCAGAACGTCAACCTTAACATAAGTTGCACCAGTGCGCACCTCATCCAGTGAATTGTCAAGAAGTTCAGCAAAAGCTAAAAACGAAAAAACAAAAGATCAGATTTCAAGACGTAACATTCAATTCCTATAATTACATTTAAGATTCAGAACCGGTATTTATCAGAACAGTTAGTTACCTCCAAGTGCCCACTTATGGCTTGTAGCGTTTGAATGCAAAAACCGAGGATGAGTCCTTAAATGATCCATGCCACCTGCACAAACAGTTAGTTACATACTTATTGCCTGCCTGATGATCGAACTTATCATGTGAAAAAGTATCCAAACGCGTGGCTCCTAACGTAATCTAATAATTATCCGCTGTCTATTCATCCCTAAATCCTAGTAATTATGATTTCAGTTGAATGATGTACCATAAAGTCAAGAACAAGTATTGTAAACAACGTATTCGATATAAATAAACCCTAGATAAATATATGCATAGTGTAACCCTTACCAGGCGGCACCACCGTCTCGCTGTTGTCCTCGAGACTCTCGTAATCCCCAGACTTCCAAAACTGCTTGCTTATCGACGGCGAAGCAACCCCCTTCTTCTTCTCTTCATTAACCTTAACTCCGGTATCTCCTACTGTCGAAACCGGACTAACCACAACCATCGGTTGTGGTGTTTCCTCCACATTAACCCTAACTCCGTTATCTCCTACTGTCGAAACCGGACTAACCACAACCATAGGTTGTGGTTTTTCGTGAACAATAGGATCAAGGAACCCTTCAGGCAACATAACTTCTTCAACTTTCGGCTTAATTAACCACGGCATAACAACCTCCTTCCTCTTCTCCTCATTAACCCTAACTCCGTTACTTCCTATCGTCGAAACTGGACTATCAACAACCATCGGTTGTGGTTTATCGCGAACCATAGGATCAAGAAATCCTTTATACAACAGATTTTCACGACTTTCAACTTTCGGCTTCTTCAAAGGCCTCTCAAGATAATGATCATCAGTCATCATCATTGAAATCGGTTTGATATCTTCCACGACACCATTCCACGAATCGTGCTTCGTATACATGTTTACTTAAAAACGATAGACAACTTTTAGGTTTTCTTGAATATGATCGACAGTCGACTTCTAGGGTTTCTTCAGGAAATCGTTTTCTGAAAAAAAAAACGCGGGAGAACAATTATTAGAGAATATGATCGATCCAATATAATATATATACACCCTTGTAAAAGTGAAGGGTTTACATTATTGCACCCTTGTTAAAAACACATACCTTTGAGTTTACAATGAAGAATAGATGTTATGTGAAGAGAGAGATGTATGTCTCTATTTATATAGGCTTACATAGATTTGATTATAGTAACAAATTTTATTTATAGTATAAGTTGGACATACTATATTCAAGTTTACTTGGTGGACAAGTAAACAGGGTATAAGCTACAAAAGTTTATTATATAATAAATTGAGCAAATTGTATTTTTGGTCCCTGTAGTTTGACCAAATTGCAAAATCAGTTCTTATTTTTTTGAAATTGTAGTAGATGTCTCTATTTTCAAGTTTGCATTGCGGTTTTGGTCCCTTTTAATTGCATTTTTGGTCCCTATTGTTTGGCTAAATTACAGATTCAGTCCCTACCCAGGGACCAAACATGCAATACTAACATGAAAATAAGGATGTTTATTGCAATTTCTGAAAGATAGGGACTGAATATGCAATTTGGCTAAATCACAAGGACCAAAAATGTAATGTACTCTAATAAAATAGAGTAAAATACAAATATCATCATTGTGGTTTTTCATTTTTGCAAATATCTTTCTCGGTTTTTAATAAGTGCAAGCAGCTTCCCTGAGAAGAAGGTTTGGGTTCATTTTCATCCTTTGACGTGACGAAGGTTAACTTTTGACCGTTACTTATATTGAATGAAAGGATAGTTTGGTCTTCTTCTTCGTCTTTCTTCCCTAAAACAAGTGGTTGTGCACCTCTTCTCTATCTTCATCTTCTTAAGCCTTTTTCCCATTCCATCATCTTCTTCTTCTATATTTTCATCTAAAAGAAAACTAAACATCAAGAACACTAATTTTATAAATATTAACTCCACAGATAGCATATCCAATTTTTTGTGGCGATCGTAACTTTGCAACCTTCCCGCTCACCATATCAGACATTTTCTTCACGAATTGAAAATGGGCTTTTTTTAATGAAATCAATATTTATGGTCTTCATTATACTTTATCCTCGAAGGCTTGAAGCTAATCCCCACACACAGAATGCCTTTTGCCGCTGCTGATTATTTTACACCAGTATTTTGACTTTGTGTTTGAGAAATACTTATTTTTAAAGAGCATGTTTGTTTGATTCTGGTTTAAATAATAAAGGATTTGTTAACACACTTGCTTTTACACGGCCATTGGTGCATCTGAAAGTAGAGATTGATTACAATCGGGGAATAATAAGTTTTTTACTCATGGTGATGCATGGTACGTGTCACATCCCACCATGGCGGAATATGGGGCGCGACGTATGGATATCATCACAACAATAGCGTGTCTATAGTGACAACTAAATGAAATGGAAATATCATAAATGGTGACACAATGTCATAAAGATATCACAAACAATGCAGGCGTCTAGGTAAGTAGGTAACATGTCTATCTCTTACCAAAGACATACAATTAACAAATAACAAACATATAGGTTTCTAGAAAGTATCACTTATTCAAACATAAGTAAAGACTAAGAGGAAAGGGGGTTCCTCTAATGCAATCCTAAGCCTCCAAGCTAGCCACTCCTATTCTCATGCTTAACCACATTCTCACCTGAAAGAGATACTAAAACACGTCAACATAAAGTTGGTGAGAGTCATAGGTTTAGACTCCAACTCCAAACCAATTATAAGTTGTGAATAACAACCATTAACAAAAGAACATATGGACAATGTGCTACAATTATGTATTATCAACTAGCATTCAAGATTAACCTCACCACAAATCCAAGGCTCCAAGCCTTACCAATAACCACAATTCCAAGGCTCCAAGCCTTACCAATCACCATGGTCCTATAGGCGCCCATACACCTATGAACCAATCCCAAGGCCCCGCCTTGTCAACATCTCCTTGTTACCAAGTCAAACCACAATAACAATCAAGAATCACATAGCGGTTAACCACATAAATGTACACACAAGTCCATCAGAAACCATAAAAACATTCACAACGTTAGTTACAAATCCATACAATGTCTCTTCCATCCCATCTGGAAATAAATACATCAAAAGATATGGGACTATGAAACTCACCTAAACAAGCTTCTCCAAGTATCCACGCTCTAGCAAAATTCTAAACACACAAACGTATACAATCAAGACATGAACCACATACCAAAATGGCTCATCAATCTATGATGGATATCTTACCTTTTCCTATAACTTAACACTATTTATATGCCATATGCATCTCATTACACCCCTCTATAAAGCCCTTAACTTAGTTTAGTTCATAACTCGTCCCGTTAACATTTAATCTAAAACAGTCCCGTTTTTCGTACTTCAAACTATGGGTCGAACACCCCCTTAACCAAAATAACATGACCTGTAACAGAAACCATAATCCCTTAGATGTGTTAGATAACTCTCCCCTTTGGCCGCAACCTTAAAGGTACTGTTAAGGCCTCCAAATATATATATATATATATATATATATATATATATATATATATATATATATATATATATATATATATATATATATATATATATATATATATATATAGAGTAGCGATCCAGTAAGAAGAGAAATAAAAATAAGAAGAATAAGAAGAACTCTGGACCACACATTTTAAATAAGAGTGAGAATTTTAAGGGGAGATGCAGGAGATTTTATAGGTGCATCTGAAATGAGTGGTTGTGGTTTCTTCTCATCCTTCTCATTTTTGTTAATCTTCTTATTAGATCCTAACTATATATATATATATATATATATATATATATATATATATATATATATATATATATATATATATATATATATATATATATTTACTTTTACCTATCCAGAATTTACTGATTTTAAACATATGAAAAATTTGTTATGACCAGAGGGTCTTAACCTATTCCAAATTCTTAGCCCCTGTTCAGATACTTCCTATAATATATAAACGGGTTAATACATACGTAGGTAACTAACGTTTTCCAAAAAGTGCGCCTAAAGTAATAACGTTTCAATTCGTTCACTCAAATTACTTAAGTATACGGGTTGGCTAAGTAGGTTACTAAAGATTATTAAACTTTATAATAAAGGGATTTTATGGAAGGGTTACCGGCTAAGTAGGTTACACAAAGAATTTAATACACAAACTTCTTCCCTTAATACATAAAGAAGTTACTAACGTTTACAAAAAAATGCGCCTAAGTTACTAACGTTTACAAAAAATGCGCCTAAGTTACAAAACCGGGTAACGTGGGTAAATAAAAAAAATGAGTAACTCAATTAACCGGTAACATATACTTGAGTAACTTGAGTGAACGATTTGAAACGTTATTACTTTAGGCGCACTTTTTTGTAAACGTTAGTTACCTACGTATGTATTAACCCTATATAAACCAACTCCCATGTTCTTTTGAAGGCCCATCTATAACCCTAAGTACCCCAAACAATCCAAAAGATAAAAAGAAAACAGGCTGATCTAAAAACTGTTTTGACACCCGACTAAGGTAACCTGTTTTTGACCCACTTCCCGACCTTCAATTTAGTTCTCGTTTCTTGCATTCAAAATCTAACTCAAGTACCTTTACAGGGTTATTTGGATCGCATCATAAAAGTGTCTAGAACTCTAGATATGATCAAAACAGTGACCAAAAAATTCTGCCCAGTTTTTAATTACGAATTTAATTAAATTAACCTAATTAATGATTCATAACTTGAACAATTACAAGCCCTACTTGTTCTAATCATAATTATATCACTAAAACTCAGATTTTAATTTATAGCTAACCCTAGATCCATTATATATTGATGTTTACATGAATTAGAAACATGATTTAGTTAATAAAGCGTAATTAGAACATGATTTTTACCTCTAATCTTCAAGGGATTGATTTTTCTTGAAAACCCTAACCCCCAATGATGTATTTTTGACCCTATAACTGATATAAGTCGTTCATGGCCTTTAGGGGTCTTAATGTATATTAAAACACCTTTCCTAATCCAAATTTAAGGCTAAAACCCACTTTCTATATTTTCTAACCCCCTTCCACCAAATTGGCTCATAACCGACCCAAATAGCCTTTTTCTTTATTTTTTATTATTTACTGTAAATTAACTATTAATTATCATTACCTTAAATTTCCTTAATTTATTTCAGCTCCTAAAATCTCCAAAACCGCTAAACCGTAAAACTAGTCAATTTACGCGTATACTTTAAAAGACGTAAAAATATACAGTTTTATAAAAACTCTTAGAATATGAAATAAACTATACAACTAAGTCCTAAAAGACTTAAAACCATCCCGTAAATTATTCCCGTGACAAAATACTTCATCCGAGACTCCTAAATGCAAACCCTAAATCGTATAAATACGATTTTCTAATAATACATACACGTATACGTAAAGCCACGAAATAACACCATCTCATTTCATAGTCACTACCTTGTAAGCTCATGAACATGAAATAACCGTTCCTCGATTTACTTATGAGTACCATATACCCATAAACGATATCCAAACCTCACTCCAAACACACAAAATAAACACATAAGCACATAAAAGCACATATTTGCACAAAACACCCTAAACTATAGTCTAAGTGACGAACCCCAAAACCATGGTTGTCACATCACTCCCTCCTAATAGAAATCTTGACCCGAGATTTACTCCTTAGGATCAAACACACAAACAACAAATCACATGAGGATACTTGATCTAAATGAACTCCTCTCATTTCCATGTGTACTTTAGTTCAAGTCTCAAATTACCACATATATTAACCAACAATATTTAAACTCATTCCCAACCTATTGACCTCACAGCCCATAAATCTCACAAATGACTCTTTTTAACACAAATCCTTAATAACCGCACATGCAAATATGCATTCTCAAACCACATTTCCTAAATATCAATACATGAAATATATCATGTACACCACTCAATTCCCCAGGTAATTCTATACCAATAAACTACTGGTCCAATCTTTCAAAAGATCATAAATAGACCTACAAAACTCGACATCAACTTTTCCCTTTTTCTTAAACATGGCGCCTGTTATTATGGGTGAAACTTCCTACATAACTTTGTCACTAAACTGTAGGTGTTTCCTCCTTTTTAACATATCATCTCTTGTTTCTCTCGTCCTTTCCACAAACACCATTATTATATTAGCAACTTCTTTAACCAATTCTAGTCCACAATAGGGGAAACTCACCCTATCCCTGCCTCAAATAGCATTCATCGACTTCTAGTATGATAACTAGAATTATATAAAAACTCATACATTGCTAACGAGTTTCCCACCTCCCTCTAAATCAGTCACCTAAGCTCTCAACACGACTCCTATACTTGTATCAATTTCTCACTTCGTCCATCTATTTCCAATTATCCGGATATACTCATGTCCAATCATGTTCATCAATACCTTTAGTCCGTCCCCAAAACCACTAAAAAATTCCAATTTCTTGACAAAAGTGACCTATGATGGTCTTTCACATATTCATTAGTTAGTTTGATCAACTGTCATCCAAACCCATGTTACAACTACTTCCATCAAATTTGGATAACTTATTAGTAGCACCCATACACTTCTTTTCTCACTTTCCTCAATGAAAGTTTTTTTTGATACCCAACACTTCCTTTATACCTACACAATGTCTTACCTTCAAGGTCATAGTGCTCCTCATCTTGTCTCAGTTAGACCAAACCCTTCATTACAAACATGGTCAAGTACAGTCAAACATAAAAGTCTGGAAAGTATAGAAAAATCCTCCACTCACCATAAACAGACAACACACATGCCGAGTTTACCCAAATAGAGTGTATCACAGGATGCAAAACCTGGACATCAACTAACCCTAAGCCAAAATATTACAAAACATAAACACCCCATTTCACCCCCAACACCAACACAAATACAAAGTAGCAAACAAATTGGTTCACAGAATACAAGTGTTGGGAACAAGTGTCAAGCAAGTACTGAGCCGAACCGAAGCCCACGCCCTGTCCAAATCGCCTAGTCGAATACAGCCGAAACCAGTTTCCTCATTGTGAGTCTTTTATCCACATTTCCCTTTACCTTTCCGCATGCTGTAGTTGTGCTTGTACCTATCGAAACAAACAAAAATTGTATTAGACATTTTGTTAGTAATAAAAATAAACGACAATAACTAGACCCTTTAGACCTGCGACCATACTTAAACCTGCCGAGACCAACCCGAGGACACTTCTATCCTTTTGTTGGTTCATCTTTAATTTGAGATAAATATAGGTGACAAGAGTCTGTGATAACAATAATAAACAAGAAACAAACCCCCCCCCCCCCATTCGAATCATTCATCTAATCTGTCGATACCCTAATTTTTCTAAATATCAGTCATAACATGAAATTCATGCGATTCTTTTCACAAAAATATTAATTAAAAGTTAATCAAACCCATATGTATGAAAACCCTAATTTTTATAACTTAATTTTATTCAGAATTAACATCAAATGATGCTTAGAAACACTGGCTATTTATAATAAAACGCAAGGGTTAGAAAACCCCCAATATTTTTGAAACCCTAAATTTTATAACCTGATTTTATTACGAAATGAACATGAATCTACACTCAAAACCATTAACTAATTGTAATAGAACATGAGATTATGAAAACCCCCAATTAATTCGAAACTCTAATTTTTAAAATGATTTTATTTTGTAATTAATACCAATTACTACTCATAAACACTAACTAATTGTAATAAAATACTAGATTTATGAAAACCCCAATTATTTTGAAACCCTAATGTTGACCGAGACCCTAAATCACCCAAATTGGTTCATCAGTAACAATTAACTTGTTTTTATAAATAAAAATGTTAATTAAACATGTAAAAACACAAGATCTATCGAAACCCCCAAATATTATAAAACCCTAATTTTTGATTTAATTAGACCCGAAACTGGAACATCAAATCCAAGATTTATTTAAACGTTTTTAAACCAAGAACATCATATAACTTTCGAAAGTATATCAAAGAAACATAAGACCTTGATTATGAACAATAAAATGGGATTTAACTTATCTTTTGGATGAACAAATCATGGATAAACAGGGAACCCGCATCTATAATCGGATTAAACATGCATTCGAACCCCAACTGAACAATAACATCATCACAAGATGATTATAAATCGGATTTGTATTATATTTTGCTGTAAGAATGAAGTTGGATTCGTTTGAGTAGAGAGAGAGAGAAAGAAACGGTTGAGAGTGTATCTGGGAGAGAGAGTAGTGCTGACTGTGTGTTTTGGGAAAATGAGATAGATAAACACAATTTAAGTTTCCCTTCCCTTGTTTGTAACGCCTGGTTGAGGGCCGGGTTTAGTGATGAAACCGAATGGGCCTAGCCCATGTTTTGGTTACTTGAAGATTGGGCTGTTGTTATTAAAATGGTTTAAGCCCACTCGAAATATTAAGTTATAACATGTGTTTTTAAGCCCAAGGCCCGTTTAATAAATAATCAAGTTTTAAATTGTCGTGTTTTCCGTAAACGAAAAATACCGTCAAGCACAACTAGGATGTCATGCCCTTTTATTAGTATAATTTTAGATGTCGTAACACGATCTTTATATTCAAATAGGTCGAGGCTAGCGTAACCGTATTCTCGAGCTACATTTACATTTCGTCACTTTGCTGACTTGCGAGGTGAGTTTATAGCCCCACTTTTAACTGCTTTTACTGCTTTTTGGGGTGAGACATTGCTTGATTTAACGTATGAACACAAGTGCATTTACTGATTTATATATTAGTCTAAGTCCCACTAAAACCCCAGTTGCTTTGGCCCGTGAATCGTGAACCGTTAATTACTTTGTGTAAGCGCGAATGTTATGGATAGATCTATCGGGGTTGACGCCCCTGTCTGCCTTGGTCCAACAAGGGACAAGCGGGCACAGTTTCATTTGAGTCTGAGATAGGATGTCGTGGGTTTAGGCATCCAGTTGGGCTACATTATATGATTATACTACCGGTGTTGTTAACGTTTCGGTGTCACGAGCTTAGACTGTAATAAATGCTTTATGATGACTTCGTATTTGTTATATTGTCATCACTTTTGGGAAAATCTTGTGGTTCATAAAACATTTCAAATTAACTAAACCTATGAACTCACCAACTTTATGTTGACACTTTAGCAATGTTTTTCTCAGGTATTAAGAAGGAAGATGCTAAGTGAGGTCTCATGCATTGCCGTCATTTCTATTGAAACAAAGATCATTTGTACTATTTGGAAACTATGTTTTGTAACTGTGACCAGTCTTATGCTTCCGCACTATGTTGAAACTATTTATTTTATCAAATACAAGTGATCAATTTTCCGAACGTCTCATTTATAGGTCGTTCTTTGTAACTGTGTGTGTATGATAATCATGACGTCACCACTCCCTTGCTGCCATTATACTCTGATATTTTGGGAGTGTGACAAGCTACTTGGTAAAGGCTCATCAAATCTGCTCATGTTGCTGTAAAGATTCAACACGATGCTGATTTGTTTCAAGCTTTGGAGAAGCTTCTAGTGTTCCTTGTTGCAGCGGTTCTTCTGTTTCTTATATTGCTGATGCTGCTGTTTCTTTTGTTGTTCCAATCCTCAAGCTTTATTGCACGTTTTACCAGGAAACTTGAACTCAACAGGTCAAATTCAAGTTTAGGGGAGGATTGTTAGGACCATTGGAATAGTTATTTGTAATAGGTAGACTAGGAGGTATGTAGTTCCTCCTGGTCATACTAGTAGTAGGAGCAAGTCGTGCTCCTGGTCTTAGTTAAAGTTAGGATATGCATGAGATATGTTAGGAAAAGATATGCATATCAGTTTTACACGTTTTGTTTAATGATGTATTAGGGTTTCCTTGTAGTATAAAAGAAACCTTAGGCAGAAGGGTTATAGACACCTTCAAAAAACGTAATTCTAGTTATCATTAATATTATAAATCCTTAGAAAAGGATCAAGTCATTATAGTTATTATGTTATTCTTTATAGTATTTGTATTCCGCACTTATATTGTGTATAGAGTCTCTCTGTGAATAGACTTGTGATTACAGAAGTCGTTCACCGTGTTGGAAATTTAGTGCAGTTGTGGGATAGAGTCATACTTGTAAATGGGCTTGGAGGTACGGAGTATACACCCATTAAGTCGCTGACCTCCCTGGACTCAATATAGTGGTTGAAAGTTCATCAGTAGGAAGCTGCTCTTGGTCAGGAAGCTGCTCCTGGTTAGGAAGTTGCTCCTGGTGAGGAAGTTGCTCCTGGTTAGGAAGTTGCTCCTGGTTAGGACGTTGCTCCTGGTGATGCACAAAGTCTTTGTAACCTCTTTGACCAATCAATGAGGGTTGAACATTGACTTGATGACCAGGTTTATAGTCATGTAACCACTATGCTTTCATGTAGGTAATTATGAGCTTAATTGACCAATTAATGCTCTTAAATACCATTGACTATGAGTTGCATCCTTATTGGACTAGGATCACTATAAATAGTGATCATATTAGCATGATGAAATATACAGAAACAAGAAACACTTACACGTACAGAGTTCTTGATTTGTGCGTAAAACAAGAACTAACTCTTGGGTTTATCCCAAGGAGGTATTCGTGTTAACCCCGGCATAGGGTCGAATAATCTTCTTTGGAAAGTGATTACACGACTCCAAGAGATATCCGGTAAACATTAATTGGTACGTAGTTAGGCTATTGATTATCTTCACCCTGTTGGAACGAAGTAAACCCCAACAATCAAAGAAGATTATTTTGTGATAATCAATGGCGGCGGCAATGAAGCATACGGTGGCTAACTTCTCCAAACTGGACAAGTTTGAAGGGGTTGATTTTAGGAGATGGCAGAAGAAGATGCACTTTCTTCTTTCTACCATGAACCTGGTGTACGTGCTGACCACTCCCATTCCTGATGGTGGTGATGATGCTACTTTGGAGGAACTAAGGAAAATGAGCAAATGAGAGAATGATGATTATGTGTGTCGCGGCATAATTCTCAATGGTATGTCTGATTCTTTATTTGATATTTACCAAAATGTTGAATCTGCTAAAGAACTATGGGATTCCTTGGAAGCCAAATATATGGCTGAGGATGCATCAAGTAAGAAGTTCCTTGTGAGTGATTTCACAAATTACAAAATGACTGATTCAAGACCAGTCATGGAACAATACAATGAACTTCTTGGAATACTTGGATGATTTACACAACATAAAATGAACATGGATGAGACCATTCAGGTCTCGTGTGTCATTGACAAACTACCTCCTTCTTGGAAAGATTTCAAACACACCTTGAAACATAAGAAGGAGGAGTTAAATCTTGTTGAGTTGGGCAGTCATTTGCGCATTGAGGAATCCCTCAAGGTGCATGAAAGTGATAAGCCAAAGAGCAACAATGTTGCTGGTTCATCTGTTGTCAATATGGTGGAGCATAACAACTCCACCAGGTACAATGACAACAAGGGCAAACGTAAGCATCAGGATAACACCAAAGCTAATCCTAACAAGAAGTCATCAGTGGCTTGTTGGAAGTGTGGGAAACCTGGACACTTCAAAAGGGATTGCAAAGGTGTTAGCATTGGCAACCAAGCTAATGGATCAGGCACAAAAGGTCAGAATATGTTTAATGAATCTCTCCAGATTTATTATGTTACATATGTATCTGAAGCTTACTTTGTGCAGGATGATGATGTTGCGTGGTGGGTTGACTCTGGAGCAACAATACATGTGTGTAAAGATAGATGCTGGTTCAAGACTTATGAGTCAATGAATGATGGATCTATTCTTCACATGGGAAATGAGTCAACAGCCCTAGTGCATGGACGTGGTTGTGTAGATCTTAAATTTAGTTCTGGAAAGATTGTTTGTTTGTTTAATGTTTTGCATGTTCCTAATATTAGGAAGAACTTGGTTTCTAGTAGTGTTTTGAATAATTGTTGTTATAAACAAGTGATTGAATCTAATAAGTTTGTTTTATCGAAACACGGTGTGTTTATTGGTTTTGGCTATTTGAGTAATCAAATGTTCAGGCTTAATATTGATTCTAGTATAAATGTTGATTGTGTCCTGATGACTACCACTAAACTGAATGATTCATCACTATGGCATGCTAGACTAGGCCATGTCCACTATAAGAGGATGCAAGATATGTCTAAGGATGGGTTAATTCCAGCTTTTGACATGGACACTGATAAGTGTCAGACTTGTATGCTGAACAAAATTACTAAGAAACCATTTCAGGATGTAAAACGTGAAACTACAGTTTTGGAGCTAATTCATAGTGACCTATGTGATTTGCATGCTACTCCCTTATTAGGGAATAAGAAATACTTGGTAACATTTATTGATGATGCTTCTAGGTTTTGCTATGTTTATTTGTTGCATACTAAGGATGAAGCATTAGATAAATTTAAAGTATTTAAAACTAAAGTTGAATTACAACAAGGAGTCCAAATCAAAAGATTTAGGACTGATAGGGGAGGTGAGTACATGGATACTTTGTACTTTTAGTCTGTTGGAATAATCCATGAGACAACTGCCCCTTATACTCCATAACAAAATGGTATATCTGAAAGAAAAAATAGAGTACTAAAAGAGATGGTTAACTCCATGTTGTCCTACTCAGGACTAAGTCAAGGGTTTTGGGGAGAAGCTATTTTAACAGCTTGCTATTTATTAAATAGGGTTCCTAATAAAAGGAACAGGATTACCCCTTATGAACTCTGGACTAAAAGAAACCAAACTTGAACTACCTCAAAGTTTGGGGTTGTAGGGCTGTTGTAAGACTCCTTGATCCAAAGGTGAAAACCTTGGGTGAAAGAGGTATTGAATGCATCTTTGTTGGATATGCTGAGCATTCCAAGGCTTATAGGTTCTATGTTATTGAACCTAATGATTCAGTTTAAATAAACTCAATCATTGAATCAAGGGATGCTAACTTTGATGAGACTAGGTTCTCATCAGTCCCTAGACCAAGCCTTAGGACTCCTATTGGAGCTGAGGACATTGGTGCTTTAGTGGAACCTGAAAGGGTCACTAATGAGGTTGTGGTTCAGCAACCTGAGCCTGAGCTTAGAATAAGCACAAGGCAAAGGACTCCAAAGAATTTTAGGCCTGAATTTCAACTATACCTAGTTGAAGGAACAAGGGATGAGGTCTCTGACCAGTACTACTATTGCTTTAATGTTGAGGATGATCCCAAAACACTTGATGAAGCAATGAAGTCCCAGGATGTTGCTTTCTGGAAAGAAGCAATCAATGATGAGATAAATTCCATCATGGGCAACAACACTTGGGTGTTGGTTGATCTACCTCCAGGTTGCAATCCATTTGGATGTAAATGGATCTTCAAAAGAAAGATGAAGGTAGATGGAACTATTGAAAAGTTCAAGGCAAGGTTAGTCATTTAAGGCTTTAGACAAAAGTCAGGAATAGACTACTTTGATACTTATGCTCCTGTAGCACGCATAAGTACCATAAGAATGTTGATTGCCTTGGCAAGCATTCACAATCTGATTATTCATCAGATGGATGTGAAGACAACATTCTTGAATGGTGATTTAGATGAGGAGGTTTATATGAACCAACCTCAAGGTTTCATCATGCCTGGTCATGAAGGTAAGGTGTGCAAACTAATTAAGTCCTTATATGGACTCAAACAAGCACCTAAGCAACGGCATCAAAAGTTTGATGAAGTGGTTTTGTCTAATGGTTATTTACTTAACCAAGCTGACAAATGTGTATATAGAAAATTTGATGAATCTGGTAAAGGAGTCATTATTTGCCTATATGTTGATGACATGTTAATCTTTGGTACTGACCAAGTTCAGGTTGATTTAACCAAAGAGTTTTTGTCATCAAGGTTCTCTATGAAAGACATGGGGAAGGCTGATGTTATCCTTGGCATAAGGGTTAAACATGAAAGTGATGGTATTATAATTTCTCAGTCTCATTATATTGAGAAGGTCCTGAAGAAATTCAATCCTTTGATTATACTCCAGTGAGTACACCTATGGATACAAGTGAGAAACTAATGCCTAACAATGGTCAGGCTGTCTCCCAGCTTGAGTATTCTAGGGTGATTGGTTGCTTGATGTATGCCATGACTAGTACTAGGCCTGATATTGCTTTTGTAGTGGCTAAACTGAGTAGGTATACTAGTAATCCTAGTACTCAGCATTGGCAAGCAATTTAGAGGGTACTAAAGTATTTGAAAGGAACAATGGATTATTGTTTGTCATATACTGGATATCCTTCAGTGTTGGAAGGTTACACTGATGCAAGTTGGATCAGCAATACTGAGGATAATTCATCCACAAGTGGCTGGGTATTCCTTCTTGGTGGTGGTGCAATTTCTTGGGCATCCAAGAAGCAAACTTGCATTACTGGTTCAACAATGGAATCTGAATTTGTGGCTCTAGCAGCTGCTGGTAAAGAGGCTGGATGGTTGAGAGACTTGCTTCTTGAGATTCCATTGTGGGTCAAACCTATGGCACCCATATCTATCCGTTGTGATAGTGCAGCTACATTGGCTAAGGCTTATAGCCAAATGTACAATGGTAAGTCTAGACACTTAGGTGTTAGACATAGCATGATTCGTGAGCTAATCATGAATGGGGTGATATCAATAGAGTTTGTGAGGTCTCAACAAAACTTAGCTGATCACTTGACGAAGGTATTGGCTAGAGACTTGGTTATAAAGTCTGCTAAAGGGATGGGTTTAAAGTCCAAACTAGTCACTGAATGCTAGGACACCCAACTCCCTCCTGAGGAAACTTGGGAGCTGAGTTCAATGTGGAAAGCTGAACATTTAGGGGACTGAAGCACATGTATATCATCCCAAGGATGTGCTTGTACCTGCTGAAAGGAGGATGAAGTTATAAACTTCTTAATGGTTAATTTCTTTGAAAAAGTGCTTAAGCAGGAGCATGAACTAAAGAGGAACCACCTATGTAAATGTTGAGGTTTCGCCGCCTCAAGGAGCATGGACTTTGCCTCTTACAACATTTATGAATTGGATATGGACACATGGCTTGTATGGTGTCAGGAGCGTTTTAAGTGTTTGAAAACTTGTGTGTATTTTATCTTTAGGTATTCAAAGTAGTTGAAGGGTTCAATTCTTAGAACACCCTGATTCTCGAATGTTTGAAGTGATGTACTAATATGAAAATTCAATACTCAGGACATTTTCATTTATGCACTCGTTTTGTTAAAGTTGATTTTCATGCAAAAAGGAATTGTACTAAATTGGGGAGGATTGTTAGAAATTTAGTGCAATTGTGGGATAGAGTCATACTTGTAAATGGGCTTGGAGGTGCGGAGTGTACACCCATTAAGTCGCTGACCTCCCTGGACTCAATATAGTGGTTGAAAGTTCATCAGTAGGAAGCTACTCCTGGTCAGGAAGCTGCTCCTGGTCAGGAAGCTGCTCCTGGTCAGGAAGCTGCTCCTGGTCAGGAAGCTGCTCCTGGTTAGGAAGTTGCTCCTGGTGAGGAAGTTGCTCCTGGTTAGGAAGTTGCTCCTGGTTAGGAAGTTGCTCATGGTGATGCACAAAGTCTTTGTAACCTCTTTGACCAATCAATGAGGGTTGAAAATTGACTTGATGA